>CM036619.1:6769941-6897777 GCA_020746105.1 Trogon surrucura | reverse complement strand
CAATGTTGGGATGAGCACCCTAACCCCAGTCTAAGAGCATGTTCCAGTCACATTTTACTCTCCTAACATAACATCCACACAAATCCTCTGGGCTTTGGTTTCTATTGAGAGGGAAACTCAAATACATGTCTCATAGAGGGTACTGGTGCACATCGTGATATATAGAACTCATTTTGCTTTCTGTTCCTCCTTTTTTTTGCATCACAACATACAATAAATGAGGATCAGGAGTCCAGAAAAAAAGGTAAACCCAAGTCATTCTGGGTTCAGTTCAGACCACATGAAGTAAGTTTCCCTCCAAAAAGAGGAAAAAAACCCCATATAGTAGTGGTTGACACCCTGTACCAAGAGTCAGCACTCAAATTCCAGCCTTGCCATCATCTTTTGTTCCTGTGTCACTACATCAACATGACTACAGCGTTTAATGTTTCCTCAATTCCTTTATTTCCATCTACTGAACCTTCCTCATAGAATTTTTTTTTTTTTTTTTTAATGAGGTAGTTTTATGTGTGAAAAATAGCAATGCAACATACCTTGTCTCAAGTACCCAGTTCTGGAAAATCCAGTATTTGGGTATTGGATTATCAGTGATGTTCCTGTGTCCAGCAGAAAAGGAAGAAAGACCTGTGGATAAGATCGAGCATCCTCTTATCCCCCTGAGGCACACAGAGGAGTGCCAGCTCTCAGCAGGGAGAAACAGCTTCTTACATCCCAAGTGGAGAAAGCCTGGAGTCTCTGAGAGGACAAATAGGAGAGGAGATCTGGTTTTATTTTATCGCGCAGTCCTGACTGAACACAGCTCTTGTCCTCTTGAAGTGGAAAAGTAAGAAATGATTCTTCCCACTTGTCATGATCAGTCAAAAATGAGAAAACAGGAGAGAAAGAAAACCTCACCTAGGAAATATCATTTAAGAATCTGAGTTTATAAAATATTCCATGATAAAAAATCTCAGTAGAGGTTGTACTGTCTCTGCTTACCTTGCACCGTATTCTTCTGTGGCTCCAAAATTTTGAGAAAATCTGACTTTTCCTATAAAAGCTAGGATTGTTTTGGCCTCCAGTGCAAGGCCAGCAGCAGACTGCTGGTTGAGCACCTGAGAAAGGAAGATCCAGCTTATTGAAATTACTTACACTAAGCGCTTGAGTGATTCCTGGAATAGCAGAAAGCTGAGTGCATGGATGTTTTGGCACATGTAAGAAGACTAAGGCAGATGTTAGCTTCACACCTCCATCTATGTGAATAATATATATTGAATAATATCCAATTTGGCTACCCTCGGTCTCTCATTCAAGCTGCTGCTGCTGTTCACTCAGACAGCCATTCAACACTAATGACACAGCTTTGAATCAGAAGCCCGCTCTTAAAAGGCAGCGTGCCTGCATCAGCATCTCTTTGGTGAATAGGTTTGAGGTGAATTTGGGAGTCAGAGTGTTTCTTTGAGGTTACGGAAACGGAGCTTGCTACTGCTGCTGTTGCTGCTACAGAGTTTGTGCAGAATTTGTCACTAATTTTGAGCAGAAATATCTAAGTATTTTACTGAATTCTGAAAAAGAGACTTCAAAAGAAAAGATCAAAAAAAAACCCCAATCAACCAACCAACCAACCAAACAAAGCCCACAAAAATGGAAACCAGGAAAAGTTGTCTATGCTCTATTTACCATCATCATCATCACGGCTAGGCTTCGCGAACAAAGATATGGGAAGGGCTCTACCTGCACTTTGTACAAGAATGCTCTATTACCTGCATAACAAAGTTGTCTTAACATAACTCCTCCTATCACAAAAGGGATCATATCTTGTACCTTGAAGGGAAGAAAAAAGAAAAAAAGCACAACAACTACTAGCAGAACCACCATCAACAACAAAAAAAAAAGACTTAATATTTGCATGTGGTTTGACTTAAGCGATAATAACCGCTGCTAGGAACTTCCCTGAAATCAGAGACCAAGTATGTTGGGAATATTCAAGGTCACAAAGTTTTAAAATCACCATGAAGTGAAGGTGTAGTTCATTACCTGATTGCTTTACAAATTCAGCCACCTGAATAAGGGTTCATCTGGCAGCTGCTGCTCTGAACAGAAGTAGGAATTAATATGGAGAGCACCTGTTACAACACTGTTGCCTTATGTAGCATCAATGGAGAACCTAAAACTAAAGGCTCAATCTCTCCTGTCTAATTTAGGATCTAAATGTTTTGCTTTTCCGTTACTGTAATTGCTGTTGTCTTTTTTTTCCTAGGGAAACACAATGGAAAAAGACATTTATTAAATATGACAAAATTCACCCTTCTCAGAGTAGTAATGAGAGAAATTTATAGGTAACGTAAGAAAAATGCCTGTCACGGTATTTAAAGCTATAAAAGCTGATACATGGTAAGGAACAAATCCGTGTCTCCGGAATCTTGGCCCTATGGTCTGATCACATGAGCAAACAGCTCTGAGATGAAATTCTAAAGCCATGATAAATAATATTACATGAGGTTCATAAAACTGTCCAAATAATGAAACAACGTGAATGTTCCTGCAAATTTCCTTACGGAAAACACTCAGTAATAGGAATTCCTCCTGAAAAGACAGTTCATTGTTAGGTGGACAATAAGGTGCATCCAGGGATATACACAACTATGGCTCTTAATTTGCCATATGCTGGTTGAAGATTAGGATGATGAATACATTATGCAGAAAGATAAAAACAATACACAGAAAATTGATGAGCCAAAGTTTTGACTGGTATAAGCCAATGCAAACCTTTTGGAATCAGAGGTTTAAAACCAACTACTTATTGCTGTAGATATATATTTTCATTCTTACCTTAATTTTCTTCTTGGACGTACTTTTAGTAATATGAACAAGACCTGATCCAAAAATTTACAGTAAGTAGCCAGAAAAGTTACTCTTTTAGAGCGGGTTCCAGATATTTTTATTTTTTTTTCTATAAAGAATATACATCAGCTTGTTAGTGAGTTTTAAATACAACATCCTTTCTACACAGGTTAAACATTTCATCTTGTAAACTAAGCTATTCAAAATCAGACTTTCAGAAAAAATACAAAAAAAAAAAAATTATCATTTTATTACTTTTCTATACACTTTGATGGTAAATTTCATTTGTCTCGTTTGAGGGATTTTTTTTCTCTTTTCTTAGGGGATTCGCAATATGTTCTGCTGACTTTCATCCTGTTACAGAGAAATGACATTTATTATCTTACTTATAAAATGTGAGATGATTCTTTATTATTGGTCATGAATAAATTCGGAATGGTAATTAGGAATTTTCTAACTATCACAGCTGTGAGGTCCTAAAGAGATTTCCAGCAGGAGAGGTAAGAATAAAAAGCTCTCTTGAGTCTTAAAATGGACATTTATCAATGGAGTGAAAGGTTTAGATATGGCTGTAATAGCATTGACACAGTTTTTGGTGATCTGGCTGGTTTCGTTTAGGTCTCTGTTCTGTTAGTTATCTAAAATATTTTCATTCATATGTTTAAAAGATAACTAAAAGTCATAAAAAATATTTTTCTTAAACGTATATTAATTTCTAACTAAAAAATTGCAAAATCATTACTGAGCATTTTTGATCTCTATAGTAAATCGACCCTTCAAATTTTAATATTTTAAGGTAATCTTTTTAATCATTTTGAAAAGCATTTAATAACTATTTTAACAATATTTTCATTATTTATGTTGATGATTCAGCTACTCTTCTTTCATTGAATATGAGTTCTTACAGTTCAGTGCTTATTTGTGTCTTTATTTCTTCATTACAATTTATCAGGGAAGTAAATCATGTTCCACTGTTCCACTGAAGCCATAAAGAGCTACAAAATAAAATCTAAGTGTACAAATTTTCTAGGAAAATAGTTTCATGTTTTCTTCCTGGATGTTTTTTTTTTTTTTTGTCGCCCTGTATTATAAGAATAATTTGAATTTGTCTTTTGAATAAACACATAATGTAACTTCTTGAAGCAACTTAGACATTTTACAAGTGATTAAGAATTCACTGAACAGATAAATTTAAAGATTTTTATTCTAGTCTCTTGTTCCGCTGAAAATTGCTGAAGTTAGTGAAATCTCTTTAGCCAGATTCAGCATATTATTGTACTAGACTAATATTAAGTATTTTATCACCTCTAGATCATGCATATAAAACAGCTGACTCTTTAAAATGGCTCTTAAACTCTTTAGGAAATCATTGAAAATTAGTAGATATTTGCCCATCTGCCTAAGGGGAGACCTACTGCCCCTACTGTATTCTATACCAAAAATTGTCAAACTTTTAATTAAAAACTTACATCCACAGAAAAAGCCTGTGACCCTTACCGACAACGCTCTCCTGTGTTCCCACTGACAGAATATGTCACTTAATATCCAGCATTGATGTCTCCTTTTATATTTTTAACTATCATTTTTCCTACAATCTATGGTAGATACAGGAACTGATTTATTTCTCCTTTCTTCCTTAGTGATGTTTTTATTCACTGAAGATTTCTCTCATTTACTTTGACTTACTTAATTCTTTTCTTGCAGTGGATTATGAATTTGTGATCACTCTTGCTGTCCTTATTCTTTACTTGTCCAGCCAGCTAACATTTATTCAACTGTGATACCACAATCTAGACAGAGGATTCTAGCTGCCATGTGAGACTACCTATAAAGCTAGTTTTCTTATAGTTTTTTTAATAGTAGCTAATGTGGAGCTGTGTTTTGTATTTGTGCTGGAAATGGAGTTGATAACACAAGCATGTTTTAGTTACCATGAGCAGGGTTTACACAATGTCAAGGCCTTTTCTGCTCTTCACCCCACGCCACCTGTGGAATAATTGCTTAGGGTAATTTGAAAATTAAACTTATATTAAATATATATAGCATAGTCCGCATGTTGAAACAGGCATAACATCAAGAAAGTTCCCAGGATGCCGTGCAACTGGTATGAAAAAAAATTCCTTCCACAAAAGTTCCCTAGGCAACTTTAGATCTTAGTAACATTAAAGGATCTTTATGTGCTGATTCTAAGAGCAACAATGTGGAGAATGGAAGGGAGAGAAGACACCGTGGTCAGTCTCTGCGTACATAACTTGGATTTACTGTAGAAATGATAAGCTGCCTGTTTGCTACCCTGGGCCAGCAGTCTGTCATCTTCTGACAAAATACTGTCCTTTGAGTGAACTATGCTCATTATAATCTCATTATAATATCAAAACACACCTCCATCCCAAAAGCCACCTGCCTTCAACATGCGAACACCCGTCACTGAGTTTGCACTCTGAATTTTTTTAGTCTGTACCTTTAAAAGTGAGAAAAATTTACCCCAGGCATGATAAAGGTATGTATGACTAGAGTCCAAGCTCCACCTGAAAGGTAACAATATAAAAATGGCCCAAAAAAGGGTGTGTGTTAGGGATGATACCATCACCATCAGGGAAGATACCATCTATACCATCATGGACCACCTTTGACTTCTGTGATCAGTCGACGGGCCGAGCCTCTCTTCTCCCCTATAGGGATGCCTTTGGGTAAGATTTGAACACTTGGCTTTCTCAGGACACTTAGAAAATGTTTAGAGAATTGCTTTATAATCTAACACATTTGTAGCCAGGCTATCTATACTTTTGCACATGCTTTGAAGACAGTCACTATCATCTGCAATCCAAAAAGAATTTTTTGCCTCAATAAACTGTATTATTTCTTGATCTAGCCATGGGAGTTCTTAATTGAAAGCTGCCAGACTGCGTGAGTCTGACCGTGAGTCTCTGTTGGCACTGCTGTGCTGAGTCTGACTGTGAGATTACTTATTGAACACCGACACACTTGTTAAGGCTGCCTGTGTGAGCCCAGGGGTGCCACTAGATTGAATATGCATTGCATTATTAGTCTGGACTATTAATGCCGAATTGGGCATCACTCAGAACTAAGCCTAGCCAACCCCAGCCCCTCTGATAGCTGCGGACAAGCTGGAACACAAGGGGGTTTAGTTTCTGCCAAACTGATTTGCTGTTTAAATGCAATACCATCAGCGAGGAAGCTGGGGGTGCACAAGAAGCTGGGAGGGGACACAACAGGGACAGGTGACCCTAACTAACCCAAGGGATATCTCACAACGTATAGCACATAAACTGGGAGGAGACTGGCCAGGATGTGTCAATCGGTGCTCAAAACTGTCTAGGCATTGGTCAGCAAATTGTGAGCAATTACATTGTGCATCATTTGTTTTTTCTTGAGTTCTATTTCTCTTTTTCTTATCTTCCTTTCAATACATTAATATTTATAATAATAATAATAATAATAATAATTATTATTATTATTATTATAGCTTAGTTATTAAACTGTTCTTCTCTCAATCTATAAATATACTTTTTCCCAATTATCCTCCCCATCCCACTGGGAGGGGAGAAGGAGTGAGAGAGTGACTGTGTGGTGTTTAGTTCCAAACAAGTCAAATCACAACAGACTTAAGTCAATGAAATCCTCCTTGCTCTAACATAAACTTTTCCCTTGTAAAAACAAAGTGTCTTGCTTCTAACCCATGTAATTTCAGCTTCCACTCACCCACCCACTGATTTATTTCACTTTGTGAATGTTCAGTGCATTGTAGTCTGTTCATGGGTAAAGCATAGAGATCAGACTTTGGAATCATTTGCCTTATAACTCAAGTTTCCTAAACATCAATGATTTTTCACAGTTATATTTAAGCCTTTTGTGATTGGCCATTTTTTTCCATATGTAGACATTAAATCAATTCCAGAATCATCTCACTGCTATTTCTCTACTCCAACTTGATAGCTTTCAGTTAATGTATTCCAGGTTCAAATCAGTCCCCTTCACTACAACAATTTGAAATCTTTACTCAGCTAGCTACCTCCATAATTTATAAGCTCTTTCTAATACTTCAAGATTTTGTTCATGAGCTTGCAAATCTGCAAGTATTCTGCAACATGGTATATGGCTTTACTCTTATTCCAAGTGATCCATCTTGGTCTTACACTATTGTTGATCGTTGCATCATTGATAATTTTTACTATGAATAATAGAATACTGGCATTGAGTCACTCCAGAACATTACATGAATAATTGCTGCCTGAAACTGAAACACCTATTAAACAGGTCCACCTCCCTTATTACATTTCAGTGAAGTTGTGGAGAGGAGGGTGTCTGTCTCTTCTCATAAGTTACACCTGATAGGACAAAAGAAAATGGCCTCAAGTTATGCCAGCGGAGGTTTCATAGAACCATAGAACATTTTTGGCATTTAGACATTAAGAAAAACTTCCGCACTGAAAGGAGTATCAAAGACTGGAAGAGGCTGCCCAGGGAAGTGGTTGAATAGTTATCCTTGCATGTGTTTAAAAGCCATCTAGATATAGTGCAGAGGGAAAAGGTAGAGTTAGCTAATGTGTGAACTTAATGATCTTAAAGGTCTTTCCTAACCAAAGCGATTCTATGATTATATAAGTGCAATACCTGTTTTACATGGCATTAGCAGGTTCTTCAAACTATCGTGGTGAAGGAGCACGCAACACCAGAGACAGCAGGAGAGGAGATACCAGATGGGTTTGACTGAGTGGAGAAATTTTGCTACTGCCAACACCAGCAGCAATTACCCTGCAGCACATGCAAGAATACTCTGGAAAGCAGATTAACTTTCAACTGCATCAAGTAAAGCAAAAAGTAGGCATTTCCAAAATGCATTCATTTACAAGAATGTTTGCAGAATCCTTCTGTTTCTTTCACTCTTAATTCTTTTTTTTTTCTTTCTTTTTTTTTTTTTTTTTTGTGACTAGGAGAAGTGAAGGAAATGTAGTTCTTCCTCAGGAAATTCAAAGCTCATGTGTTTCTTTACAAGTGTTGCCTTTGCAGTTAGTCTGGCTTTTCAGAAGTTAGTTGATGTGAAGCAGGGAAAGGAAAGATTAGATTCCCCTTCTGGTATCTTCTTTATCTGCAGAACTCATTCTCCATATATTTGGTTTATTATTGGTGATGAGGGCAAATTTTGGGGGAATTTCTTGTTCATACAATGATGACAAATCACTGAAAAGTGAAATTCCCTCTCCTTTTCCCCAGCTGTCTGCCATTCGTCTGCTAAGCCATCTCAGCATTTTCTGACATTTTCTGCTTTCTACTTTAATGTGATTACACTCGTGATACGTTGTCAGAGTGTTTAGCCAATGGCAGGATTACCAAATGCCAGACACATCACTGCTAGTTCCTCTTGAGCTTTCCTTAAGTATGTTCCTTTCTGATACAACTTATTCATGATCTGTGGGTGGCAAATGGGATCCCATTGATTCCAGCAACTCCTTTGAATGCTGAAAGGTTAATAGTTCATTTAGGACTGAACAAAAAAATCTAACCAGCAATCAAGCAAACTTTTTGTTCCAAGTATGTAGTGGTGAAAATAAGGAATACGTTTCCATGCTTAATCTTTGGGATACACCCACAAGTCAACAAATTAATTTCACAGAATATACATATGAAGTCAATAAACATATTCTGGGAAAATTATTCCTGCCTTCTCCAACTACAATTTAAACCATATCTATATATGTATATATACATGTGTGCATATGTATATATATAAATAGATACACATACGTGTAAACATTGTTCATTCAGATGGACTGCCTGGTCACTTAGGACTGGAAGGTACCATTATCTTCTTCACTGAACAAAGGAGGGGACTCTTGGTGAAGTTAACTCTTTCCCAGATGTTTTCATGTTCCTACTATCAAGTAAAAGTTATTAGTTGGCTACATCAGAGCTAATGATTATTTACTGCCTTTCTTCTATCCCTTCTTTAGGTGGAAAGCTGAGTGAAGCCCTACCTGGCCATCTCCTCTAAGCCCCCAAGGGCAAATGGTGTTAGCTTTTCCATGGCATGCTGCCAAAGCAAACTTCACCCACACCACCGACTGCTTTCAGGCTTTTTTTCCGAAGAATCACCTCACAATGACATTGTGTATTCGTTGATAACTCAGTAACATCTAGCCCTGAAATGCCTGGAAAGGGACACATGAGCATTAATCTGATAGGTGTCCTGACTTCCAACCCAGCCACATCCTGTTTTTTCTTTTTTCCTTTTCATTTGCATCCTCCTGTTACTACTACTTTTTATGTGTGTGCTGTGTCATCTTTTATTTATTTTTTTCTCAATGTCAGATCAATCCTCTCATGGAAAGTGTGGATCCTTGACCGGGTAGGATTTAACATGCTCAGCAAACGCGAAGGTTATGAGGTGGATGAAGCAGGGCAGGAAAGTTATTTGACCACAGGATTGGAAGGGTTATAATTCCCTGTTGGATGACAAGGTCATATGGGAACCTGAGATTTGTGTATCTGTGTGGCACTGCGACAACTGTGGGTGAGGTGGCTGTGTGAACTGCAGGCTGCGGGGCTGGGACTGGAGGTAGAGCCTTGTGGAGACTACGAAAGACCACAGGTTTTTAGGCTAAGCATCCTTCCAGCAGTGAAACCAACTGATAAACCTGAATCTTCCACCCACTTGGCACAGGAAAAGGATTCTTCACATGAAAGAAGGAATGACACTTCATTCAAAACCAGATGTTTTACTGATATAGCTTCATCAGTCCTTATTGCTTTTAATGAAGAGGAAATGCCAGCTTCTCTGCTAATGTTTCATTTCTATGGTCATCTCTACCCGTCAGCGATTTACAACAGTTTTTTAACATGTATCAGAATGAACTTTCCCTCTCTGATGGAACAGATACGGCAGTGTGTCAAAGTGTTCTTAAATAATGTATAGTGATTGGTACGAAATTATTTCATCCCACACCTTGTTTGGACATTACATGTGATTAATCAAAAGCATGTGACTTCTAGAAGACATGAAATTCATGCCAAAATATTTTTTTAATTTAACTACAATATAAACAAACACAAAACAACAACAAAGACCCACGGTGCTTATTTGCATAATGAAGAGCTATGTTTGGTGGAGATCAAAAGTGTATGTATTAAAAAACCCAAAATTATTGTTTCCTATAGTTAATAACACTCTAGTATTAGATAATTAAAAAGTAATACAAGCTAAGTATTGCATGGTATTTATTTTATTTTTATTACCTTCTTCATATACTTATTCTGTCAAGAATGTGGAGCAGACCTAGGCAATACAAAGCATCCATACGGTTTGAAGAACATTTATTGGATAAGAATATTATTTTTCACTTTCACTTATTTGTATATTCATACTCAACTGGATTTTAGAGAGTAAAATGATATAAACCAAAATGTAACACCAAAACCAGAAGCTTGATAAGGTTGTGCGGTTACCAATAGTGCTGAATTTTTATGTGCCAGCTGTGGAAAAGGGTAACACCTCAAACTGGAGCTGCAAGGGTGGGATTTACTGAATGTGCACCCCCCAAAAAAGTGGGGATATACAAATACAACAACTAGAGGGGTCCACTTCCTCAAGGATAACTGGACCAACGCTTTTCTTACTACTTCTGAGCTGCTCTATCTCTACCAACAGCCAGCAAGATGAATGAGGGCAGCTATGACATCTGCAAAGTCGTGCATTTTGTTTACAGTCATCTTGACTCCTGCAGTTTAATTTCTTGAGCCAAACTAATTTCTTGAAATAAACACATATTTTTCACAACTCTTCTGCCCACCCCTCACTCCTCACATATAGTTGCTGTTGTAGTGAGATCTGGGAGTCACGAAACACGCTGGAAGGAAACTGTGAGCTGAAAAAGGAGTGAGTAATAATACAAAGGCAGGAGACAGTACAGGATCTGAAGGCAGCAGCAGTCTGATTGTGAGACACATGCCAGGGTGTTAATGATTATTGGGCGAGAAGATGAGATAGCACATAGCTGTGAGAGTGTCCTGTGCTGCCCTTCTCTTAATGTTTCTATGGCCAACTCCTACACTGCAGCCTGGCTCTCTCCCCACTCCAGCTTTGCATATTTAGGGGGTTTTTTTGCCTACTCTGGCTTGTCTAATATATTCAAATTTCTAAAATGATGCTCTTTCTAATAGTGATGCCTGCCTCTGGCATATCTCGGGCTGTCAAATTTCCTTAAGTAAAGCCTGTCTAAGTCTGTTTGCAAAGGAAAAACATCCTACAAATAACAGGGGAAAAAATGGCCCATATAACCAAAAAAAAAAAAAGAAAGTTAAATTACAGCTATAGAATAAAACACTCTATGACTTCTTTAATATTAGGGTGTCACTGCCTGTCACAAAACGCTCTTTCTGCATGCTCCCCACCCCCACTATAAAACTATATGTCTGTGTGACAATCTTATGGTATATATAATGAAATCACCCCAGCTATTATGAGATGCAGAATACAAAGAACAGAAAGTGCAGTTCTGTACATATGATTCATATAAATCTTCTGAAACGATTGCAGATGTAGGACAAAATGGATTAATTTTATAAGCTTTTAAATACATCACAGGCTGGTTTTTTTTTTAAAAAAAAAACAACCACCTGTCTTTAACTGATAAAATGACAATTTTAGAGATGATCTACTTGTTCAGAGGGTGGGAGTGGGAAAGGTTGTGAAAAAGGGGGAAGACTCTGGACAAAAATACTTGAAAATTTCATGCCAGCCTGAAGATGTCTTGTTTGTGTAAAACTCATTACATGCTCTCTCATTACATGACCTCTCACTATTTTGCAAATGATTTCATACAATAAAACATTTCTGATAAAAATTCAGAAAGAAAATAACAGACTATTCAGACACGGATTTTTGGTGTCTGTTTCTTCGTTTGTTTTTCTTATTGAGAAATAAGAAAAATGAGTGTGATGTCCTTTTCAAAAACAGATAAAAGGAACTTAGATCACGATTGAGGGGGAAATTCTATTTGAGAAGAGTATTTCCTTAATAATATTTTTAACGGAAATCTATTTTTAAAAATTAAGGTGATAAATCATAATTAATTAATATGGTTTATCCTCTTCCTCTCCCTGTGATCTAAGGATGATTTGCAGATTACCTTTATAGACCAGTACAATTATGCTCACTGGAAATGATTGTCAGTTCTACTGTTACCATATTTCTGTCAAATGAACTCCCTTTTCTAAATCTTATTTGAGATGATGACTGTGGTGGGTTGGTTTTGGCTGTCTGTCAGATCTCCCTCAGCCACTCGCTCACCCCTCGAGTCCTTCATTAGAAGAGAAAATAAGATGAAAATGTTTGTGGCTCAAGATTAATATTTTCCTTTAACCTTAAACCTGTCTATTGAATGTTCTTGTCTTGCTCCTTAAAGAAATATAAAATAATGTACCAACTTTTTGCTTTTAGCTAGTGAAATCTGGAAAGAAAACAGAGTGCTTTGAAACTGGAGGGGAAAAAAAAGATAACTTCGTGTTAACAGATCTTTGACACAGTAATAGTTGCAGTGAATATGAATCACCTCACAAATCTTTGTTGATTCCCTTATCCCCAAGTGTCACATCAGTTCAAAATTGTGTTTGGATACTGCAGTTGCCTCTCTGTCTGTCTAGATGTCAGAATGTCAAAATGTTATCAATTTTTTGTCAAAAATTGCTGGCAGCTGCCATGATGGAGGTTTCTGATCTAAAAATACTTCCACATATTGTGAAATACATCAAATATTTCCCTTCAGACTAATTGGAAGCAGTAGTCAAAACCTTTATGTCATAGCATTTCCAGTGAGAAAGGGAAGCTGCTGCCCAAGGAACCTGTGGCTTATCCAGAACCTGGTTTAGACCACAAATGAGTTCCCCCAAGCTTCCAGCCTAAGAGTTTGCAAATAAGTCTTTAAGAGGAAAGAGGAAAAAAAAATACTATTATGTTTACAGATATAAAAGATATGGGGGATGGGGGGTGTTCAAGATGGAGATTTCCATTTTATTGTGATTTTTAGTATTTTTTTTTTTACTTTCAATTTTATTTTTACCCTTCACTGGGTCTTTTCCATCCTCAACAATTCTGTGATTCTGTCTTCCTGTAGTTACTTGGGAACTGGAGCTGCCAGCCTTGTTTCACTGTAGTATGAGAGTTACTGATTTGCAACATATTTTTCAATAAGTTCTAGACATCAAATCTGTCCCACACAGCAAGGATCTGCAAAGATTTCACAGAATTACAGAGTGGTTGATGTCGGAAAGGACCTCTGGAAGTCATCTTGTCCTACTGCCATGCTCCAGCAGGGCTACCTAGACCCAGCTGTCCAGAACCACGTCTAGATGGCTTTAAATATCTGAAACAAGAAAGACTCCATAATCTCTCCGAGCAACCTGTGCCACCTTCGTTGTAGCACGGGCACATTGGTGTCTGATATTCAAGTTGGTATCCACCAGGACCCCCAAGTCTTTCTCGTCCAAGTCTCTTTCCAGCTGCATGTCCTCCAGCATGTATTGGATCATAGGTATGTCTGTATGCAATTCTGAGATTATTCTTTGTGTCTAGTAAGAAAAGACTTAGTCTCCATCAAATTCAATGGTTAAATTTCAATCACTTTTTTTTTTTTTTCTTCTCCTCTATCACTGGGATCAGGATTACTCCCTTGTGGCTGTCCCATATAGTTTTTAATCAAAATCTTCGATAGTAAATATGAGCTATGTGGTCTCATTGGATTCAGCAGGACTCCACCTGACTGTACCAGCATATAAATAGCAGGATTAGTGTAATAATACTCAAAGACAAAATATGACACAGTGGGGGATAACAACAAGAGAAAATGCAGAGAAGAAGGCAGCAAGTACAGCAATGATTTAGCATTGCACAGCAGTGTCTCGCTTACCTCCAAGTCATCTGCTGTTATTTGGTCAAAAGGGATCAGAAGATCGGTGTTAGGAGGATGGCGAATACTTTGAAATTGTCATTCTTGATTTAGGGAAGTAATTTGGGATTAAGAGCTTCTAGGAGGATCACATTCTGAATACCCTTGCAGACAATTTTCACTCCAAGAGTGAAATCGGTCTCATTGATTTCCTTGGGTAGAGGAAATAACTATTTAACATGAATAGAACTAAGTCAACTCCCTGGGTATTAGTGAATTAAAGAAATGGAGATTGTGGCTGATTCTTTACAGATGCTCTAAGCTTGGGAGAAGGATGCAAAGGTTGGTAGAATGCAGTGGGGATTTTCAAATTAAGACTTTGGTGATTTAAAAAAAAATCCCTTCTCCATAGTATTAATTTTGCAGCAATTCTTTTTAACAGTTTTGATTGCCCTCAGGAGGTCCAGTGTAAAACAAAGGAAACTAATTCTAATCACAGGAAATTTATGTTGCTTAATTTTGACCTTGCTCAGATAGCAGAGGATTATGAATCTCAGTTTGTAACCCATGTAGGCAAGACTCCAAAAATGGAAACAGAGAGGACAAAGAAAAATAGCATTTTTCTGGAATATAGGAAAAATAGGAAGAAAAAATAAAGTAGAACAGAGGCAAAATATTGTGGAAAAATTAGAGCAATGGGAAGGTCCTGAAAAGTAGGTAATATTTTGAGTACACTTAATCTAGAAATATATTTTTAACATGAAGTGTGAATCATTTTCTTGGCAATATATTGTATGCACTACTGTTACAGAAGACTTTCCACATCACTGTGAATCACTGCAAGTAGCTAGATATTTCTGTCCTTCCCTTTCTTGTCTGTATTTTTAACTGCAAAGCATCAAAGAGTTTGCAAAGCAATACATGTAGTTTGAATTATACTGGGGATAGCCAATCCCCACACACATACGGAATTCAATTCATCTTAAATGGTTGGAAGCTGTAGTAATATCACGTCAAAGTTACGCTGCCTGTAGAAATGAGTAGCTGAGTTGTTCACTAAAAAGGAAAAAATAAAGGCAATGTGGATACCTTGTGCCGCCCCAAAATGTACAGTGCAGATGTGCTAGACAAAGCAGATGAAACTCCATGGGAAGGTGTGCTCTGTGATTTGCCTTGCTCTTTTGGTCCGTCAGGCTTCCATATTAGATTCTTAGATTCTCTCAAACCATGCCTGGGCACAGTTAGGGGATAGACTGAGGAGCAACCTTTCCCAATACACAGATGAAGCTCCTCTGTCAAATCCATAGTTTATATTTCCTTTGATTTTTTCTTCACATTTGGCTCTCAGGGACAGAGACCAAATCTTGATCCTGTTTTGTACACTGAGAGACAATACCCTGCACTTTTGCTCATACTCAACCTTGTAGTCTTTATATTGCAATCTTAGCTTTTTCCATGAGTTTACCATTTCATGTGTGTTGGCTTGGTTCTGGGTCATTACACAGACCAGAACACAAATTAATCACGGAATCACAGAATTGTTGAGGCTGGAAAAGACCTCTGAGATCATCAAGTCCAGCCTATGACCCAGTACCACCGCATTGGCCAGACCACGGCACTAAGTGCCACATCCAGCCTCTCCTTAAACACCTCCAGGGATGGTGACACCACCACTTCCCCAGGCAGTGCATCCCAGTGCCTGAGCACCCTCTCTGTGCTTCCTGAGAACCAACCTAAACCTTCCCTGATGCAGTTTCAGGCTGTGCTCTCTTGTCCTGTCACTAGTTGCTTGGAAGAAAAGCCCGATCCCCACCTGACTACAACTTCCCTTCGGGTGGTTGTAGAGAATGACAAGGTCCCTCCCGAGTATCCTCTTCCCCAGGCTAAACTACCCCAGCGCCCTCAGCCTCTCATTATAGTTGGTTCTATTCTGTCAGGATATGTCCTAGCATAGGTGCTCATCCTTTTTTCCTGTATGCCTCAGAACCACTGCCCTCAAGGTGAAAATCATCCTCTTTCCTCTCCTGTGAACAGCTTTTACCAGCACAGATCCACTCTGAGGACTTGACCACTCAATGAATGCTTTCCTTTCGCCTTCCATCTCTTTCCAGGGGCCTTCTCACATTTGAAACTACATTTTCATCCCTAATCAGATTTCTTTAATTTTTTTTTAAAAAAAGAAAGTAAGAAAAACGAATTACCCTGACTGAAGAAAAAGACTGTATGTTAACTCATTGTAAAAGTGGTTTTTAAAAAGTATTTACTACAAAACAGTGTTTGACTCCAGAGTATATAATGTATTTCAGCGTGTGTGTAACAGAAATGATCATGTGGCATATACTGTGTTATAAAATAACATCACACATTGTGACAAAATATATGTTAAAATATACGTTAAAAATATATGTTAAAAAAATTATGATTATGAAGCCATTACATGGGGAAACCACCACAAGCAGATATTGAAATGCCTTTAAGTTCATTTTAAAATCACTCCCCCATGCTCGAGTAAAATGCCTGAACATCTTTGATGTTTCCAGCAAGAAAATAAGTACTAAATGTACCTATTACAGAACTCCCCCTTTTAAGTCTGATTATCACATTAGATTTGAAGCACTGGTTTCACTCAGCTCTCAGGAAAATCCCAATTGACTAAATGTCTATTGTGGAATGTGTCCAAAACTGCCTAATTCCAACAGTACCAACCAACCTGAACGAAACAACTTATGGTATTTATCATTACATAATATTTTAAAGGAAAACTGAATATATCGATTTTTCCTCAGCAAGTCTAACGCACTTTTTGAAAGGAGGTTCAGTTTTTATATCAAATTTGCCTTTTTCTTTTTGAGTTAAAAAAAAAAAAAAAGAAAAAATTGTGGTTTCATGGAACACTTTGTCCTTCACGGATATCTTTATTAAACTCACTGCTCTCTATCATTCATGTTTCTTTGGTAGTCGACTTCTACATCACAGCTGGGATACCCACGGATCAGAATTAAGTCACTTGAATGAATTAATATTCTCTGAATATTTTTTCCAAATATATAACTGTAAACAAGGTTGGGCTGCACAAACCAAATGTCTCTAAAAAAGCATCACCTTGAGTATCAATTGCTGTTTAACCTACACACTTACCTTATGGCACATATTGTGTTTACAGATCCAAGTGACTTGACGTTGATAATTGGAGTATTTCCCCCTATTGTAATGGAGATCAGAAGAATCAATACGCTGTTCAGTGGTACTGGCATAGCAGGGTGAAGATATCACTTCAATTTTTGTTACACAAAATATTTAAAAGAGGAACAAAAATGCTGCTTAATACTAGTTGTCATATTTAACTACTTCTGTTCTTTCTTCAGTATATATTCTAACATTTAATTAAACAAGTAGCATTTGCACCAGGAGAGCACAGAGGGCTTCACAGCAAATGCCACAGAAAATGTTTAGATGAAGGGAAAATAATGTTCACACCTCTTTACAATTTTGTTGTTGGAAAGAATTTTTTGACAAGTGTCAAAATTTCAATCGCTACCAAGAAAGTCTGTATTTAAATTAGGGAGCAGAGGGCACAGGTCTCTATAATATTTTGAATCAAGAATCTGAGCTAACAAAATTTAACTCAAACTAAGATTCAAAGGAGGGAAAAGGTTGAGAGCATTTTTTTTTAAAAGCACTAAATCTATAATTGGTTCAGAAATGTATTAGCCATATTAGATACCTCAGAGTGTGTCTGATGGAAATATAGAGTACAAAAAGCTCTTCACAGGTATACCACCTACTAATCATAATGAGGGACTGAAATATGTGGATAGTGACATTCATGAGCATGTGGCAAGAAGTGACAACAAGTAATTTTGAGATGAAAGGTCAAATTGTCAAGCACTCATGACAAATAAGCATTTTCAAGGATTCTGCTGTCCATTACATATAGGCTTTCTGGGATGGAGCCCAGGCAACATGGTGGGGGTGTGTGTGATTTCTTTTTTCCTTGTGTTTTTTTTTTTCTTATTGTTTTTTTGTTGTTTTGTTTTGTTTTTGAAAGCAGAAAGGAAGATGACCGTTTAGTAGATTTAGTCTTAGAATAGGTGCTGTGTTACAGATTAAACTAGAAGAAAAACTGTCTAGAGGGAAAAGTTTTTAAAGTAGTTCATGTTTACTTTCTCCTTAGTTATATCAGTGAAGACAAGGATATAAAAATAATTTATCTGTGTTATGCTAAATAAAAACATTAATACTTAAAAACTAAAAATATAGATTTCTAGTAGATAAAATAGTTTTAAAATTACAAGTCTTTCTACAGACCTATGAGCATTGACTTCTATGTTCACTGTAGTCCCTAACTAGACTGTTATGTACAGTGGAAAGGTAAAAAACCTAGGCAAAAAGTATTGTGTTAAGTCCTTTGGACTGAACACATTCCTCTAGTCTTATGATACACATAGCAAGTCCCACACTTCTATGGCTCACAAAAATTTTGACTGTCTCTATTTCTAAACAAAAATCTTGGAAAAAATATCATGCTTCTCCCTCAAGCAAGGAGGATTGTGTTGAATTCCTTCTTTGGCTACTTTTGACTGTCCCGTGATTTTATTTTTGAGATAAATTAGAACATTCATATCTTCTATACTGCCAACCTAAAGGACAATACAATAAAATATATCAGTAATGAAGTAGAAGTGAAGATGAGAAAAAATCACCACTGTCTATCCCAGCTCTTAAATCTCTATGATGAAATAAACAGATCAATACATAGCTCTCTTGTATGTATTTATGGCATGTTCCAGGGTCTTTTGAGCTAATTTACACAGAAAAGAAAAGTTGCAACTTCCTCTTCCTAAGCAATTACACAACAATTGATTTGAACACACCTGTCCTGGGTTTACCTAAAAACCCAGTCCTGTTTAGTGATTTTTACTTTCCAGTTTAGTGTCTTCTAAAAGGTTGCACGCTCTGAAGTCAGCAGCATGTTTTTGCAGACAGTGTGTGCTACTGGCAGTGATAACACCTGATGTTTACAGTCACTGCCTGGGACTGGGATGCAGAAAGGCTCTTGCTTATACTTATTCCTATAGTGACCAAGGCCACTGCTGGCTCTTGTGTGCCACGCTGGGGGTGCTGGGTAGTAAGAGGGGACACAAGGAAATAAATAAAAGGTTGCACCTCCAGGGGGTAATAGACAGGACAGGTGACCAACGAGAGTATTCCATCCCATATACGTCATATCTAGTATAAATTGAGTGATCACGGGAGTTTCGCCTTTTTTTTCGTCATTCAGATCCACTATCACCATCAGTTACTGACATAACTGTTCCTTTCTCATCTTTTTATTTCCTAAAATCATGACCCATTTTTTTTTTTTGTCTATGGTTGTATTCTGATACCCCGGGTAAAAGAAATACCAAAATAATACCTCAGTCAGTAGGGCAAATCGAGTAAACAGAAAAAGATGTTTCCATTCTGTCTGAAAGAAGGGAAATGGATAGAGAGATGTGGTTTTGTGTTTTCAATTAAATATAACATTTTAGAAACTAAATTTTTGGATTTAGATGCAGTCAGTTGAATGATAAAATTTTCTTTGACTTCAGAAGACCAAAATTTTTTCTAGTTTTCTGTTATTCTCCCTGTCTTTCTCTGTTTCTACAGTATTGTATGTAGCATTGCTCTCAGGTCCACCATTTTCTACTATTTTTATTGGCTTCAAGAAAAGAGCAATTATCCCAAATTGCTGCTTTTCCATAATTTAGGGGAGTGGGTAGCTGCAGAATGTATGACTTGTCTTTTTCACACAGGAAAACATCAAAATCAGAAAAATAAATGTTTTTAACATTCAGTAGCATGATGAATAATGCTGTAAATTATAATGAGTACTATTTATCTTTTCCCCACCAATCCTGATTTTGTCTTTAAATATTGCATTAGTGTTGGTGGTTTGAACATTGATATGTTATCTTAAGGGATACAAATAGCAAAGTGCCAAAAGAAATGTAAGACTAATAAAAAGAAGGGTGAAGAAATCTTTTCCTCCACACATAATATTTAATTAAGTTTTTTGTTGGATAACCAAGCTAAACTCCTGAGCTGTCAATATTCTTTGCTGTCTACTCCAGAGCTCATGGTCAGAAAGAGCAGAAAGAGTGCCCTCTCAGTTTATGTCCTTTTGATGGACAGGCTAACTGTCAGCATTTTCAGAAAAAGACAATTTTCCTCATCATCAACATCTTACATGTTTCTTCAAAGACTGCATCAACTGAAGCTAAAGGATGCTTACATATATGGAAAAGTTCCTCTTCAATCTTCCTTCTTCTGCTCCATTTTAAAAAAAAATAATCTCATAAAGTAGAGATTTTCCGTTTTTATTAGAAATGCTGTGTAGGAATACCTGGGAGTTCCCTTAGTTGTTTAATTTGCTATTTATGTTAAGAATTGATACAAGCAGAGATAAAGGCTACCTGATTAGAAAGATAACTAGCTAGGAATTGTATTGGCAATCTGTTATATGAAAAGGTGAAAAATAATCTGTAAAAAGGAAAAACTACCTGAGAAAGTAAGAATCAGTAACTGCCACTACCTGCTCTAACTGTAAGAGAAAAACTATCTTGAATTATAAGAATTTATATGAAAGAACAGAAAATATTATAGAATCATAGCAGAGTTTTGTTTGGAAGAAAGCTTTAAAGGTCATCTAGTCCAACCCCCTGCCCCTATAATGAGCAGGCAATCTTCAAATAGATTGTGTTGTTCAGGGCCTCATCCAACCCGACCTTGACTGTCTCCAGAAATAAAGCCTTCACCACCTCTCTGGGCAACCTGCTCCAGTGTTTCACCATCCTTATTGTAAAAAATCTCTTCCTTATATCTAGGTTAAATCTACCCTGGTTTAGTTTAAAATCTTTATACCTTGTCCTATTGCAATAGACCGTACTAAAAATTCCCTCCCCATCTTTCGCATACACCTCCCTATAAGTATTTACTGAAAAGCCACAACAAGGTTTCCCTAGATCTTACTTTTCTCCAGGCTGAACAATGTCAAGTCTTTCAGCCTTTCCTCATAAGAGAGGTGGTCCCACCCTCTGACCATTTCTGTGGCTTCCACTGGACCCATTCCAACAGATTCATGCCCTCCTTGTGTTGAGGGTTCCACAGCTGGACGCAGTACTCAAGGTGAGGTCTCACCAGAGCAGAGCAGAAGGGCAGAGTCACTTCTCTCAATCTGCTTTTGATGCAGCCTGGGAGGTGATTGGCCTTTTTGGCTGTGAATACACGTTGCTGGTTTATGTTCAGCTTTTCATCCACCAATACCTGCAAGTCTTTCTCCACAGGGTTGCCCTCAATCACTTCATCTTCCAGCGTGTATTGATATCAAGAGTTTCCCTGATCCAGGTTCAGGACCTTGCACTTGGCCTTGTCGAATCTCATGAAGTTCACATGGGCCCATTTCTCCAGATTGTCCAGATTCCTCTGGATGACATCCCATCCCACTCAGTTTGGTGTCATCTGCAAACTTGCTGAGAATGCACTTAATCCCACTATGTCATTGATGATGATATTAAACAGGACTGGTTCCGGTATGGACCCCTGAGGGACACCATTTTTCACAAATCTTTGTCCGGACATTGAGTCTTTGACCACTGCCCTCTCAATGCAACCATCTAGCTAATTTCTCTTCCAACATCAAATCCATAGCTCTCCAATTTAGAGAGAAGGATGCTGTGGGGGATTGTGTGAAAGGCCTTACAGAAGTCCAGATAGATGATATCCGTAGCAATTCACCTGTCAATGGATGCAGTCACTGCATCAGGCCACTAGGTAAGCCAGGCAAGGTCAAGTTATTCTGGATGTCTCAGACAGATTATCAGTAGATCAATAGATTTTCATCTATTAGCTATTATTTGTGAAAAACTCAAATTAACAGCACCTATTGACTGCTCAAAGTGATGATGTCCTATGATCTCATGTCTTTATTTTATAAGAAGGATTTGTGGGACCTCTCTCTCCCTGAGAACTTCCCACACTGCACATACTTTTCATTTCCTAAACAGGTTGAATTCCATGTGAACTTTCTATGAGACATTGGACTCTCACCAGGGATGCCTGTCTGACTCCAAATGATACGACATGGATCATCTATGAAGTGAGATTCTGCCTGTTATGTTCATTCTATAATGGAAAAGAATGAGTCTGTGAAAGAGTAAATTATGCTCCCCAGAACCACGTGACTCACAAACAAGAGAGCCGTAGACTCAAAACCAGACTTTCCAGAACTCTTCAAAGCCTAAGGTATCAATTTGAAATAATTAGTTGTCACTTTTGCTACGAGGACAGGCTGCGGGAGCTGGGATTGTTCAGTCTTTAAAGAGAAGACTTTGGGGGGACCTAATAGCTGCCTTCCAATACCTGAAGGGATCCTGCAGGAAGACTGAGGAGGGACTTTTTACAAGAGTGTCCATTGATAGGACAAGGGGAAATGGGTTTAAGCTGAAGAAGAATAGATTTAGATTAGATTTGAGGAAGAAATTCTTCAGTCTGAGGGTGGCAAGACTCTGGAATAAATTGCCAGAGATGTTGTGGCTGTCCCCTCCCTGGAGGTGTTCAAGGCCAAGTTGGACAGAGCCTTGAGTAGCCTGATCTAGTTGAGAGGCGTCCCTGCCCGTGGCAGGGAGGTTGGATTAGATGATCTCTAAGGTTCCTTCCAATCTAGGCCATTGTATGGTTCCATGTTTCTATGATCTTGTAGACAAAATTAGCAAATAAATTATTGTTTTGTTCTTGTCAGTAGTGGTGGTGATGGTTTTTTTTTGTTAGTACAGAAAATGAGAAGAGTTATCCTGGACCTAGGATTTTTAACATCATGTTCTTGTACAAATGGTGATCACAGCCAAGCATTGTGGATCAGGTAACTATGCACCCAAAGCTTTTATCACATATTGCTGCTTCAACACGTGGGCTTCTAAGATCCTCATGAAGCCATACCTCCATTTTGATACTGGCAAACTGGCAAAACTGTACAAACTGGCAAAAACCAGTACAGCATTTATTTTCTTTACAGAAGCAACTGTAATGCACAGTGATTCAGAGTCTGCAACATGAGCGACTGAACCATTTGTGCTGCGGAACAGGCATCTGAGGATGGAAACCATGTAGAGAGGCCTCTGCAAGCCCATAAATCATAGACAGTCCTCAGATGTACAGGAAAGTGTGTAGTCCACAGTTTTGGAAGCTTCTAACCAGAAGATGCTTCAAATTTGCATGCCTTTTTGCTTTGTTTTGTTTTGTTTTAAAAAAAAAAAAAAAAAAAGATGGTTTGGTGAAGTTGTCATTTTGAAATGATCTTTTAACCGTATAAAAATGATTGGCCAAATTTTATGCACTGAAATATTCTTGGTACACTCAGTGAGTACTTGAGTACTCAGCATAGGCACAGACTTATATCCACAGATAAACGAGCCAAGTAGACACTGATAATCAGGATAATGATGCCAAAAATGCACACACCAGAGAACTCTAAATGCTCAGCTAGTGCTGGAACGATCCTGATTCATAATAGCATGCTTTTAGAAGTTTCATTCTTTTAGCAGCTGAGGCATTTTTCTGCTAGTTAAATGCAAGATCATTCTAATAGATGCTGAAGTCCTTCCAGTGAGCAGCAAACAGCCTCAAGCCAAACATCAATGATGCTACCAACTAACTGCATCAGTCCAGTGCTGAGTGTTGCTGAGATCAGCTTGTGCCTTTGAACCGTGCCTCTTGGATCAGATCAGTGCAGGCACCAGGGCATTTAATTTTGCAGCAAGCTGCCATCAACACGTTCTATTACACTGAACTCCTGTTGCCATCTTCCACACTCTGCCAGCCTCCATTACTGACTGAATTTGTGTCGTCGTTGGGTCATGTAAGCATCAAACTGTGCACAGCAGCTTCTCCAGTTACGAATTGTAGCTTCTGTTTTTACAGAGCAATGTTAAAAGCTCTGGATTATCGTTTAATGGTACACTTGGAAAAACTTTCCACCAGATCAGCTTGTCACTGAAAAAGAAAACAAAACAATAGTCTTTTAACAACTATTCTTTTCTAAGATAAATAATACCTATAAAATAGCAGCAAGAATTGTCAAAGAACTTTCAAACTAGTAAAGTTTATTTTACTGCTGGTATTTTGCTATTTGTAGTACTCAAGGCCTTAGGGCATTCATCAGTTTTATATTACATCCAAGGTCCACATTCAGTTCTCACCCCATCATTGAGAGCGTTGAGTTTTTGGGGAGGGAGGAGTCTGGGGTTTTTATTATTAGCCTAAATCTGTAATTGGTTTTACACCCCACAACTAGATTCATAAAATGGACAAGAAGATGTACAGTCATGCACAAATAAAGTTCTAGAATCAACATTGTCATCAAAGAACACATATATGTAACTTCATATTCAGGGAACATTTCTGCTGCTGCAGATGAGTTTTGGATTCACAAACCTGGACACCATTTTAGATCTGGGCAAATAAATGAAGTCTTTCTTGTGCCTGCTCCTCCCAGCTTGCCCATGTCCAAGAGAAAAGTAGAACAGAGGAAGCTTGGCTATGTTTCTTTTTTTATTGTTTCCAATACAGATCATCCCCAAAAGTGACTTATTTATTAAGCTATAGATTATTCTGATATTAATTTTTCTATTAATGAGTTGCATACATGGCTAGCACAAAAAATGTATATAGAACCCAGTTTCATGTGTTCCTGCCCAGTGCCTTGCCTACTTGCTGTACTGCCTCTTGCGTGTCTGTAGTATGAAAGAGATTGCTGTAAATCCTCTTTTCCTTATTTGGGTATCTTTTTGGTTTTGTGGGGTTTTTTTTTAGTAAGTTATTATTAATAGAGCTCAATTATTACTATTAATAGCACATCCACCTATTTGTTTCTGGTGCTCAGTCACACATACACACGTTTACTCACAGTTATCTGATTGGAGGGTAGCTCAGTTGCATTCTCAGCAATATCTCACCTGCAACTTGACAACAGCAAACATCTCCTCAGAAATGGAGGGTTGTGCTGACCTGCCCGTGGCTACTAATTAATCTTTTAGAAAGTATCCTATAGAGGTCCTTGTTTCAGCATTTGTCTGTGCAACTCCGTGGTCTGTGTCCACAGCTGCCATCCATGTAGTCTGAGCTCCACAACCCAGCTGCGACACTACCGGGTGCCTGTGGCCTTGTGCAGATTGAGCAGAGTCTGAGTGTGCTGATTGTGTCAGTTCTTGCAGACTAAACAGGATTGCGAATCGCAAGGACTGCCAGTCCTTGGGAAACTTCCAAACACCAGCTTCTTGGCATGTACCTTTCCTCTCTTCTGCTAGATATTTGCTAGTAGCTTTTGCTACATCCAAAGCTATATATATCTGCAGAGCCCAATTCCAAAAATTCACACAGACAGGGCTTTTCTGATGTTACCACTTCAGAGATGGAGTCATGTTCTACACCACAAAAGGAAAAAACTGTTGAGTAAATCCAGCATCTATGTTCTGATTGACTATTATTTTGCTTATTTTTACCTCAGACTTGTTCCCATCTCAAAAATGCATCTCAGAAAAAGTGGGATCAGAAGAGTTAAGAAAATTTATGATTATTCTAAATTCTCTGTTGGTGCTTAATCCCTTACAACATGTACAGAAACAAAATAACCTGCTGTAATGCAATAACCGCAGGACATTCTCTGTGGTGTAAAGGACACTCAGCTGTTCTTTTTTAGTTGTTTCATCCTTATGAGATGATGTGGCACAGATCTATGCAGGTGTTTTGGGAAAAAAAACAAATTGTAAAGGAGATCCTGACCTTGGTTTAAAATAAGGCTGGAATTTGTAGATACTGTTACACCCATTCTGAAACCCATGACATTGCAACCCAGATTATTTGCTAAAAGGCCCATCAGTAATTATCGTTACAGGGTACACGGTGTGCTTTTCCCTCTTGAACATAGAACTGTGTCACATTATCATGCTTCCATTAAATAATGTGGATTTTCATACCTGTAAGTGCAAGGTGATATTGTACTCTAATTCTCATGCTTGCCTGTCTATTTTATAAATACTCCCTAGTTGTGACATATTAGCTAAATTAAACAAATCCAGCAGCCAGCTCATTTGATGAACAAGAAGGTTTAAATGTGGCAGTTTCTATCATACTAGAGTCTCAAAAATTGTTCAATTTAGGAAAAAGATTTGTTGGATTTCATTGCAGGGAAGAATACAGAGCTACTGGACATGTCTTCATTTCTTTGAGCTCAATAGTCAACATTTTCAACTAGAAAGAGCTTTGTTTTATAAATCACGTACACTGGAAAGCTGAGTTTGCAGGAAAATGAACATATAAAAAAAATCCCACAAATGACAAATTTAATTCAATACTGTTGATAATCACAGAATTCCCACAATGACTTGAAAGTCATCATCTGAGATTTGTGGTAACTCTATGGATATTGTAAATAAAACAAAGTTTAAATGAATTCTGCATGTCTCTATGCTTCAGCTGGATGATCTTAAAGGTCTTCACAACCTAAACAGTTTTACAATTCTATGGTTGATTTTGAATCTTTTTAATATGTATAGTGCCTTATAAGAATATAAAAATGCTGAAAAAATATGCAATGAATACAACACTGAACTTGGTTTTAGAATTCACATGGTAAGCAATATACTCAGGTAGAGATTCCTGTTCTTACCTTAGGGAATTCATTTGGAACAAAGTCTACCAAAGAAATCAGAAAAACTGAAGCACATGCATTCAAAAGTATGAAATTAATCTTTTTGTATTCCTATGAGACATAATTTCACTTTGTATTTCTGCATCACTTTCTGTATTCACATTAGAAAAAACTGTCCAACTTTGATCAGGTAAACAGCATTTACAGATGAACAGCCGGCTTCTGTGTTCAGTAGTAAATATTTAATTTGGAGATGACCACTTCATGAAATTGGGTTCTCTGCTCTGATCATAAGGAGCTTACGATGACCAACTGTGATGGTTTTGGCTGCGATAGGGTTAACTTTCCTCATAGTAGCTAGGGTGGAGCTATGTGTTGGATTTGTGCAGGAAACACTGAATTTTGTAGTTGTTGCTAAGTAGTGGTTTTTCCAAGTTAGTAATTTTTCAGTTTGCCATGATCTGCCAGCTTGCAGGTGCACAAGAAGTTGGGAAAAAGCATGACCAGGACAGCTGACCTAAACTAGCCAAGGGATATACCATACCATAGGATGTCATGCCCAGTATATAAACAGAGGGGAGTTGGCCAGGAGAGACACATGCATCGGTCAGTGGGTGTTAACCACTTGGACTGTGCGTCACTGGTCTTTTCTTGTGTTTTATTTCTCTCCATTTGTTTTGTATTTCTTTTGTTACAATAATTTTCCTTTTCATTACTACTACTATTATTATTATACTAATATCAGTTCAACAAGGGCAAGTGTAGAGTTTTGCACTTGGGAAAGAATAACTCCATGTGCCAGTACAGGTTGGGGACTGCCCTGCTGGAGAGCAGCGCAGGGGAAAGGGACCTGGGAGTCTTGGTGGACAGCAGGATGACCATGAGCCAGCACTGTGCCCTCGTGGCCAAGAAGGCCAATGGCATCCTGGGGTGTATAAGAAGGTCAAGAGAGGTCCTCCTGCCCCTCTACTCTGCCCTGGTGAGGCCACATCTGGAATATTGTGTCCAGTTCTGGGCCCCTCAGCTCAAGAGGGACAGGGAACTGCTGGAGAGAGTCCAGCACAGAGCCACAAAGATGATGAAGAGAGTGAAACATCTCCCTTGTGAGGAAAGGTTGAAGGAGCTGGGTCTCTTTAGCTTGGAGGAGGCTGAGGGGTGACCTCATTAATGTTTGTAAATATGTCAAGGGGGAGTGTCAGGAGGATCGAGCCAGGCTCTTTTCAGCGATGTCCAATGACAGGACAAGGGGCAATGGGTGCAAGCTGGAATGTAGGAGGTTCCACAAAAGTATTAGAAAAAACTTTTTCCCTTTGAGGGTGACAGAGCCCTAGCACAGGCTGCTACATCTACCCAGACATATGCACAGATATTGTAGATATCAAAACTGAGTGTGATAAATTCCACCGGAACTTCCTAAAAATTTGGCCTAAGTTCTATGGGATGCTTATATGAGTGAGTTGTGTTGAGTTCCCAGCTCTTGATTCAAGGACATGTCCACCTAAACGTCTTTATATCATTGGTTTTTTTTTCTGTTCACAGAGTTGTGTGACTACAGAGGTAGCCATTTAAATTACATGCCACAGACAAGTGATTGACACATTAAAGGACAACCACTGCTAGTTAATTGCTTGGCAGTAATTGTCAATAGCTCATTAAAGTTTCATGTGGTAGGCACACAACAATTTTTTGTAAGTATAGCAAAAAAGTAATTAAATCCTTAGCACCTGTTGTTTTGTGTGTTTTTCCCACCCCACCTCCAGATGATAAATACACTGTTCTTTTTTTTTGATACTGTGAGAAAATTATTTGGACTGAATTTAGAGTACCATGAGTAAATATCATTCTAGCAATATGCCCTTAATATAACAAGCTGCAAATTTATTTCCTTATGTTGATGTGTGCAGTTCAGATAACATGCAATTTAGACAAAAAAATGTTAAATAACTCCTCAGAGAGACCTGGGCTGCTATGTTTTAACTTTTCAAAAGGGCTGTGGATAGAGCACAATTGGGTTATCCACTGAACATGTGTTTTGATGAACTGGAATTGTGCAGTAGGTCTAGACAGATGGAAGAAAGTGAGGGGGCTGAGACTGTTTGGTAAACAGGATAGAGGCTTTCTTGCTATTAGAGCAAGTTCAACAAAGCAGGTTAGGAGAAGATTCAGAAATTAACTTAGAGCCTAAAAATATGTTAGTAATAGGTTTCTACCTCTAAAAGACAACGGAAACCTTTAAAAGTCCATCTGAAACCATCTTGTCCCAAAATTGTTATGTTTGTTTCAGATTAAGTCTGCACTGTTGTAGGTAATCCTTCAAATATTCAAGATACAGCAATTGGACACAGACTTGTCTCAATATCCAGAAGGAGTCGCTCTTGTGTGTCTACAGGGTTATAACTTTTAAATAGCAAAATAAAATGGATGCCTCAAGGATGAATCAAAAGAGTGTGAGTAAAATGGCTCATCCGTTTTCACATATGCAGGTACATTTGGGATTTATTCCCATGCACCAATTAGAATTAAAACAAGTAGCAGTTATTAATGGCCAATGCCTCCCACCCCCAACCTAAAACACAACTCATTTTTTAACATGGACTTGTCAACACAAGTGCGCGGTTTAGAGAAGGTCTGCTTGGCTGTTACAGACATCAGCAACTCTTCTTTCTCTGTGTGCTTTTTCAGAAGTTAACGTCGTTCATTTCTCCCAGGGAACACTTGCAGACAACTGCTTTGAAGAATGAATTCAAAGGCTTGAACAGAGCTACCTCTCTTGAAGTCAAAATTCCCTGAAGGGTCAGGATTTCAGATGCATCATGTGCTTCCTATTCCAGCTCTCTCTCACAGTCTAGGACTTACTGCTTATTCTAACATTCCTAAATCCCTTCTCTTAAATATAGGGGGTCTGTTTCCAGGTTTTGTTTGGAATTCATATAGATGTTTAAATTAAACACGGGAGATGCAAATCATATTAGTAGCTTTATAAATCTCTAATTAGAGAGAAGATCATATTAATCAGGCAATATTTGCATAACCGTGACATCGATTATTCCAAAATCATACCATGAATATGAAAATATCTCAAGTTTGATTAGCTCCAAAAACATTAAATAAATTCTAATCACTTTCAGCAGTTGAATTTGGAAACTGCTTGCCAGTTTTCAATTTAATATAAATATTCCATCCCTTGCTTACTTTAGCTAATCTCAAATTCATTTGCTATTTATTTCTTCATATTGTACTTACAGAATATCAGTTCCTTATCTTTTTAACCAAAGGTCATAATCTCTCAAGGTTCATTTGTAGAGCTGATCTCCTGGGGAAGACTGATAGTGCAAAGCCTCTAAATGCTAAGGTGACCATATTTTCTTTACTTACATTGATAAACAGAATGCTCCATCATTACTGAAACAGCTGCAAAATAATTATTTTTTTTTTTCCTGAAATAAATTATTTAATTATTTTCATGGGATATCACTTTTATTCATTATTTGTCCAGGATATCAAAACTTTTCTCTTTTCTTTCTTGCTCTACTTTTGTTTCACTTTTACTTTTTTCCAGTGAAAGGTGTGTTTCAGTATGATAAAACTTGCAAGGGAAAGGGTAGAAAGGACCAAAGAATAAAAAGTTAGATTTGGGTTTCACCAAAAAGCAAATAAACCTTTTTCAGAGTGAACAAAAAAAAAAACCAGTTTCATAGATGATTCTATAAGGACACCAGCATGCAAGAAATCCTCTCTATAGCAATAATTAATAGACCTGCTGCTCAGATGGACTCAGGGAATCCCCACTACTGACTGCACTCTCGCTTGACTAGAAAAGCAGTCACTTTAACGCAGAGTCTTTAAAATGTTTGTATCTTTGTGTGGCCCAGAAACGTGAACTCATATTGAACAAGAAACTACATACACTGAAATGATATTATAGACAGAGGATATGTTTCAAATGCTTCTTACTGTCAGCAGATTACCATACATTTTTCAGCTCAGAAACAACCTCTTTCATTTTATATTTTCAAGTATAGGAAACTAGGTAGCTGAGGGATTTACTCCAGATTTCTGTTTAGGATAATTTCCTTCATGATATTTCCTGTTAAACTAAACATCAATTTCACTTCAGTATAATTAATAAGCAATAAACATATTGTTTGAGGATGCTAAATGTTTATGTTTTTCCATGTCTCACTTGGTTTTCAGTAATTTAACATATCTGCCTAGGTATTAACTAGGCAAAATGCTTTTGGCTTTATTGTTATTACCAACTGTGTTCTGTTTCGACTAATCCATTAATATACTTCAAATAATTGATTCAGTTACTTGCAGCTGTAGAAGAGGCAAATATAATCCCCAAATGAATTTGTCCCAGTAGTTATTTCTTTGTTCTTCTACACCTTCTTAAGGAGAAACAGAAATTTGGTGCTTATAAATAAGCACATTGAAGATATTAAGGATCATCCATTCCAAAAGCTTCCTACTATGTATTTTGATTAAAATTTTTTCTTATCTTTCTCTTCTCATACCTACATCTGAATTCATCCTTTATGTGACCAAGAAAAGTCCTGTGGGATTCACTAAGGGCAAATGGAGTTCTACACTCAGAGCATCTGAAGGACCATAAGATCACAAATCTGTTATCTGCTATAGTCTTTGAATGAGAAAATAATTTAGAATAAATAATTCAAGACACTGAAGAGTACAAATTACTGAGCAGAATATTAGAACACTCATCTCCAAGGGTGAAGAAGAGGAAGATACACCATGCCAATGATTGCTCCTCTTTGACTATTGACAAAGGAATTGTCTTGATGTATAGAAGTTTTAAGCTGACTTTATGGGGCTTTGCACCTAAACCTTGTTCAGATTTTTCATCTAATTTACTTTAGCACTATCCAGTTGAAATAAGCCAGTCTAGCAGACAGGACCCTTTCACTTAAACAATTCAGAAAGTTACAGTTTCCAGTGAACCGTTTTACTTAGACTTTCAGGATTAGCTTTGGTTTGGTGGAAATAAACATTATTGATGGTTTACAGGGAAGATACTCAGCTCCTGTAAATTAATACAGCTGCAACATTAAGTAGAACTATGGCGATCTAGACCATCTGAACACCTAACCATTATGTTCTATGTTGGTATCCTCTACGGATATGCCTTGGAAAGTGAGTCTACTTGAAGCTCTGAGTTATTTGTTTAACATTATGATGAATTTTGCTCTGGGGTTGAGAGAGAGAGCTGGTGTAGAAGTCCTGTAATGTCACAAGCAGGAATACACAGACACACACACATGTTTTGTAGAATATAAATATGATTAAGTAGAAATGCAGGAAGAAATTGTGCAACAAATCAATAGTAATTTCTCACTGCTGTTTTCAACTGTAAAACCATAACACAGGCAATGAGGGAGGTATATTCTCATTGAATAACAATTTGAGGCAGGCACAAATATTTGCTTTTAGGAGAAGCAATATTTATACCACACATTCACACAACATGCAAAAAAATTCACTCAGGAGATCTGTAGAAAATATTCTGAAGTGATCACATCCTTTCATCACACTACGTGGTCTTTTCTGGTTTATATGTTTTCTCTCTCTCTGTTTTCTTCCGAAAGGAAAAGTTATGTAAATACAATGGAGAAGCATTTTTTTTTTTTTTCTGAGGAATTCAGGTATTAAGTATCTATTTTACAGCAGTAGCACTAGCAAGCAAGGAAGAACTTTTGGATGGCATGAATCAATATTAATCAAATGTTTGCAAGTTCAGACATCTGAAAGCATATATGAGACCTTCCATTCAGTCACCCTTCTGAGGATTTGGGTCTAGCAATGGCAAAATATTCTTTCATAAAAAAGGAAAAAACATGAGTACATTAAAACTTGAAATATATTCCTTATATTGATTTATTTCCTACTTTTAAAGCTCGTTTCTGATTATTTTATTCTACTAATAGAGTGGAGAAAGTGGAATAATGTTAAGCATCAAGTTTAATTCTAATTTAAATAACTTTTCTTCTGTGATGAATCAAACAATTTTGCTTAAAATAAAAAAAAAAAAAAATTGAGAATGGGTCCTAAAAACAGACAACAGAGTTGATTTTTATTTGGTTTTTTGTTATTTTTTTTTCATTCTGATAAAGAAATATGTAAGATTTCACAGACTGGAAGGAAGGAGCTGATTTGTCATAATACATCCCCATCTGCAAGAAAAGCAATTTCCACTGCTCTTGCTTTACTTGTAAAATAGTTTGCATAACATTAATCTTCACCATCTGATTCTTATCTTTCAGTTTCCTGGGGTCAGGGATATTCATCTCATATATCACAAACAAAAAGCTTTTCCATACATATGTTTCGATCAAACAGATTTCAGTATTTGTATCTATGAACTGTTAACCTTTGCATCACACAGCATATTGGGGTTTTTCACTGCAAAGATGTTGTTCTGAGCATAAAAGTGTCTCAAATGTGTTTCTATTCAGTTCTAGGTTTGGAATACTTCAGTCAGTGATGAGTTGTTGAATATAAATACATTATTATAAAAAAAATCTTCTTTAAAGTCTAAAATTAGTTAAGGAACAAATAAAACACAAGGAAAAAAAGAAAATACAGCTATTTTGATATTGTCAAATCATGGAGTAGTACTTGACTGGAAAAAATTAAATTATGAATGAGGTGAGAAAAAACAAACTTGAACCTTCTCCATAACTTATGTGAGTATTAGGATTTAGGGCTCAAGTGCATTTCGAGCCATTCTAGTGTCAATAAATGCGGACTAAACATTACAGAGTGTTGGGATTGTTCAGTATGGCGAAAAGAAAACAGAAGACAAAGCCCTGAGGACACGTTATTGTGGCCTTTCAATATTTAAAGGGGGCCTACAAGAAAGATGGGCACACTCTTTTTGAGGGCCTGTTGCAATAGGACAAGGGGTAATGGTTTTAAAGTAAAAAGGGGTAGATTTAGACTAGATATAAGGAAGACATTTTTTATAATGAGGTTGGTGAAACACTGTTAAGGATTGCCTAGAGAGGTGGTAGAAGCCCCGTCCCTGGAAACAATCGAAGTCAGGTTGGACAGGGCTCTGAACAATCTGACCTTATGAAGGATGACCCTGTTTGTTGCAGAGGGGTTGGACTAGATGACTTTTAAAAGTTTATTCCAACTCAACCTATTATATGATTTTATGACTTCAGGGAGAGGCTTCATCTAACAGAGATACAGCATTCATCTAAAAAAAAGATTTAGATGAAGAGGCCTGAAAAATAACAAATTAGTTCCTCCAATTATTTTTATGCCAATAGGATTTAAGGCAGAATTTGGTCTGTCCTTGCGCAGCTCCTGATTTTGGTTCAGATCAGCATCCAGTTCATAAACACCTTCTTGGTGCCATCTCCTCTCTGATGTCCACCTCTGCAGTCACCCCTTTGCCTTTCTGATACAAATCCTACAAAGCAGAGCTCCCTTCCATGGGCTGGCATTCCCTATCATCACCTGTTATATCCACGCTGCCATGAAAGCCTCTTCATCTCTCTAAAATTGCCTAAAATCAGATTTCTTGCTTTATTTTCACCACCACTTTCTTTTGATCATTCCCAAGTCATTAAATCCCCACAAAGTCAGGAGAAATAACACGTCTGTGGTCCTTCATTCTCTTCTGTGGGATTACTCCAGCCTTTTAAACACCTAGCTACCAAAAATTATGGTTTTGCCATTGTTGGGGGTATTACAATGTATTTCAGACATGGCATTGAGTCAGCCACTTTATTTGCTCATAGCTGTGTAGCTATGGCAGCACAGAGATAACAGCACAACTATAAACAGCCACCTAAAACTAAGAGGGGCACAGAGTACCCAAGCAGAAATCTGTGCCATTAATGTGTCGTGAAGGGTGTCTACAGAAACCAGAACTGTAGCTCTGAGGATAAGAATCTAAAAATACGCTGCACAATTTTTCTTTTTGGTAAAAAATACATGTGGCAAATTGTTATAAAGAAATGAAAAGGCTTCTGTTGTTGGTTATGTTGCCTTGCAAGAAAAACACATTGTAGACATATGAATGGTGTAAAAAAAATCTTCAGGCATTTACTTTTCAAAAAGTTACAATAGGAGTTTGTGGCTGCAGTTCCACTTAAATCCTGATGGAAGAAACAAACAAAAAAAAATGGTAGAAAAACAGGTACCTTAGATTCCCATTTTTATTCAGGTAAGACAGCTCATCTGAAACAAGCCTAAGTCTATTCTATTGATGATTTTTGGCACAAAGACCACCTAAAAGCATGGCAAGCGTGTAAAAATTTTGTCTTGCTTACCCAAGACATAACATTAGCCATAAAACCTCCTGATCTAGGAAAAAATAAAATAAAGGAAAAAGAAAAAAGAGGAAAAGAAACAATAAGAACTGGATTACTTAAAAGGAACAGCATGGCTGAACTTAATTGTTATGTAAGAAAGCTCCCCCATTGAAGAGTCACTGAGGGGAGAAGCACCAGTGCTGGCATGATTAGCAATCGAGTGTTCAAGTGGGGCTGGAGGGGAAACCTGAGGGGAGTGGAGAGACCTGCCAGGAGCCTGGAGGTTGTGCAAAAGTGTCTGAGGAGATCCAGGCAGGAGAAACAGTGAGTAAGCCTCCACACATGAAAAAAAAAGCCCCTGGGGAGGCCATGTCCTCCAAAGAGGAAGGGGATGGTGTCATAACAATAAATATTTTGAAATTCTCCGTGTTAGGGAAAGCAACTACTCCAGCTAAAATTAGAGGCATTATAAAAACCCCAAGATGTTATCACTGGAGGACTCGATTAATTTCTCATCTCAGTTTTCGTATCTTATTTACAGGTTTCAGGATTTGTTCTAGTTGAATCACATGGGCATATCTGTATATATTGATGAAATGAAGGGTCCGTGTCATTTATTACATATCTGTAAAAGGATGGGATAAGAGAAATACAAGATGAAAAAAATAAGATGTATATTTACATTTTAATACTTGCCTTCTTTTCAAGAAGACTGGTTAGAGTACTTGACACTTAATTTCATTTTTCACCTCTTTTAGAAATTTGCTGTCTGATCTTGGGCAACTCATTAAATCTCCCTGTTTTTTAAACGTGGACATTAGTATTTCTTCATTTTATCAAAAGAGAAGTTAAAATTATACTATTATAAAAGAAAAAATACAGGTAAATACCTAAAATGCAAAACTCTTGGCTACTTTTGATGTTTCAGAATATGCAGAAATTGAGTTCACACTGTCAAAATTAAACCCAGCATAGATGGTACTGTGATACGAAAAGTAAATTACAAATAATAACAAAACCTTCGTTAAACAGGTTGTGCTTCAGTGAGAGGAACATTTGGTATCTATTATACATAAAAATTATTTTACCCAGAAATTTGAGAAAATAATCATATGTGCTAGCTACAGATATTCAGAAAAACTCTTTAAGAAGCACATAAATCAGAAGTGAAAGAAATTTAAAATTTTTTTCATGAAGAATTGACAGTTTGGTGTTTTACTTCCAAATAAATTAAAATTACCAGTAAAACTAAATTTCCAGGATATTTGGATTTAGAGAAGGATCACATATGAATGTTGATATTTTACTATGGAACTTTAACTATGGCATTTGAAATATTATAGTAAATTTATATTAATTTTTATTAGTTATATTAGTTGTATAACAGGTAGTACAACATGTTTATATGAGAATTACTTTTTTTAATAAATCAGAGTGCGTAGATGCAACTCCGCAATAATTGAAACATTATTTCTTCTCTACAGCAAATTATTTCACATACTGATAAGGAAAAAGAATTTGTCATTCCAGAAAGGAGTTGCTATCTAGTGTTAAAAGCAAATATAGCATAAAATGTTAACATGATTTGAGTGTTACATACTAAAATGTAGTATCAACACCTGGTCATGCTTCTTCCCTACCTCGCTGCCTCTGTTTTTCACATGAGCTTTACCAGTCTCTCACTTCCTATACCACAAGCCTTATAGTTGAAATTTATATATATTTTTTTAAAAAAAATATGAATTGTAGTTTATCTGGAAGATTTGAGATATTATTGCATAGTGACATAACCTATGGCCTAAGTGAATGTTCTTTAACCAGGCAGGAATTCTAATTTCTTTTAGTTTACAGCAATGTCAGAGTCAAGAAGCACAGCGACCAGAGGAGAACAGAAGATAAGCTGTGTCAGCTGATTGTAACAAATGGGTGTTCTCAATAAGTTAAATGTCAGATTGAAATAGAACAGACTGGTTAAAATACAATCATGATGGGTCAGAAAGTTATGAATAAAGAAAATAATACAAAATCGAGAGGCAAAGATTGTATTTTAATTACTAAAAACCTAAAGAGTAATTTCAACTAAATTAAAAATTTCATCTAAGTAAATTAAAAATGATTATTCAAAAACATTGAAACAAACAAAATCGTTAAAACTTTTTATTTCATCTTTTTAAATTAAAATCTGCTTAAACAAATAAATGAAAAAATACAACGCATGCCTTCTAATTGCAGGTAGAAATTGAGGTAAACAATCCAAACCAAAATAAATCAAACAACTTCCCTTCCAATATCTTGACTGTATTATGACCCTAAGTAATTCAAAGGATAACATCAGAAATGAGTTCATTAACTCCCACCAGATAAATCTTTCCAAGAACTGCCCTGTTACTATGGGGATCCATTGTTAAACCTTCATTTGTTACTAATTTCTGTGAAATCTCATTAGCCAGCACTGTGAAAATCATTCTCTTCCCTGTCATGGGAGCTGAGAAGTTGTGGACTGGAAGGATCTGTCTGGAGCACTGAGGCCAGTGCAGTGTTCCATGAAGTGCCGGTATATAATGGTATTTCAGAAAAAGTTAGATTTTCTTGTCTCGGTAATCCTTCCTGAAAGGCAGTTTGCAAGTGCCGCAGCCCTGAGATTTAGGCATTTTATTCTGATTTCCAAATACAGTGATTTCATTTGCTGCTGTGACAAGGCAGTGTTTCACCAGAAGCTTTCTTTGCCTTCCTTTGCCACACATCCTTCTCTCTAACCTGTATTTATAGACAGCAATCACTTCCTTTCTGAGCTTTTGTACTACTAGAGTAATCAAGCCCAAATCTTCTCATTTACTCATGCAACATTGGCTCTTCATTCACTTGATTAGCCATGGATTTTTTTTCTGCATTTCAATTGGTATTCATTAAACATGTTGATGAATTTGCACACATTTTCCGGAAGTATCTTTTCTGAGATTTTACCTTGACATTAATTGATTTTTACTTCCCTAGTAAATACCTCTAATGATGCATTAGATTTGACTGCTCTTGGTTGTAGCACATTTGTTAGCCTGTAACCCTGGTAAGAGGTGGGACACAAACTCAGCATGGAAACTCCACAGCTCCATATATTTTATTTTTTTTTCTGCCTATCGTAGTATGCCTATGCATTATTCTCAGCTTGTCGGAGAAGAATTGTTCTTCGAGACATAGAGTCATAGAATTATAAACTCATATTTCTATGACTCTATGTTCTAGAAGAAAAATTCTCAGTCAAGCTGGTCTTCTGTCCCACCTCATTGACTATGTGCCACTTTGGAATTGCCTGCTCCTGTGCTTTTTTTTAACATATACCTCTTAAAAAGTTACCTGCATTCAATGGGACCCCAGGACTTTCCAAAGCAGATCCCAGGAGACCTTACCAACTAGTTCTTTCAGCAGCCCAAAAGTCTGTTCTCCTCAATATCAGGGTCAGGTTTTGCTGGCAGTATTCTACCTGCCTTCAAAGATTTGAAACTTAACTACTTCATGGTCACTGTGATCAAGACAGCCACCAATCACTGCTTTTCCCACAAGTCCCTCTCTGTTTAACAAACAACAAATCCAAGAGGACACCTTTCCTATATGTGTCCTTTAGTACCTGTGCCAAGAAGTTATCTTCAATGTGCTTCAGAAATGTCCTGACCTGTTTGTGCCCACTGTTTGATATTCCTAGCCAATGTCAGGGAAGATAAAATCACTGGTAAGGAGAAGGGCAGACGGTATATCCCTTATCATAGAATAACACATCAGTCTTCACCTGGCTGGGTGGACAATAGTAGACTTACACATCACCCGCTTTATTTGCTTTCTTCTTCATCCTTAGACATTCTCAAACCAGTCGCTCCAACTGTAAGCACCAAACAATTCAATCCTCCTCTTACATTCAGCACCACCTCTAAGTGCCTGTCTTGCCATCCCTCCTGAAGAGCCTGTAAACATCCATCATGACACCCCAACAACTTTTACTAATATCAAAAGATGTAGTAGCTCTGGGACCGGGACAAAGCTTCTGTGTTCTCTTGTTTATACCTTGTGCTGTGTGTCTTAAAATAGAGTCATTTCAAATGTGCTCCACACACACAGCACATTGTGGAGCTGATTGAAGGACCTCACTAGCCATTGTGCCTCAAATGTTAGTGTGCTATCTTGAGGCTTACCCTCCGTTGAGCCTGATTTTGTGTCTTTCCCCTTTCAATGTGGTTTAAAGCTCTTTCTATGATCCTGATAACTCTTGCACAGAAATCCTTTTCTCCTTTGAGACATTGTGTAACCATTAGTCACCAGCAGCCCTGGTGTCATATAGACAGACCCAAAACTCTGCCAGGCTTGAAGCCATGTATTGATCAGCCACATCTTCTTGTTTCTTCCCTCATCATTTCCTGCAACTGGAAAGATAGAGGAGAACATGATTTGTGCTCCTGATCCCTTAACCAGTCACCCCAAGACCCTGGAGTCTCTCCTAATCATCCTGGGACATTGTATTACAACTTCATCACTGCCTATATGAAAAAACAATAATGGATAGTAACCCAAGGCCCATATCAGGTTAAGAAGTCTTGTTACATCTTTAGCCTGGGCCGCAGCTGAGACAACAGACTTCCGTAAGAAGTGGGCCTGATGAGCATATTGGGCCTTCTGTTCCCCACAGACCAGAGTTCCCTATGACAATGGTTTGTCTTCTTTTCTATCAAAGTAGTCTGATGAAAGCTGCAGGCTGATTTGACTTTGACTAAACCTTAACCTCAACATGGATGAACCATTTGTCCTCATCATCATTTAGTTCCACTTGCAGAGCCTCCAACCTACTGTGCAAGGGCAGCTGGGAAGGTGGAAGAGTTGTAAAAAAGCCATGTCTCCTGCCTGTCTCTTGAGGTCAGCACATTCTGCCAATTGGGACAGGATAGGGGATCCTCCATTCAAGTGTCCTCGTCTGCCCGACAGGCCTGTCCCAGGGATGGTAGGATGTTGGTTCCAACAGTCAACGAGACTGTAGAGTCTCTGCTGTAGACTGCTGCATCATGTCCTGTTTGCCCACCTTGGTCACTCACTCTCCCCATTTGTTTCTCTGGTTGAGCTGGCAGAGCCGCAGCACCCTCCTATCACAGAATCACAGAATCACCGAATGTTAGAGGTTGGAGGGACCTTAAAGATCATCTAGGCCAACCCCCCTGCCAGAGCAGGACCACCTACACTAGAGCGCACAGGAACGTGTCCAGGCGGGTTTTGATTGTCTCCAGAGAAGGAGATTCCACAACCTCCCTGGGCAGCCTGTTCCAGGGCTCGTCACCCTCACAGTAAAAAGTTTTCCTCATATTTTTCTGGAACCTCCTGTGTTCCAGCTTCCACCCATTGCCCCCTTGTCCTGTCAGTGGACGCCGCTGAAAAGAGCCCGGCTCCGTCCTCCTGACATTCCCCCTTGACATATTTATAAACATTAATGAGGTCACCCCTCAGCCTCCTCTTCTCCAAGCTAAAGAGATCCAGCTCCTTCAGCCTTTCCTCATAAGGGAGATGCTCCACTCCCTTCACCATCTTTGTGGCTCTTCGCTGGACTCTCTCCAGCAGTCCCTGTCTTCTTGAACTGAGGGGCCCAGAACTGGACACAATAATCCAGATGTGGTCTCACCAGGGCAGAGTAGAGGGGCAGGAGGACCTCTCTCAACCTACTTGCTACTCCCCTTCTAATACACCCCAGGATGCCATTGGCCTTCTTGGCCACGAGGGCACATTGCTGGCTCATGGTCAGCCTGCTGTCCACTAGAACCCCCAGGTCCCTTTCCCCTGCGCTGCTCTCCAGCAGGGCAGTCCCAACCTATATTGGCACATGGGGTTATTTTTTTCCCAAGTGCAAAACTCTACACTTGCCTTTATTAAACTTCATTAGATTTCTCCCCGTCCAGCCCTCCAGCCTGTCTAGGTCTCTCTGAATGCTGCACAGCCTTCTGGTGTGTCAACCACTCCTCCCAATTTCGTATCATAAGCAAACTTGCTGACTACACTCTCCAATCCCTCATCCAGATCATTGATAAATATATTAAACAGCACCGGCCCAAGCACTGACCCCTGAGGGACCCCACTAGACACAGGCATCCAGCCAGACTCAGCCCCATTGACCACACCCTCTGGCTTCTTCCCTTCAACCAGTTCTCGACCCACCTCACTAATTGGTCGTCCAGACCACACTTCCTCAGTTTACCTATGAGGATGCTGTGGGAGACGGTGTCAAAGGCCTTGCTGATGTCCAGGTAGACCGGGTCCACTGCATGGCCACCATCCATCCACCTGGTTATATCTTCATAAAAGGCTATCAGGTTGGTCAAACATGACTTTCCCTTGGCAAAGCCATGCTGACTGCTCCTAATAACCTTCTTATCCTTGATATGCCTAGAGACAGGGTCAAGGATAAGATGTTCCATCACCTTTCCAGGGATGGAGGTGAGGCTGACCGGTCTGTAGTTACTCGGGTCATCCTTCCTGCCCTTCTTATAGACTGGAGTGACTTCGCTTTCCTCCAGTCTTCAGGCACCTCACCTGTTACCCATGACTTACCAAAGATGATGGAGAGTGGCCTAGCAATGACTCCGCCAGCTCCCTCAGCACCCGTGGGTGCATCCATCAGGGCCCATGGATTTATGAATGTTCAAGTGTTCAAACTGATCCTTAACCCACTCCTCATCAATCAGGCAGACTCCTCCTTTGTCATGACTTCCTCTGGGGCCTCAGGGGACTGAGGCTCCTGAGGACGGTCTCCAACCAGTGTAGACAGAGGCAAAGAAGGCATTCAGCAACTCTGCCTTCTTCCTGTCCTCTGTCTCCAGGGCACCACCTCATTCAACAGAGGGCCTACATTGCCTCTAGTATTAGTTTTGTCAGCAATGTATTTGAAGAAACCCTTTCTGTTGTCTTTGACCTCCCGTGCAAGTTTTAACTCCAAGGAGGCCTTAGCTTTTCTGATTGCCTCCCTGCACTCCCTGACAGCTGCCCTGTACTCCACCAAAGTGGCCAGCCCTTCCTTCCACAATTTATACCCTCCCTATGGGCCCTTCTCTGCAAACTGGCATGCATACTGCCATGCCAGGCCTCTTTGCCTGCTCTGTTTGCCCACACTCCTAGATCATAGATCATAGATCATAGATCATAGGTCATGCTGCTGTCCATTAGCAGTCCATAGGGGCTTCTTTTACATTTGTAAGGGCTTGCGCACCCATTGCTCCTGGACCTGCACAAATCTCTTCAGCCACTGTTGTGTGAGCCTAAGGTTCCTCAAGTTTGGTAAATTTCTCTGTGCACCACACTGGAGCACTCAGCTGCCAATCATGCTGGCAACTGAGCTTCTATTTTTAATGGAAGAGATCCCAACTCCTAGGAAAAGATTTTTTACTATTCTTCAAAGCTGGGAATATTCTCTAATGAACTTTAGTGAAGATGACTACATCTGAACTGATCAAACAGGGTTTCCCCAGGAATAAATAGAAGTTTTCAGGATAGGACTCATCTGATGAGTTCCCATCATTTCAACATCTACTTTAGGATGAGACAAATGCATTCTTTCCTTCTGAATGCAAATGTAGCTGGTCAGATCATTTCTCCTAGGTTATATTACTGTAAGTCTGTATTATTGAATCATTAGAGAGTGAAATATTCTTAGTTCTCAAAGGTCCCTCCAGCTCTCTACGGAGAAATCCTGGTCCTTCTCTTGTGAACAGCGCTCTAAGAGTCTTAATCTTTGTGAGCTATGGCATTCCACCTACCAAATTGGCAGCCTCTCTTTTTCTTGTAGTGCTTGAATACTTCCCTGAATTATTTAAAACAGCTTTTCAGTGCCTGTGGAGCAATGTCTTTTCCTTGTAGTTTCACGCTGTTGCCCTCTATTGTTAGGTTCATGGCCTCACACCTGCAAGCCCAGATACCATTACAATGGTGGGTTCTCATGGGACATGACTGCCACTAGTGTACGACACCTGCGCCTGATTGCTCATGCACCATTCAGCACTAGTATCATCATAAACCAGACCAAGTGGTACCATCAAAGATTTTTTAATTGTCAGTGCTTGATGCACTAGAGGTAACTGGATGTCTATGAAAACAATTATTGCATAAATCAGTAGCTCCTATGAACTCACATTGAGATCAATTCCTAAAGTATTAGATCTGTAGGAAAATTAAAAAAAACCCAAACAAACAACTAGAAAATAAGATAAAATCCTTCCGATAAAGGTTTATAAAATAATTGGATTAGCCAGAAGATGATGAAAGAAATTGTAGCACGGAAAACAAATGTAATATTCCTAAGAATAACAAACCAGTCAAAGAAGAAATTTCATATGTCGTAATCTAATATAATGTCTTTTCTTTTGTTAAAAAAAAGCAAGAAAATAAGTGATCAAGCAAGTAAGCAAACAAAAAGTATTGTTTTCTTACTCCAACAAAGACCATAAACTTTAGTGTCATCAATTCAAAAATGTTCCTACAAAGATCCTGTCACACCAATTGACCTTTTAAGTGCTCCTAACTCCTGAATTTTCCTGCTCTTTTGCATCAAGACAAGCAGGGTGCTTCAGTTTTCAGGCTCTTCACATACACCCTTAATCTATGCATTATATTTATCCTCACACTTTCCTCATGGCTAACGGAAGCTCCTATGAGAGTAGAGATGTAGGAATATTTTTGTCCTCAAAACCTCAGTTATTCTGTGATGCCTACAAAAGACTTAAGGTATGCAACCAGAGTAACTACAGGACTATTACTTGTAATTATTTTCTAATTTTTAACTAATATTCTCTTTCCTCCATTTATTTTTCTGTCTCCATCTGTTGCCTCTGAGATTCAGATGGAAAAGCCCCTTACCCTTGAGACTGCTGCCTGCCTCTTACAGTTGTGCAAGGAACTATTAGCCTAGATTTTTGACACTCTCTCAGTTAAAATAACAGACACTTTCTATATGGAAATCTAGTTATACTGTTAAAATGGAATAGAAGTACAAATATATCAGATAGTCTTAAACAAGTGACATTTTATTTCTATAGCCCAGGAAAAACAACATTAAAGAAGTTTAAGTATAAATTAGTTTTCATCTGTGACCTAAGGATGAGTTAATATGCCAGAGAAGTGATGTTACAGTCCATCCAAAAACAGTCTCGTGAAATTTGAGAATAAATGGTTGTAACCACAACCATGCTCAGACCCAGAAGTGCAAGTTGTTTTTGCCAGGTAAATTGGGAAGGTACAGAGATGTAAAAGTAGCAGATCCGGTGTTATTTACTATTTCATAAAAAAAAACCTATTTGTTGAAAGTTTATTTTCTGGTGTCTAGGCAAAAAAAAAATAGTGACAAAAGAAGAAAAAAGCCAGGAAATGAATAGAAGGAGCACTGAAAGCTCCTTTCAGCTTAACCCAGCTTATTGAATTTTATGAATGAAGCTTGCACAATTTTTCTTTCTTTTGGTTTCTGTGCCTGCAGCAGGGTTAGCAGGTGGGATGTCCCCGATGGATAAACTCTTGTCCTGAAAGGATGCTGAGAAACAAAGGGCCATTTTGAGTTTATGTTTTGCTTTATCTCCTTTGTTTACCAAACCTTGTGTTACTTTTTGTTTGTCTGTTACATGCATAGTATGCATACAAGAAGTTAATTACTATTACTTAAAATTAAGTACAAGAGTAAATGTTTGCAAGAACAAGAATGAGCATTACAGCCATCAGTACTTCTCTGTCCTGCGTAAAATTTTATCCCAAACTTAATGTTTTGCATACCGATTTTTTATTCAAAACTTTTGTCTAGAAGAGCTAATTAGAGTTTTAGTATAAATGTTGCACTGGAATAGACAGAAACAAACCTTATCTAAAAATAATTTTAAATGTTATTTTTTGAACTAATATTACCCCCAAATTCACATAGAAAAAAATAAAATCTAGAATATGGATAGTTTGAAACCAGTAGAAGTGCTTCAGTCTGCAGCATTGTAGACTGCATTTCATCTAACTAAAAGGGTTTTGAAATATGTAGCTCAACAATGTATCATGTTATTGGTTTAATAATAATAGTAATAATAAGAGTGCTCCACAGTTCTCTCTGGCTTGAACAAGAATGTATAGATTAGTGAAGAAAAGTAGCTAATTAGAGTACTTTGAGAATAATACTGGGTTGTATTCATGATCTCCCTGACAGAGCCAGCCAGAAATACAAATCTTTGATATCTTATTGCTATTTTGCTTACCTTACCTCTTCTCGCCTAATCCATGCCTTTCTTTTTCTTTCCTCTTTTTTTTTTTTTAAACTGATCTCCACCTCTTTCATACAAAAGCTCCACCTCCAAGAAATTGTGACTATCTCCTTGAATTACCACAAGCTTGGTGTTATGCTCAAGGCTACAAAGCTGTCCCCACGGTGTGTATTCCTGCCTTCTCACCGATTCTCCATTTGTTCTATTAGTTTACCTGACATTTCAGATATGCAGCATCTCCTGGCTCAGGGTGGAGCATAAGAAATCATTGTGTAAGTAACTGCTCTTACTTTAGGGAAAACAATGACTTTGACATGAAAAATGCAGCCCTCGTACATCAAATGGTGCGTAAAAGAAAGGAAGTGCTGATAAAGCAGATTGAAATGGAAGAATAGTCAGATAAACCAGCAACTGTAGCATTTTGAGATCTACCACTTATATAGGCCACAGTTTATTTTATTTTTTCTAAACTGCCTTTCCCTGAAGTGTCTTTTTTTTTTTCCAACTCCGTTCAGTATGTTTTTTTTTTTCTGAATAAAGCTCACAGCATTTCACAGTGCTATTTGATAGGATCAGGATTTCGGGCAGCCTCACAGTGATTACCATTAGGAATTGGGTATCATAGATCCAAGATCAGAAAAGAGAATTAACTAATCTAATCAAACATTTACTACAATGCAGAGCACTGAAAACAATGTAGTGACGACATTCATAGCAGTAAATCAAACAGTGCTTGGGAATGTTCCCAGGCAGTGGATCTTAACTGTCAATACTGTTAAACTAGAATTGTCCCTCAAGTGATTTTGTCCTATGCTAACTGGCATGTTCTCAAAACCTTTCTGGGCCTTCTGCAAAAGTTAGTAAAAATCCATCCTGGTTTTCAGGCTACTAATTTTGATCTGGTTAATTAATTCTGTTGCAGAGACCACCTTCCACCCCATTTAGATACAGATGTCAGTGTTCAATCACTTCTATTTATGTTGCTTTTTTCTTTTTCTACACTGAATCTGTCTGACATTAAAGTCCTTCCCTTTGTATGAAAAGATACAAGTTCTAACAGTCAATGAAACACAGAAATGGAAAAAAAATAGCTCAGATATCAATATCCTGACATTTATAACTCTTCACCTTGAGAAATGAGTCACCAAGGGGGTCTTGGCAGGCTTGAACACTTGAAACTTTCAAAAATAGTTTGGATGAATTTGCACTGCTGGGAAAAGGCCTCCATTTTAAGGGTGAGCATAATGAACAGTCTCTCAGATCTGTATTACAAGGACATTTTTCTTCCACAGAAAAGGACTTCTTCCAGTATAGTATGTTACTGAACTTAGTATAATGTTTGCAAGCAGAATTACAGTAATATTAACTTTAAGTTTTTGCTTTTTTCCCCATTAATTGTTTTCAAAGGTTTATTTTGTTGCATATTAGCTCTTGGAAGAAAATCCTGAGAAGCACAAAGTTGTACAAAGTATCAGAATAACATGAAATGAATTATTAGCACACAGAGCCTAGGAGCTTTGACCTCTCAAATCACTTAGCCGAGGGAGTTTCTGTAACTTTGATTTTTCAGTCATTTAACTTCTCTGCTAGATCTGTATCATCTCTTGTTTCTTTTAGCAAGCTAATTAGTCACGTGCATAACTGCAGGTTGAATAGAATTCTTCATTAAAGCATGAATGTCATACCCAGAAAAAACCCACAAAGGGTACTACTGAAAGTATAAAAGAATTCCTTTGGAAATTATGTTTATTATACCAGAAAATTTTCTATAAATAATATTCAGCAAATTCTTACACGCATCATTATAACATCTCCTGAATACAGATAAACAGGTAAAATAAAGATACCTAGTTAAAGGGACCTGTATGCATTCTTGGATCTCATCTCATTGCATTGTAAATGCTGATTTTACGATACAGTACATAGTACACTGAATTTGTGCTATAAAAATGTAATACCAGTGGATAATGAACTTCAATCGTCTGAATTTGGTTGAGGCATAAGTTCACAGAATCATAGAAACATAGAATGGCCTAGGCTGGAAGGGACCTTAGAGATCATCTAATCCAACCTCCCTGTCGTGGGCAGGGATGCCTCTCAACTAGATCAGGCTACTCAAGGCTCTGTCCAACCTGGCCTTGAACACCCCCAGGGAGGGGGCAGCCACAACGTCTCCGGGCAATTTATTGCTTATGGATAAACAATGATGATGTGCTTTTGCACAAGTATTTCTACAATCTACCGAACTCTCTACTCAGTCCAATCCAGATGTGAGTCTTTCAAGCCCTTAGTAATGACTAGGGACAGATTAAATATTGACATTTGCAAAGATTCTTTTTTTATATCACTGCAGAGACGTCTTAGCTACCTGTAAAGCAATTGCTTATCCACTTAGTACCAGTTTATTTTGCTGTGAGAAACTGTAGCAAGTCGTTCAACAGCTGCTTCACATGCAGCCAAGATAAAGGAGCAGTGAATTCTTGTGTAAGATTTGGACAGAGAAATGGGGATGCATCTGCACTATCCCATGTTAAATCATTGCTGTAAGTTTATTTTCAGATTAGTCATTTGCTTAGCTTTAGATTTTGTATTTTAACTCATTCTGCTGCCACATATGAAATCTAGAAATGCTTTATCAATATTAGCAGTGCTATTTTGTGATAACTATGTCAAAAACACACCTATTTTTTTCATAATAACAGCCAGAATTTTCAGTTTATTTTTATATAGGTTTATTCATCAGCTTTCACTATCACTAAACAAAATTTCACTTCTTCAGCTCCCTAGTTCAGGACTTGGAATATCAGTAAGGATTGCAGCTAAACCATGTGTGCACTTATCCAGCCTACAAAATTATTTTCCAAATGACATACATTTATCACTGTTACCTTCAGAAGTAAAAGAAAACTGCATCTTCTTACAAGTAGTCCTACGAAAATTATTTCAAAAAAGGCTATTTGTTTTCAATTTTTGTGGGTTTTTTCTGGTTTTGTGGGGTTTAATGGTTTTGTGTGTGTATGTATGGTGACAGCCAGATCCATATCCACTACTTAGTGAACAGTGCCTCTGAACACAAAACAACCAGACAGACCGGCTAGACCTGTCACTTATTTCTCTATCACATTCCATTTATTGCTCCAGGAGCCACTTTAATCTGTTATATATAAAAAAAAAACCACCATAATTTGACTGTAGTCAAGAATTGATTCAGCAATTTTCTTCTGGGATAGGCACATGGATTGTAGCTTGCCTTTTGGAAGAAAGCAGGTGGCTTCAGCAGTGACATCCCCCGTCTACATAATACTTCCGTTCTTAAAGCTCTAACATGAGTAAAAAATTATAATAATAAAAACAATTATTATTATAAGTAAGTTTATTTTTAGGCACCTAAGGGCCTGACCCTCATGATACTGAAGGATCCCAGGGAGCCCTTCTTGTACTAAGTCAAGTAAGAACATTATCCACACTCAACGGAGATGCCAGCTATTGTGCAGTCAGAAAACTGAGTTGTGCTCGTTGCTATAAAAGAAATGTGACTTATCACCCTGCTGTGATCAGTGGTAACAAACACAGAGACAGTTATTGCTCATTTCTAACTAACTGAGGCACTTCCATATAGCTGCATAAAGAACAGTGAGACCAGTGGAAGATGTTCCTTGAGAGTTACATATTGTCTAAATTTGATGGCCTTTGGGACAAAGGTAGAATTTAAGCTTGCTGGATATCCATATTCAAAGAGTTATCATTAACAGTTAGTTATCAGAATATGCTGAGTGATATTTAATCAGAGTTTTTTCCTGGGTCTACTTCTATTTGATTATTTCATTAATAACTTGATTGAAAAAATGTAGGGTACACTTGTTAAATTTGTAGCTGACACAAAGCTGAAAGACACTGTGTGTTGGATGATGGAATTCTACTCCAAAATTATCTTGATAAACTAGAGCAATGGCCTGAAAAAGAAGAATGTTATTTATAAAAGTAAGTGTAGCATACCAGACCTAATAGCTGCACAGCTCTAAAACAGAAAATAAATGTCTGTGGAGCATGGTTCCATAGGAAATGATCTAAGGATTACAGTGAATTGAAGGTGAAGGCAAGGGACAATGTCAAACTCCCGAGAAAAAAAGGACAAATGTTATGGAACTACATATAAATATGATTACAGTTTGCTCATGTTGTGGGCATAAAGCTACAGATTAAAACATCTAATTTAGATGTCTAGCTCTGTCTTCACATTCACTGGATTCTTATGCTCCCATTATTAAGAACAGATACCTAGCTGCCACTGTCAATATGAATGATTTAGCACAGGCTAAAAGACACTTACTGTCAAATCTGAAACAAAATCACACTGATAAATGCATCTTCCTCTCCTCACCATAAAGAAAAAAATCTGTTGGAATACTATGTCTAATTTTGGATGTCACATTTCGAGGAGGATGTGGGTCCATTGCAGACAGAACTGAGGATATTATGGGAATTCATTAAATTAGAAAACAAAAACCATGATGAAAGCTGAAGAAACTGAGACTATAAAATGAATTATTTACAAAATATATGAAAACAGTTCTTAGATACATAGAATCTTCCAAAAAGAAGAAAAACTAAATGCAATCAGTTAGTGATATGATCATTTTATCGAAGTAGCTCTAAAAAAAACCCAAATTCTTTTGGCTAGATTTTTTTGTAAAAAAAAAATCTTATACTGTTATATTTAGTTGACAATTGTCAATTTTTTATTTAATTCCTTTATACATCTTAAGTTATTGAGCTGCATGTAATTGAATCTGCATGTAAGTTTAAAAAAAAATCTGTGCTAAGTGTACAAAAGCAAGAATTGTGAATAAGATGAGGAAATGTTTATATAAAAATGCTAATTCAAATACTTTAATAAAACGTGATGCCAGTATTCTACTGTAATTTTTTAGCCCCTCCACATCACTGTGACTTTCTAGAATGGTTTTCTACTCACAAGCATATATTATCAAAGAAGTTAAGGCTCTATGAAGAAATATTTGAACCTACATATATATATACATGCACACATAATTTTAACAAGCACATACAGAAAAATATTGTCTCCAGAAGTGAAATATATTCAAAATTTTATAGTGTAACTGTTTCACAGTAACAAGTCTGAATATTTAACTACAAATATTTTTTAAAAATTGTATATAAGGGAGAAATGTGAAATATTCTCAGCATGGTCTGACTTGTAAAGGTGCATCATAACTAGCTTTCTTACCCTAGAAAATTTTTCCAATTTCAATAAAATTTCTTCCAAAATCAGGATGAAAAATAAAAACTTTAAGATACGTGCATGTACAAAAAAAAATTTTAACAGATGCTTTGGAGTAACAGCAGCATTTCTATGCTTTTTGTATATTTTTACCGTGATTAATTGCTAGTTTATATTCCAAGTTGCTATTACAAAAAGAAAGGCCAGTATTTAAAAAGCTCGAGAAAAGCTGTGATTAGCAAAAGCAGCATAACTGCTTGGTTTAGACAAACTGGCAATCTGGAAAGAAAAGAAATTCTTCATCATATCCTCCATCCACTTTGCTGAGGTTTGTGTACTTGGCTGCTACAGGACCTGACACAGTGATGTCTCAGTTCTCGACGGGATGTGCGGGTGCCCTTTGCGGTATTACTGACACCAGAGTTTTCCTGCCAAGTCTTCTTGCTGTGCAATTGCCCAACCATTAGGCTATATCATTTTCGTAATGAGTTCATATTGGCCCTCAGAAATATTTTTTAATCTCTGTGTGTAGCAGAGAGGTGGCATTATGGTACTGGCAACATTACACCCAATCCTATACAATCAAGTCCTTGTTCAAGTTGTAGAATATTCACAATTCATTGATTTCAATAATGTTTCTGAATGAAATGGAAGTGAAGCAAACAAATACATCATAAAGAATACTCCTCTTGGTTTTGGCTGTGGGTTTGTTTATTTTCTTCATTAAGAAAGTTTGAAGCTGACGGTTAAGTATATGTATGTCCTAATAAAAACATCAGAATGTGAATAACTCTATGCTGTCACTGAATTTGGCACTGAAGGAAAAGTCAGTGTGCTTAATTGTCAGATTTATGCCATCTGAAATGGCAAAACTAATAACAGCAAAAAGCTAAGAAATTAACATGTTGATATTTAAATTTCTTATTTCCCTTGTAATCTCTGATTTAAAGACCAATGGTTATCAATCAACAAACCAGACACTACTGTAGGGCAAAACCATAAAAGGGGGAAGTGAATTGCTAGTAAGCACTTGTTAGATATCACCTAAAAGCTCTCATAAATGTACCTTAATAGATCTTAATTTATGCAGATCTTACAAGAGACAATTTTTGTTATTCTGTAGCTAGACGGAGAAATCCAGCTGTGTCAAAACACAGGGCCCATCTCTGTACATGTATATATTTGTATGCTTATATATGCATTAATATATGAATATGCACGTGTTGTCTGATCTAAATGAGAGGCATCCCTGCCCGTGACAGGGAGGTTGGATTAAATGATCTCTAAGGTCCCTTCCAGCCTAGGTCATTCTATGATTCTATGATTCTGTGATGTATTTACCTACACTCACAAAATTATTATTAAATATTTGCTTTTTACTTACAGTTTCTATTTTATCATGTGGTAACATGCATTTGCATATATACGTATGCATACATACCTACATATATTTATATTTATATATGAGTATAAGTTTCTCATATGATACTAGAAAATTAAAAGGCAAAATTCACTAGAACAGAGATCTAGGGTGACTTTCTCATAACTCTACAATTCAGTCTACCACATGTATTAAACAAAGAAGCCACAAGTGAGAGATGAAATTGTTTGGAAAGTGTTTAATGTTGCAAAAAAAATATTCGAACACGCAGAGAGGTGGTGGAGGTTTCATCCCTGGAGACATTCAAGGTCAGGCTCGATGAGACTGAGCAACCTGATCTAGTGAACGATGTCCCTGCTCCCTGCAGAGAAGTTGGACTAGGTGACCTTTAAAGATCCCTTCCAACTCAACACACTCTATGATTCTATGATTCTGTGAAATACACGTGGAGAGCCTTGCTGTGATGCAGTTTCTTGCATTAGTGAAATATCAGGTAAAAGACTATTTTTATAAGGTGTCCAGTTTATGTATCTGCTCCATTAAATGCAGCTACTGTGATCCTAGTACACATGGCTGCAATAGCAGAAATGCCATACCCCAGCTGAATTCAAATACTTCCAGAAAGGAGAGTTTATGAAGAGGGCGGTTATTTTCATTTTTAATTTGGCTATTTTTCTCCTCCTTATCTGGAATTTATTTTTGGGGTAAGATCTGGCTTGGATGGACATGAACTCTAAGCATCTTAATGGTTTCAAGCTTAGGCAGTTATCCAGTTTACACTAAAAAAAAGAAATATTCTTTTACAATAAGAACCTAAATAATTCAAATAACTTCTGTCAGCTCTAAAGCAGGACTAACAAGAAGACTTTTAGAAGTTGAATCTAAATTATAAGGCACTGAGTTAATTTGGGAACTGTCTATATGCACTTTTACTAACCTTATAGATATTTTAATTTACCTGAGATTTAGTTTTCACCTATCTGTGGAGACTGCAAGACTTTGGGGAAAGGGTGCTGTTACAAAGATACATAGAGCTCTGTAGTGGTGGTAATCAATTTCTAGGTCACTTACTGTGAATGATTGTACTAGGAATAACAATATTAATTTAATAAAAAAAGAATTAACAGAAATCAGTCGGGCAAGAGCCATGATATTACAAGAAAGCAACTCAACCTCATCTCTGTGCAGGTTATTAATGACAGACCAAGAAATAACCAGCCTTATACTCCAACAAATCAGCAGAGATTAGATATAATATTACTGTCATAATTAACTAATCATTTGCCATTGTCATCATCATATTTAAAAGCCTAACACCCAGAATATCTACTTCTGATTAAGGAGATATTTCTGGTTTGTGTCTCCAACAATAACTGTATGGTATTTTCCTGTGCTATGAAAGGGCATTTGGGCTATTAAATATATTCTGAAAAGAATTAAGCTGATTTTTTTTTCTCACTAAAAATAAATAAATTAAGATAATATGTTTTGCAAAGGTTAAAGCTCTTAGCTGGAAGATTCTCTGCGTCATATAACTGACTTAAAGGCTAAAGATAATAAACTACAGAAGTCTGATAGCAGAAGTTAACACCTGAATTCCCCAGTGGGATGTCAGTTCTCCCTGCTCCCACTGAAATGCCCATCACATGTGACAGGAAGAAACACCCTGTGACATTTCTTCTTATGGCAGACTTGGCACCTTCTTGGCTCCATAAAATAGTTATACTAAAATAACAAAAGCAGTGATGCATATGCCAAACTCTTCATTCTGAAATATGGTCAGTGGTTTGGGGTCAATAACTGCTACAGAAAGCATGTGAGCTTTCATCAGCTATATTCTAAAAAATATTCTTTAAATTTAGGAAAGCCTTCTTAGTCCCCTTTTTCTAAAGCACCCAGAACTTATAACTACTGGAATCACTATTGATAACTACTGGAATCACTATTGATAACTACTGGAATCACTATTCACCTCTGAAAACTACATTCTTTGGAGAATTATGAGCTTCATGACTAAATTTTGGCCTGATGTAAGAAATGTTTTTCAAGTTCGATCAGATATTTTATATCAGAAATGTTTGCAGAAAGGTGAGAGTCATAGGCTAACCATTGCTCATCAAAAATAATCCACTCCCTGTTTTTAATAACAACTTTACATTGATCAGATCCAAACCCCCTCCGAGATCCTACACTGTAATATCTCCAATTCAGCAACACACTTAAGCACATTCTGATCTTTAAGTACATGTATTGATAAATATAATGAGCAGAACACCAAGAAAGAAAGTTACTACAATGTTGTTTACAGATGCCTGCCTCAAGTCAAATGTGTCTGTACATCAAATGCAAGCAGAAACAGATGAAACACTTATTGCATAGGTATTTCATTTATATAAAACCGATCATGATGAAACTATTCTGCCAACAGATTTTCTATTTCTCTTAAATTTTATCAAATATTTTTTGTGAAAGAAATATACTTTCTGGATCATGTCTAGAGTGAATAAAAATATTTACCTTTCAAGCACATAATCTTAATGTACTGGTGGAAGCCTTCTGAATGTGATAAATAATGCTGTTGAAAATTTTAAGGGTGTCAAAAACATGTTTTCTTTTGCATTTCACCTGATATATTTTGAAAATTTTCAAATTAAAAAAGAAAAAGTGATTTTGTGTTTAAATTAAACACATAAAGTGTAGAAAACCAAGGTTTTCTGCTTGATTCACACTTCAGTTCGGATATTCAAACATCAATCCCTCATAACCCATGAAAATCAATGCCATGAAAATGAGTAGGAGACTTTTCAATGCTTTTCTTCAGAAGCCACAAAAGAACCTCTTACCCACAAAAATTCCATCAAAATGATCTGACTATGTGAATTTTGCTGTGGAAAAAAAGTTTCCTGCATTGAAATAAAAATGAAAAAATGTACAGCTCTGGTAGTGGCAAAAGCTACAGTGTTTTTAACCTGGAACATGCATGCTTTCTTTTCAAGTGCCTCCACCTATAAGGGAACAAATCACAAATCTGGTCTATGAACCCTGATACAGAAATTCCAGAGATATTATCAGCTATTCCCTGGAAAACAAAACAGAAGTCTTAGCATCCTTGATCCCAGTTTAGTTAGAGCTAGTCACAGTTCTTCAGAATTTGAACAGTGCTATGAGAAAAAGAAGGAGGGTAGAGACAGAGCATGACTTCTCCTGCAGCCTGCTCTCTAACCAGTCAGCACCACTATTGAAGGAATGTCCAACTGTCTTTCCATTAAAGTATGAAGGGATGACACAACATATCAAATGGAGATACCACTCTACAGCCTGCTTTCTGGAGTGTGTGGGTCCCTTGGGTGGACTCCAGACAAGTTGTCCAAACTCCGCCCTCAGTTATGAAGGCAACATTTCATGTGAGAGGTGTGGAAGAGGCACATAACACACCAGTGGCCAATGTAGCACCTTTGTTTCAGAACAGTATGTACCACACCTTCATAGAGATTGTATTTTTCAGGAATGAGGCAAATCAAGCTACCAATCCTTGTTAAACATACTGAGGGACACTTATGGGACTGGCTAGGGAAGAACCTATGATGCCAACCTTCTTGGAGGGATTTATCAACGAAGTGGGTAGATGTAGGTGGTCCTCATAACCTGTGTAGGCTGCAATTGTCCTATCTGTTTTCTCAATGATGGTATTAAAAAGAATAACAGTCCTTCTGTGAAAGACTTTTCTTAAAATGTCCTGAATCACTTTACCACAATGGCAAACTATGTTCGTAGGCCTCTCGAGTCAAGCAACAGGAACAACATGTTCACTTCACTGTCGTTACCACTCACCAGGTCAAGGTTCCCAGATCTTCCAATGGAGTAGCAGTGGGTCTACATCCCATCTTGTTGGTACGGGTTCATAATCATTAATGCAAAGTCCCCCACAAGCTGTGAGAGTCTTTCCTCTTTCCTGGAATATTTTTAGGGTTCATTCTTTCGGTAGTATATATTCATACTACTGCTAATTTCCCTGCCTCCTATCCCAGAGCCCACAGAGTGAAAAAGAGACCCTTTATCTGAGAACGCAACTCAGACCCATAAAACACTGTGGCATCTCTGTCTCTCCAGAGTCATGTTTTTTTAAATGTGGTGCTTATGAGATTCCTCACGGAGCTTCGAGGAAGAACAAGCTAAGAAATTGAGCAGCAGCCAATTTATATTTTGAATATAAAATCCAATTTATATTATACAGCCTTTGAAATGTGAATTATACATTATGGGATGAGTTAAACTATCATCTCTGGAAAGAGAAGATTTATATTTGTCCCTAATATATACAGTTACTGATTGATTGGCATAAGTACTTGATTTCTCTTTACTTTTCATTTTCTTATCACCTTTGATTCCAATTATTCTGCCGTCATTCAAACTGTGGCTCCGAATACAGACAGGTAGAAGCAAAAACAAAGTTCATTTAGCATCTAGCTTTGGAAATAAATGTAATAATGCCAATTAAACTGCTACAGCTACTGGTTAGCATTTAAGTGACAACACAGACACTGGCTTATTTTGTGAAGGAATCTATATGAAAAATGACACATCTTTTTAAGAATTTACCACAGACCAGTAAATCCCCTTTCAGCTTATGAAGAACCCACACAGTTACAAGCTTGCAGACATGAAGTCCTTTTATGTATTTTTGGTAGTTTGATTTTTAATATTTTGGGGGGAGGAGGAAGTCAATTATAATAAATTGTCTTTTCCTGCCAGATCATTTTCCTGAAATCTACTGGTAATGACACAATTTTAAATCCAGTCAGCATTAATTCCTAATTGCATCTCAAAAATATTTTATTCCTAATAGACTGTTTCAGGACTTATATTCCTGCTATTAATAATAATAAAAATGCCGAGAACTAGTTTTAAAAAGAGAGAAAAAAGGCTAAAATGAGGGCTAATATGACATGAAGACTATCTCAGAGCACATGTGATTTTTTCCTTTGTGTGTAGTCTGGGTCCTGCACAAAGGGGCCCATTTTTATGTTGAGATTGAATATTACTGTAATGTAAATACCAGTGCTACCCATTTTAAAATGAGTATTTCCATCATTACCAGGTTTGCAAGAAAAGCATATTTTGAAACGAAAGACCAACCTATCTCCAAACTCCCGTTTTTCAAAGAATAAAATACCCTGTTGTTAGAAGTAATTTTGCAGGTGTTGAGACAAAATGGTGACAGAAAACAAAAGCTAATAGGTACTCTCTCTAAATCAATATTAGAGAATTGTTTCAGTACAGTGTGCCACAGCTTTCAGGGGAAAAAAAAAAATCACCTGTTTTGAGCTGCCAGAATAATAAATTGAAGCAGAAGCTGTGACCATAAGCAACAGAGCTGTTAGTGGGGGTGACAGCAGCACTTTAACACAGACATTGATTCAAATGATAGCTTTGACTTGTAACTGCAGATTGCACCTTAATAATTTATCACAGACAGGGCGTGAAATGTTACAACGGCTCTTAATGGTCTACATGAAGGTAGGGTAGCCTCTTGAGAAAATGCTGATGAAAAACACTGTTTTTGTGGTTTTATTTTGTCATGCATAAAGACAAAGACAGTTATTGGAGGAAAGTGTTGACAAGTGAACAGGTGAAACAGGAGTTTATAAGAACAAATAAGTAAGGCGAAAGCAACTTCTAATGCCAGATATTTCTTGATAACAAGAAATAATTTTCCTAGGAAATGCTGGGGATCAACAGCAGCCTAAGTTATACGACCATTAGATATCCAGTATACAGCTATTACAAAGTTCCCATGTGTTTTGAATGCAAGGGGAAAGGTGGAAAGATACTTCAGCCCATACTGGAATGTTTCTTTTACAGTTACACAGCTCAAAAAGATACTCTTCTCTATCCAGATTTGATTGAGAACAAATATAATCGATTTCAAAAAATCTGAATGAAGCAGGGCTTCAGCAGCATTTGAAATACTGATTAATTCATATGGATAATAATACAATGGGACAATTTAAACTTTCTGAGCAACAAAATATAAAAGGTGTTTGATGACATAGATCTAGGTGGAATGTAGCAGTCTGAAACTGAAATGCAGGCATTTAAACGCTGACTGTGATTTAGTAGAGTTCCTAGATTGGCAATATTGAAAGGCACTTCTGGCTGTTGTCTCTACAGACAATTTAGATTCACAATGCACCCTCCCAGCTAAGCAATAACATAGGAATTTTGTACAACAAAAAATAGTATTTAAACAGTAAGAAGGCCAAGATCATTGAAATCATTGACATATTTGTTCATTTATGAATTCCTAGCTTTATTTCAAATACATTTACCTGTTGTGCATTTGATAAAGTACCTTTTAAAGGGATAATTTTGCATTAAAATATCATTTGGATGTACAAAATGTTTCAAATTAATAGTCATCTTGCAATAGGTTAGTGACTTGTTTAACAGCAAAAATAACTTTAACAGGAGAAGTCATGGTACCAGAAATAAGGATGTGTTTTGTAGGAGAATAACTTAAATATTCAAGTTGGTCAGATTCTGATCCTGATAAACCATAAATGGGACCTTCTCTTCGGACTGAATCAGTTAGGCTTTTGAGACAAATATGGAATGCTGTTTCCTAAAAGTATATAGTTCAACATACCTGTAAAATACCTAAAACTTAAAGTATTTTTTTTTTACATATGAATTCAACAGAGTCAACTTCAATGTTAACTTTAATCAGGCTTGTTTAAAAGCCCAAAGCTCCAAATATGTAATTGCATTTAAATGCCTCTGTCTGAAGTGCTAATTAATTAGGAATTTTTTCATTTCTGAAAGCGGCGTGATTAACAACGATGAACACATTGCTAAAGGAATGTGGTGAGAATGTAGGTGCCCAGAGACTCAAAGAAAAATTAAAAGTACTTTATGTCTTTGTGTTTTAAATACTCACTTTGTGGAATTCACTTTGGATCCTTTGTTCTTTTTTTCTTTCGTAATACGGCCCTGCTTTTGCAACACAATTAGGCACACAGTCTAATTCAAACAGGTGATTAATCTTATAGAAGTTTATAAGGAAATTATTTGGTTTTTTGTTTTCCAATATGGTGCATACTTTAGAAGCTTTTTATTCCTCACTTTTTCATGACTTTGGTCATGTCCACTTGTGTTTCTAATGAAAACAAGCGATGGGACTCAGCTTCAGTCTGTAATCAACAATTTCTGTGTCTAAATGTGACAAAGTATTCTAAATTTCCCAGTATTCCCCTGAGTAGCTGCACACTTCAGTTCACTTTATGGTTGTAGTGCTAGGGCCTTAATCATAAGCACTGCACTGAAGCTGACCTATAGATGGACCTCACAACCCCAGACTACACGACGTTAATCACATATGTGATGTATTGATAATCTATTTTAGCATTTATATATATCTATATATTCTAATGCCAATCTGTAAATCTTTGCTGTAAGACTAAATGTGCAGTGGGAAACAGCAGGGTGATTTTTCTTTAGCTAAAGTCCAGGTGCAAGGCTGGGAAAACTAGCTGCCTCTTGCTTTGTTAGAAGTATGTTACAAGACCCTGAGACCAGAGGCCTGGCTTGGGTGAAAAGTATGTGCTTAAGGACTGAAATGGATAGGGACACTCCCTTGTATTCTTCCTTTAGCCCTGGCCAGGCTGTGGGAGGAATCCAATGGAGTGAACAACAACAGATGTTCCCACATTAGAAGTTCTGTAAGGTTGTTTATTTAATAGTATAAAAGCTGGACCCTCTTGCAGAGATTTCAGAGCCCTCCCCTACGAGCGGATGCACTGTGTAGGACTTCCCAATTGCCGGGACGGTTCTCCAGAATCCTCGCTACAACTGGGGCTCCCCAGCGACTGCAGATCTGGAGGATGATATTGGGGTGATTGGTGATGTATCTTTCTTAATAACTATCGCTAATTGCATATAGTAATGGTTCAGCCAAGGGTTCCCGGTCGTATCTACCAGGCCCTTATGGATACCTTGGGCACCATGGGGTATCTCAGATGGCACTGGCTGCTTATGTAGAGACAAGAGAATCAAATTCTAGATATTTGCCGATCGTAACGGGAGCTTAGATTCTTCATTCACATGTATGCACTCATCTGTAAAGAGTGAAATTCAAGGGTTTACCATCTGCAGCTGAATTCCACTTGAAAGAAATGCATTCATATTCTACAGGTGCCTGTTTCTGTGTGCACTGCTCCTCACTGCTCTGATCTTTGGAAGAAGTTAATCAACTTCTGTAAAAACTGACAGCAGTGGCTACATTTCAAAGGCTATGTCTACATTATGAGGGCAAGAAGTGAGTATACACGAGCTCATGAGCAATTTTGCTTCCTTTCAAAATTCATATTTGGAAGTTTAAATGTGCATGTGAAATGGACTTGGGATTTCAGTTCAAGAAAATCTGTCCATTTGGACAACAGTAACATTAGAGCCGTTCTAGAATGTAGGCAAAACCAAAGCCCCTACAAAGTCTGGAGAAATCCGGTAGCCTTAGTGAGAGGTTTAAATTCTCCAAGAGATGGTAAAATATTTAACTGAGAACTTAAACTTCATTTGACATGGGAAATTTGCACAGTAGAATTTTTTTTTGAGTGTCCTATGAGCAAAGCTTATTAAAAAACAAAACAGCATAGTCAATCACAAGGCAGATATTCACGGGAAACCAGGAGTTATCAAAATAATTGATAGGTTATCACAAGTTTCCTGATATTACTATTGATGTATTTGCCATCTGTAGATCTTTTCATTGTCTCTTTCCTTTTCTTTCCCTGTCCTTTTAATACTGCATTTGAAGCAGACCTTCAGTTTGAAAAAGATAGTAATTACATTTTAGTTAAAAATAACCAAAGCAAGTAAAATTTTAGAAAAAATCTCTGTGTCTGTTCTTATAACTGGTTTAATGTAAATCTAATTTAATACAAGTGTCTCTTTTCAAGCAGTCCTTTTTAAAAAGAATCCTGTGTTCTTTATTGCTCCTTAAGTTTACACTTGATACAGTACCTTTATCTTCTTCACTGAATTCTTGCAAATGATATTACTTTCATTTTTGTTTCTGTCTGTGAATATATCTAGCCTCCTTTGTTTAGTTGCAGCTAATTCATTTTCCTGCTTCTTTTGCACTTGTTCTGCTTGCGGGTTTTTACTTAGACACATTCTGTGAACGCTGGAATCATCTCCATCCTTGTAGCGTTGTCATAGATACCCACAGAACCATTTATTGTTGGAGAAATGTAGAGAAATAGTTGCCCAGTGTTCTCCTCTTTCCTGTTTATCTTTTAATTCAGAATGGTCCAATCAATGGCTCGTTCCCATCTAGCCCATCACCTCTGCTAAAGAGGGGAATGTCCGTTCAACTGGCAGATGTGGCCCAAACAAGACAAGATTCATTCTATCACTGCTCATAGATCAGTCTGAAAGCCAGAGTGTGTCTGTCCCTTTGAAAGGGCAGATCTGGTCCCGTAAAGCCACAGCTACTGAATACTACCTTTGGAAATCTTTGTATTTTTCATTATCTTCAGAGAGTTGGGAGAGCGGGAATCTGAGACCCTGTAGCTCTGCCAACCTCTGTTGTCTCTGTTGGAACTACGCTGTCCTGCAGAAAAGACTTCAGTGCTCTTTTCTTTTTCTTTTTCTTTTTTTTCTTTTTCTTTTTCTTTTTTTTTTTTTCTCAAAAACAGCAAGAGCTTAGTGGTTAGAGCCTTTCTCTTCTAATATAGCTGGAGTTGCCCCAGGTCCTAATCTCAGCTGCAAATGCAGAATTTATTTTATCTGATGCCTGTTACAAGTTTGTTTTGTCCATTTAGCCTGTATATTGCATACAGTCTTGCCATGCCATAAGACCTGAGAAATTCATGTTAACGTTAGCAAAGATCCTTTACACTGCTGCACAAATGAATTTTGTAGTACATTTACAGAAGAACCTCAAACAAAGCCCATCTCTTCAATTACTGCAACTGGCAATACATCACAGAGGAGTAAATTCACGTAACTATGAAACAGAGGAGGAAAGAAATCCCTTTGCTTCTCTGTAGAAAGGATAAAACCACCACAAACCGATACTATAGGTAAGTCCTGATTCCATTGGACATAATAAGAATTTTAACATTGACTTCCATTATAAGCCAGGCTTTCACCCTTTACTGCTAAAAGTAATTTAAACTTAATCGAAGAATGTCTTCATAGTGAGAGAAGTGCAAAAAGATCTCTGCATAATGGAAAAGTGTGATTTCATCTTAGAAAAATTCCTAGCCTCTTTGTTGTTAGGCTATTATTATTTAAAACAAAGCAAAACAAAACAAGAATTTACTTTTATGCCCCGAAAAAATTTAGTGCAACATATTCTAGTTTTAAGCTTTTTGCAATATGACGACTGCAGCTTAAACAAGCAGGCAGAGAAGTCTCTCTCAAGTTGCCAAAATTCAGTAACAGCACTGAGGAAACATTTGTTTTTAAACTCCTGAAGGACTGCCTTTCATGTGCATTTTGAATAACTAAATACTGCTTCTCTGTAAGCTGGGATTGACTGGAGTGTTTAGATAAAAGTGTTTTGCCCAACTTCTGAGGTACATATCCTGTATCAACTGAATACCATCCTCCAGGAAGAGATGCTGTAGAAAAAGGCTCTCACTATGAAGCCTCTCTACAGCATCTATATATAGTTTGGAAAGCTTGTTGCAAATGAATAGTGCTATAGAACTGTGAAATATAAATAATCACCATAATTAATGTGATGCAGCTCTCAGTTAAAAACTTATCTCGGGATATTTCTGTATTCCATATTGTCTGTATTATTCCCACACTGCTCTGGTAAAGTTTCTTGACTTTGTTCAGGATTGACACTGAATGCTGCACAGAGTTCGCTCAACAAGTAAATTTAAAGGCACAGATCAAAAAGTTTTGATTAAACAAGCGATTATCAAATAAATAACTACATTATGTTTGCTTGCGTGCGACCTGTTCCTTAGCCATTTTCAAAAACAGTTTGTATGAAGAGTTCAAGAGGGTTTTTTCTCCCCTTTATAGATGAGGAAAATGACGTATAATGAAGCAAATTTCTGGAGTTTTCTGGCAGTGACAGTTTGGGAACGGTGTTCAAACAGGGTCCAGTATTCAGAGCTTTTAGAACTTGCAGCAGTTATTAAGCTCAACAGGAGCTTTTGGGCGTACTAGACACCTTGAATTCTTGTGCTTTCAACACTGTTTATCTGCCTTAGTATGGACGAGAGCAGTCAGGCTGTTTAATTCTACTGAGCTGTAAATCACGGCGCTAACACTTGATTCACTACCAGCATTTGATTCCATCCTTACATACCTATCTACACTCATTTGCTCTGAGTTAAGAGGGTGACTACACTGGAAGCTTAGAACCTAGGAAGCACAATTTCACTGTTCCTTGTCTATTACCCCATCTAATATACTCCCTTGAGAAGGCAATGAGAGATATAATGTTGTTTTATTAAATCCCTGCGAGAGTATAATCAGTCACCCATGCATATGCAAAAAAATGTCACCCTTCTTAATTCTTCTCCTAACTCACTTGCTCAAGAGGACTTCTTTGGAAGAATTTGTTGATCTTCCTCATTGTAAATGAGCTGTTAGTGTTACTTCATGCCAGCTACATTTACCTAGCTCAATTCAATTAATTTTTTCCTGCAGAGCTCTGCCCAAACCCACTCTCCCTTTCTGCATTGATTGCTATGGCAACCGAAGAAACCAGGAAGATGATGTCAATATCTACATTCATGAAGAGGAATACCTGGGTTAACATTTGAGCCAAGTTCTCCCCAATAAAGATGTGTGAGAGAATGGGATGAACAGCAGAAAATCCCTGAGAATAGACTGTGATTTGAACTCAACTCTTGGAATTAGGAACACTCAGGAATTAGAAAATTCCTCTTGGAGTCCTCCTGAATCAGAAAGACCTCAGCAAGCTTATTACCTCAGAGTGAGTATAAGTTACATGAGATGGTGGAAGGGGAGGCAGAGGAGGTCCCAGAAAGCAGCCCTCTGAAAACACGTGACAATCTCTCACCAAAGGGCTGGCCGCAAAAAAATAATTAATTAATTAAATCACTAAATAAATAAATAAATAACAAGAGAGATTTTCAACCAAACAATGCACAAACTGTTTGTGAGCACATTGTAACTAAACAGGAAGCACTCACAACAAATTAAAACTATGGTGTGATAAAGGCTGGCATGAGTAGTATGGCTAGGTGAGAATAAAAATAATGGAAATTTCTGGCTATTTGAGTGCTGGAGTTCTGAAACAAATTTACAACAGGAGGGAAGGGGTAGAAAGTCCTTTGTGATATACTAAACCTCTGTGAAATGTATTAAGGTATTTGACTACTATTGAATTCCATGATTTTTAAGCAGTTACATACACTTAAGCAAAGTTATATCCATTTATGGAAAGAATAGGTGAATTGTTTGCCAATGAAAGAAAGAGTCTGCAATTGGCCCAAGAGATATATTGAAGTACTACCTTCCTAAGATAGCTTGTCATACAAACTACTTATATAAGCTGAGCATTTCCATAGTACAGCTGGGAACAATGTGCAGACATAAACACATAAATCTACATATTAGGGTACAGATTTAGAAATTAATGCAAGGCAATAATAACACTGGTGGACTGAAGTGGCTGGTGCTGAGGTTCCCTGCATCTTTTATGTAGGAAGCTTGGGGAATTATGTTTTCTTAAATATAGTTTGATTGGCTTGATGAAGCATACCACTGCATGTATGATAAAGCTTGGGATAAGAGGTTTTCTCATATATATCTTCCTCCTTTAGTTCAGGTCACTCTAAGATTCACTGTAGTTTTCATACCCATGTACACATAGATGATGTTAACTTGTCATTGTCTGTCTGGAGCCAATAGAGATATTAGAACCAAAATGAAACAAACAAAAAAAAAGCAATTGGATTTTCTGAACCAAATTGCGACTTTGGATACAGATTAAGTCAGTGATAGTGGATTTTTCTTGTATTTACAAGCAACAGGTTTCATTACAAAAAGCAAAGAGGGGAAGGACATGCTGATCTTTCAAGGTTTTTATAAATCTTTGAACATGAGACAGAGTACTTCTTAACAGCCTCCTTCAGACAAAATCAGGTGTCTCCTGGGGAATGGAGAAGCAAAACAGTCAGATGAACTACTTTTCATCTAAAGTTTATGATGTATTCCTTGACAATTGCTGATACAAGGCAGGATCTAGAGTTACTGGTATGTAGAGTGGAGTTTCACCCCAGTTGGTTATCAACTCTTCACCTTACAATGTTTTCTGGTCATTTTCTGAGAAAATAAAGTCCATTCAGGCAGGTTCCAGCCATGTACAAGCTGTATGATTCCGCATTTATGCTCCCTGGATCACTTAGGACTGTTCACTGCACCATTTCAAGTCTCTGCAGTGTTTGTCCCAGAAGTTATGGAAATAACAGCTATTTCAGTAATGCTGTCTAAAAATAACATGAAGGGAAAAAATAATAAATGTATAGGCAGTAGAGATACAGATATTGTTATAGATAGACATTTTTAGTGATGATGCCTAAAAATAACATGAAGATTAAAGATAATAGATATACATAGATATAGCTATAGATATATATTGTTATAGGTATTGTTATAGATTGCATAGAGCTATTTAGATAAATAGATATATAGATACAATTGATATATCACAATAAATTTGAAAGTCTGATTGCAAGTCCTCACAGAGAAAAGGATGACCTTAGAGTGATGCAGTTATGCCACAAAAAAAAAAAAAAAAAGACAAAAAGATAAAGAAATATAATTTGTCCACCGTCCTATGTCTAGTGAGGGGCTGAACTGAGAACAGAATCTATGTACTGCAGCACCTATTGTCCTTCTGGGTAGCTGGTTCCTCTCTCCTCCCTTTTTTTTCCCCCCAATTCTTAATCACAGCAAGGGAGGATGATTTAATTCTGCAATTAAGTTTTACAGAAGGAAAAGATATCACCTAATAAACATAATTTTAAACTGCAGTTTGGTTCCTCAGTTCTGAAGGCTCGTGCTAAAGACTCACATTTCCAATCTCTGTGTCATAGTGTATACTAAATGTAGGAAATCAGTCTGAGATGTATTATTGGTTTAGGAGAATCCATGTACAATTACTTTTTAAAAATTACAACATACTTCAAAGTGTAATAACTGTGCCTCTTTATAGAAATAGAGGTTATAATCTAGCCATTAAAATTCCATAACCAACTGCTTGCAGCTATTCACATGCATGAAACGCTGCACAGCTTCCAGTATTTTTTTTAAATTTGCCACTTTAAGGCTCCTGCAGAGAGTAATTTCCTTGGAAAGTTACTTCATCTAAATAATCTTTAAGTACGCCACAAAGAATATCAACAAAGACAAATTGTCCTACGTCTCAATATAATCAAATGTTCATTTATTAAACTGAGGAAAATCTGATCAACATGGAATGACTTAAAGGTCAAAAGAATCTAGAAGACAGAATAGAGGAGAAGCTCTGAAAAGGCAGAAGTTTTAAAAATTAGAATCAGGTCTGATCTGAGTTTCTGCAGGCACACACAGCTATTTGTAAGAATAAAATTGGACAAAAGACTGCTGTGAACGTAAGGTGATTCATAGCACTTTTGTAAAGGATAACTAATAAGATTACTGCACAGTAATTTTAATATATTTAGAGAACTGACCTGAAACCTGGTGTCCAGGATAGATGTGGCTCAAGTCTTTGTGGTATCCTGATCCTATCTGTGAATTTTCCAGACACTGGGTTACATTATTTTATACATAACACTGTATTGATTATCCTCAGAGAAGATTTGGGTTCTGTACATCATAAAAAGATGAACCTGAGCGTTTATAATTTGAATACACTGAAATTCCAGATAATTTGCACAGAAAAGGTGTCAAACTTCTTCCCTGTTTTGCTAGACTGGGGAACATTGCTATTACTGCTACCTTTGTTTCTAGTTTGACCTTGGGAAACTAGAAACCAGGTTAGAAAAGCTAAAGCCCTGACGGAATCAGATCTGGCCAGGGACATTAAAAATAACAGAAAAGGATTCTACAGGTATGTGAAATAAAAAAAGAAAAACAGATACAGATGGCATGATTACCGGGGATATGGAGAAGGCTGAAGTACTCAGTCTTCACTGATAACCACCTGAGCTACACCACGCAAGTCACAGAGGGCATTGGCTGGGTCTGGGAAGAGTGAAGAACCACCCAGGGTAGGAACAGATCAGGCCCAGGAACACCTGGAGAACCTCAAGGTGCACAAGTCATAGAATCATAAAATGGCCTGGGCTGGAAGGGACCTTAGAGATCATTTTAATCCAACCTCCCTGTTGTGGGCAGGGACGCCACCTCTCCACTAGGTCAGGCAACACGTGAGAACTGAACGGGAATCGAACCCGTGACCTTTGGTGTTTCAAGCACCACGCTCAACCCATTGAGCTAAACCGGCCCTCAAGTCCGTGGGACTTGATGAGCTACACACATAGGTCTTGAAGGAACTGCCAGCTGAAGTTGCTAGTCCACTAACTATCGTATTTGAGAAGCCGTGGAAATCTGGTGAAGATCCCACAGATTGGAAAAGGGGAAACATAACCCCCATTTTAAAAAAGGGAAGCAAAGAAAATCCAAGGAACTACAGACCAGCCAACCTCCCCTCTGTGCCAGGTAAAATCATAGAGCAGGTCCTCCTGGTATCTGTACTAAAGCACATGAAAAATAACAAGGTGACCAGTGACAGTCAACATGGTTTCAATAAAGGGGAAATAGTGCCTGACTAATTTGGTGGCCTTCAATGACAAAGTTACAGCTCCAGTTGATACAGGAAGAGCACCTGATGTCATCTACCTGGACTTCTGCAAGGCATTTGACATTGTCCCACATGACATCCTTGCCTCTAAGATGGAGAAACATGGACTTGATGGATGGACCACTCAGTGGATAAGGAACTGGGTATAGGGTCACACTCAAAGAGTTGTAGTCGATGTTCACATGGAGACCAGTGACAAGTGGAGTTCCTCAGGGGTCTGTTCTGGGTCCTGTGCTGTTCAACATCCTTGTCAGCGACATGGACGACGGCATTGAGTGCACCCTCACCAAGTTTGCCAACGACACCAAGCTGTGTGGTGCCGTGGACTCACTTGAGGGAAGAGATGCCATCCAGAGGGACCTTGACAGGTTTGAGAAATGGGCCAGTGCAAACTGCATGAGTTTCAACAAGTCAAAATGCAAGGTCCTTCACCCAGGTCGGGCCAATCCTAGGCACAAACTGGGCAGAGAGTGGGTTGACAGTAGCCCTGAAGAGAAGGATTTGGGGGTGTTGATAGATGAGAAGCTCAACATGAGCTGGCAGTGTGCTCATGCAACCCAGAAGGGCAACCACATCCTGGGATGTATCAGGAGAAGCGTAGCCAGCAGGTCAAGAGAGGTGATTCTCCCCCTTTACTCAGCTCTTGTGAGACCCCACCTTGAATACTGTGTCCAGTTCTGGTGTCCCCACCATCAGAGAAATATGGATCTGTTGGAGCATGTTCAGAGGAGGACCACAAAGATGATCCAGGGGCTGGAGCACCTCTGCTATGAGGACAGGCTGAGGGAGCTGGGGTTGTTCAGTCTTGAAAAGACAAGACTTAGGGGGGCCCTTATCACTGCCTTCCAATACCTGAAGGGAACCTACAGGAAGGCACTCTTTTTAGAAGAGTGTCCAGCGATGGGACAAGGGGAAATGGATTTAAATTGAAGGAGAATAGGTTTAGATTGGATCTTAGGAAAAAAATTCTTCAGTACAAGGGTGGTAAGACTGTGGAATAGATTGCCCAGAGAGGTTGTGGATGCCCCCTCCCTGGAGGTGTTCAAGGCCAAGTTGGATGAGGACTTGAGCAACCTGGTCTAGTTGAGAGGCATCCCCACCCATGGCAGGGAGGTTGGATTAGATGATCTCTAAGGTCCCTTCTAACCTAAGCCATTCTACGTTTCTTTTCCTGAACTAAGAACATCACAGGAAAATTCACAGGTAAATCAATTATCAGACACATGGGCAACATTCATTTGAAACAAATTGTGGGCTTTATGAAAAGTTCCCACAAAGAGCAATAGGATTTCTGTTTGACTGTGCAAGGGCTGTTTCAGGACTAGAGCAGTGAACCTAGCTGCTGGGTTAATCACACTCTTTTTCTCCTGTACTTCATTTCAAACAGTGATCTTTGAATGACTGATGCCTGTAAAACAATAGAAGGTAACCCACAAAGTGACTGCAGGAATATATTTAAGATAAAAATAAAAATAAAGTATATTCTGCCCTTCACTAAGCACATGAATTCAATAAAAATGACAGGAAATTTAAGACAGGGAAAGACACAATTTTTCAGTGATTATGCAGTTACTTTTTTTTTTCTTTTGATTGTATTCTTTATTGTCACTTTGCTAACAACCATATGAGATTACTCATGGCTTTTTAAAAATATACAAGTTCATGTTATCAATTATTCAGTCATCATGGTTAGCGAGGCACCTGCAATGGGACTGGGTTCACCAAGAGAGAACCACTAAGTAAGACCAAGTACCATGATCCCAATGTTACTTCACTGTCCCTACATCTGAAAGGAGCCCTGTGCACCGCAGAGGGCTCAGACTTTCTGCAGGGATTCAGCATTGCAAATTCTTATCTCTCTGGAAGAAAACAGCTCTCTACATCTGTTTCTAGGCAGTACTTTGCAAAAGTTTTGCTGATATTTTAAATTCTTCAGAAAAAAAATCAAAGTTTAATCTCCTCTTGAATCTCATTTTAATGATGACATGTTGTAGGGGAGGAAAAGTCCCATGACTGACCATGAATAATGTGAGATAGTATGTGTGATGTTATCTACCCTAAATATGTGTTTCTTTTGTCCCCTCCACTTTATGCAAATCCACTTTGCCACAGATGCATTCATGTAACATTCATCTGGAATATGTGATGTAAATTTAGTTTTTACCCTATATTGCACAAAATACTTGCTGCAAGGATTATCTTGTACAGTGCAAATAAAAATCTGTGTTACACATTCAGCAAAGTACTTTCTTAAAGAGATGATCTATTAACCTCCTAGTCATTATTCTAGAAAAGAACAAGTCCTTCATTTATAAAAAAACCAAACACACAAACAAACCTGTGTACTCCTGTTTCAGTATTGTCATTAACAGTTCTTTCCCAGGTTAAGATATATGTAGGCTGATTTCTAGTATTTCTTCTCAAGCAATCTATTATTGGTTTGTTTCGTTTGTTTTTTTTTTTCCTTCAAGTTTTGAAGGATAGGATAATCTTGTTGTAAAGGTATTGAATTAAAGCTTGGCATATATGTAATTCATTCCTAGTTCTGGCGAAGGACATTTCTGTAACCTGCAAAAAGTTACTCATTTCCTCTATCTGGCTTGTCACACAAAAGTTTACACAACTTTTTCTAGTCATGAATGAGAACCTGGAGGACAGAGACTGTCTTAGACTATGTATTTGCACTAATCCTGCTGTAATGGTGTTTATAGCTGAAAGAGACTTCTAAGGATGCATTTGTAGGGATGATAAATACCAATAATTTAAGGAATTTAATGAAACTATCCATTTCAATGAGTTATTGCCATGTTAAAGAGAGACATTAAGCAGGGAAAACATTTACAAATCAGGATATTAAATGCAATGTTGAGCTTTCCATAATGTAGTATTATGTGACAAGACTGTGATGGAAAGTTTCTGTGACAAAGTATTCACTTAAAACACCAGTTTAGCAAGAAGAAAACATTATAGTCATCAATATCAGTCTGTTAATAAAGTATTAGTACAGTTTTCATATTTTAGTTCTGAAGAGCAAACTATTTCAATTGCTGAGGATCAAGAAAAGAGCTGTGCTGAGACACAAGAGTGAGAAGGGAAAACAGATGCAGATATAAGCAGACTGAGAATTATGTCCCACATGTGAAGCTTCTAATTCTGTATCAAATTACCCACAGTAAAGAAATATTATTTACACAAAACTTTCAGGCAAACTAGATTTCAGTTAGTTGACACAGAATATCATTATGAATAGTCTTGAAAGCTAATATTTTATAAATCTAAAGTTTAGGATATTGGTCTGGGTTTAACTATAATGAACATTATTCAAGATCAAACAGTAAGCTATGACTGTTGTGTCGTTACCTGTTGGGTCATTCAGTGGCTCTGAAAGTGGATGACAAGAATGTTTCAGTCCTGGCTCAATTAGTGACTTTTCTACAATGTTCCTGTGGGGTCTTTCTACAAAATTATTTTTTTTGAATAAAAAAAGATTCCTCTCCTCAGTCTACCTTTTCTAATTATCTACATTCGAAACAATTATTCAGGGCCAAATACTGCAGAACTTTGTCATAGTCCATAATCTTGTCCATAGTCTGGGTTTGAACCAAGATAGGATATTTTTGTCTTCTGCACTCACAAACTTACACCAAAGTTTTTTGTTTTCTTTTGGGTTCTGTTTGTTTTGGGAGTTAAATCTTTAAGAAACTATCTGAAAGATAAGCAAAATCAAATCTTCCAGAGCATCTACAGTCAATTAAATGACTTCTACTTAATAGTTAGCCCTTAAAACAAGTAGCTTTGAATAGATTAATATAAATATGTAAGAGAAATATAAGTGAACAAGCTATTAATCTTTTTTTTTTCTGTAAGAAAAAATATAACAAGCTTTAGTCTTGGGTTTTAGACTTCTTTAAAAAGTCTGGTGGAGGGGAGTGGAAAGGGAAAATTGAGGATTTGTTGCCCTACTAAGTACAGTCCTTGAGTTCTTGGCAACAGTATGATTCCAGGCTTTTTGAACTCTACTTTTTAAATGAAATGTATTTTGATCAAACGTCATACTCAGGAAATGTGAGATTAATGCATTTGACAGAAGCAGAAAATAGAGTAAATAGACATCATACAGGTTTTATGAGAAGGATCAGCTAGTGTACTTGAATATGATCTTTCAACTTTTATTATCGCCTCAAGCTCTTCAAACTGCTAGGTATGTCTTTTTTTTTGGGGGGGGGGCTATTTTGCAAAAAATATGAAGGAGGCTACTGCAGTAGTGAGAGGTGAAAGGTCAGGCTGAGTTCAAATAAATATTTTTTTGTGTTTAGCTGTTTTACAAAACCTACAGTCCAAAGAACTCTACATCAAATTTGAAAAAAAAAATAAAAATGTTACGGGAGATTTAAAAATAAAAGCAAATATATATCCTTTATTTTTAAATTATTTTGAGAGAAAAATTACCTCCCTTTACAGAATTTTCTCTCTAAACAACATATCATCATTAGAAACATTCTTTTGGGATGGGAACACATTTATTGTTGTTAAAACTGATCTCATTACTCACAACCTCAAACAATATTAACTCACAGTCTCCAGTTTGAAAAATCTGTAACAATGTTATTAGATGTAGATGTAAATGTAGGTAAGACAGACCTATATCTATAGCAAGATATAGCAGATCTTGAAAAATCACCTGCTTTTGTTGTCCACTTTCTAGTTTGAATGAAAAAACAGCCATGAGACCTTGAAGTTCTACTCCTGAGTGATGATGGTTCAGCAGACTCCATGCACCTGAGACAGGACCTCAGGAAGACTTTTGCTTCTGAGAATTAGAAGTAAAACCAATCAGAAATCTTCCAGGAAAAGATTTTGTTGAAAAATCATCTCTTCTTGAAACAGACTTTCCACAGAAATTTAGCTAGAACTTCCTACAAGCATTTCTTAAGACCATGTCGATAAAAATTTGGAAGTGAATTTACTTTCTAAATGATCTCATGATAGAAGCCATTTCCTAAAAGATGGGTGACCCATGTTCAAATCTTCAAGTGTCCTGACTTACAGCTGTCACTGTTTCATGACACAGAAATGTTATCTGCCAGCAATCTCTATCTTTTTGTTGAGACGTGTTATTCACAAAAGTGCATGACAAGATTGTATAACTTTTTGAAGGTAGAAATGGTAACTTAGGACTCTGAATGCATTTATCTGTGACTCTCAGCTTACTTTTTCAGAGAGAAAAATAGTTTATCCAATGAGAGAGACGTCAAATACCAGGATGCAAAACCCACATTATGATTATGGGTCTCACCTTGATTCACAGACCAGCTGCATATTTGAGACTGTGAATCTAAGTTTTAGCTTCTGTAAGCATTTGTCTGCTAGTTTCTATCAAAGAAGCATTTCTTTATTCTTCACTTCTTATGAATATCTTATTACATCATTTTTATGTGATATTAAACAGTTGTCATTTTGCATTTTGGAGATAGCTACAGATCAACAGTGCAATTTAAGAATCCTTTTATTTACAAGTAACTTCCACTTTTGCAAACATTGTCTACTGTAACTGCACCACAAAATATATATACCGTACAATTCATTCACCTATGGATAGATGAATGTCTTGAAGATATCCAGAGGAAGAAGGGTAAACAGTAACAAGTACATAACTGTACAATTAGCAAAATTTAGTTTCAACAGATAAATTACTTGCTACAACCTTTGTTCTTTTAACAAATTACTTAGTACAATTATTTAGTCCATTTTTAAGAATTATATGTACTATTCCAGCTACAGGAATGTAAATTTGTGAGTACAGCTGCATATAAAGTAGTGAATAACTTACTTTGCTCTTATCTCTTTTCTCTCTCTCACATAACTGTTTTTCCTGGAGATTTACAGATTTTTAAAGCTATCGATTTTTTTTAAAGCTATAGACTTTCTAATATGATCTCATGTTTATGCTGAACAATTGTCACCTATTTATTTCTTTATTCATCCCAAAAGACAATTGAATACAATCCAGAAAAGCATTCAATCTGACTTTTACTGTAGAAGCACTTACCATTTCCCTTTGTAGTTTACCCAGTAGTTAATCAGCCCACTGCTGAAAAAGTATGATGTGAATATATTCACTGAGGGAGCTTGTCAGACTGAGATTTGATAAATTCAAGAGGAATTTCAATGAGGAATTTTTAGAGTTTGAACCCCCAATCTGCCCATATATGCATGTAGTCTCCAGAGTTAGCAATTTTAAATTCTTATTGTGGCTTTCATCTGTCTTCTTTTTATTTTTTTTCTTGCATGTTATTACAGACACCAGTATAGTCTTTAAAATATTTGTTCCTCAAACGTACAGATCGTATTAAGAATAGCTTCTTTTGCTTACGGTGTTACTTTCAATGTTGTCATCTGTCATAGTATTTGTCTTTTGAAGTGTAGTATTTGTGTGAATGCATAATTTACACTGTATAATTATCAAATAAAAATAAAAATACTATCCTTAAATGTGCCAGTTATGTAAGTGATATCAGATTTCAGACCATTTTCCTGTCTTGCTTTGATGAATAAATGATTCACATTTGAGAAAAAGTATATACGTTTACTTATTTCTAAATAGCTAAAATACTTTGCTAAAGTAATCTTCCTACAGCCTGATTACAAAGAAGATTTAACATTATTTTGCATAAGATCTCCAATCATATAAAAATTGCTCAATTCATGATATTTATCTGAGCAAACCTGTCTCAGCTAGAGTACATTTTTTTGTCTATTTTCTTTTTTTTTAATTGTGGAGAGATTATTGATCAATATTAATGCACTGTCTGCTAGACCTATACTTGAACTGAGTTATTCACTCACAAGCAGTGAATAGATGAGATTGGGAAAATGGCTGGTCCTTGCTTTGCATTCCCTGTGGCCCTATTCTCTCTAACTTTTATTAACTGTATTTTGCTTGTGGTGATGTACAGGAGATTCAAACATGATCGAGGATCTCAAACTGCAGGAAACTGAAAGTGCAGAACAGGAGCCCTATCCTGGAAAGTTTGGTAACCAGATACTCTACCACAGAGCTACAAACAGGACAGTCAGTGAAGATGTGAGGATGACCATGCTGACTGTACCTATAAGGGTGACTCTATTTTTTATGAATCAGTAAGGTCACCAAAAACAAAGGTGAATTAAATATCTGACTTCACTAAATCTGTGATACTTGGAAAGCTTTGACTTTTTGATTTGGTAAATGTTTAATATCCATTTGACAGAGACCTATACAGTACTGTTACTTGAGAACCTGGTTGATGAACCAAGATGAACTCATAGATGGACCATGTGGTACTTTTCTAGCTCCAGACTCCATCATGTAACTTAAAAGTAGGTACACAAACATGGATGGAGATGCAGACAGACTAAGGTGTCTCTGGTTGATCTCCAAACCATCCATTTGGACAGAAAGGTGTGTGAGGTAACATACATTGAAAATTTGAAAAAAAAACAGTAATAAGAAGGCATATCATATCTTTTTTTGTTGTTGCAGCACTGTGACAGCTATAGTTGTACGATTTGTGAAATGCACTTTAGCAAAGTGAACTGCTTTGCCTATAGACAATGTGAACTCCTGTCCCTTTGAAACCTGCCATGTTTTTCTCTTTTTGCTGTTGCCTCAATTTTCTTTCCTTTGAAAATTAAATCCTTTTTGCATTCTAACACACATTATTATTTTGCAGCAAAGTTTGTAAAAATGGACTGATTTCAACCGATTGCTGTTCAAGAACACTTGTGAGATGCAGTGTCTCTTGATCTCTAGATAATCCAGATGATTATCACTGTGTTCTGAATGTTTTACAAGGCCTATTTTGCAGAAGATACCTCTTAATGAATTAAACCCAGTTCCAGCTACATATGTCGCTCAGGCAGAGTTTTCTAAAACAGTTTAAACTTTAGGTTATCATCAAGCATTAACATTTAAAAACCTCATTTTTTGGGAATTTGTTAAGAGAATAATAGTGTAAGAGTCTACTGGATGAAGAGTGTGCTATCACAGCACTTCCATCATAAGCTTCTTCATAATCTGAATTAGCTTTTTATTTAAAATAAAAACATTGAATCACAGAATTATTTAGGTTGGAAAAGACTTTTAAGATCATTGAGTTCAACTACTAACATAACATTGCCAAACCCACCAGTAAACCATGTTCCTAAGCACCTTTTTTTTTTTTTTTTTTTTTTTTTTTAAAATATGCCCAGGGATAGTAACATAGCCACTTCCCTGGGCAGCCTGTCCCAATGTTTAACAACCCTTTCGGTGAAGAAATTTTTCCTAACATCTAATCTAAACCTCCTCTGCCACAGCTTGAGACCATTTTCTCTTGTCTTATCACTTGGTTCCTGGGAGAAGAGACCTTTCAGGTAGTTGTAGAGTGATAAGGTCTGCTCAGAGCCTCAGAATACATAATTTCCCTTTCTCCTCACTCTCTTCTTAACTATCTTGTTCCACAACTTCATTCATCTCCTGGCTAGAAACCTTCTTCTAAAAGTCTAAATTTATTCAGAGCCAGTTAATTCCCATTTGTTCTTGTGCCAACATCGTCCTTAAATAGTGCTTCTCCTGTGTTTACTCCTATGATGCATTTATAGACAGCAATCATACCTCTTCTCAGCCTTTGTTTGGCTAGACTAAACAACCTACACTCTTCCAGTCTCTTCTTGTAATGAGCCTACCCCTATGAGTAAGGGCTTATAGAATTAGGGCCTAACTGAACATGCAAAGTAAGAAACAAATCAGATCCCAAGGAAAACAAGCGGCTTAGAGCTGAGAGTGACTATCAGCTGAGCTCTTCCATGTGCTTTAACATAAATGACTGATCCTGTTCCACACGTATCCTGAATGTTTCATTTTTTGGTGTGAAAACTACAAAAAGAGCACAATATTCAGTGGTGATTTTCAGCACAGCCAATCTCACAAATCCAAATTACATGTAGAAATAGGCATTTTATGTAGGAAAAAAGACAGGAGAATGTTTGTAGAGACTTCGTTTACACCCTGAAAGTTGACCCTTCCCCACCTTCTTGGCCCCTGGTAGCAACCAGTTCTAGCTGCTCCCTAACAGGGAGACCTTATAGTATGGTTTTGTGTGGGGTGGAGTGAGAGGGAACACAGGAGTATTTAGTAATTTAACCCTAAAACCACATTATGATGAGAATATAATAAAATCATGAGAAGGTATGACTCATTTTATTCATATTTAAATGCTTTACTGCTTAAAACACAACTTGGAAGTAGAAGAACTAGAACTAATACACTTCTGTCTGCACCCCAGTCTCTGACCAAACAGCAAAAGCAGTTTGTTTCTCCTGTTTGAAATCTATCACTGAGTTGGAGGTAGTTTTCAGAAGCTATGCTCAGTTGTTTTTCTATATTTTTTTGCTATTCACTAGCAAAGTCTTATAGATAATAGGTGACAAGAGCAAGTCTATTATCAACTTTTACTGAATGCAGTTGGAGGTGTAAATTGCTTGGAAGAAGAGAAAGTCAAGTTAAAGCAGGAACCCACATTGTTGGTATAAAGTTCAGACTCACAGAACAAAGATGGGGTTTAAATTGGCATCAATAATGTCTTTATTTGTTCTTTACGTTCATCACTCTTGGAATTATGTAGTTCATACACATAAAAATAGAAATAGTTACAAGGACAAATACTGAGTTTTTTCTCCTAGCAGCTGACAGATCAACACTGTGTTTTTCATGAGCTCTGTTAGACGCCGAATCTACACAGCACGTAATGACCAGCAGGTGCTTTGACTTCCTTAAGTCCAGAGACAGTGATGTAGGAAAGTGTAAGGTATCTATTCAAGCTCAATAAAATGCCCTCAGGTGGAGCACAAAGCCCAGTAACACTTCCTAAGTATTATCAGCATTAGAATATATTGCAAAATGCAAGCAGCAGCAATGTTGGTTGCTCAAGTGGTCCTTGCTCACGTAGGTGACCATTCTGGTGAGAGAGCTCTACACCGTCACTTGCATAGATATGGGGCAGGAAAACAGACTTAATTCTATGGAGAGTTTCTTGTTGTCTGTGTTTATTTTTCAGTTTATGAGATTTTTTTCAATCACAATTTAGAGGCAGCTAACCATTAGCTTCTCAAGCAGTCCAGGTTCCTACATTTGGCAATGTCACCCTTCTCGGTCAGCACAACTGCATTTTCATACATTACATCATGCACACTTTGAGCACCTGGTCTGGATATTATTCACTGTGTTTAATTCCTGTGCTGGTTTTGGCTGTGACAGAGTTATCTTTTTTCAGAGTAGCTGGTATGGAGCAGTGTTTTGGATTTGTGCTGAAGACAGTGTTTGATATCACAGAGATGTTTTTGTTATCACCGAGCAGTGCTTACAGAGAGTCAAGGCCTTTTCTCATCAACCCACCCCATCAGTGAGTAGGAGAGGGGTGCACAAGAAGTTGGGAGGGGATACAGACAGGACAGCTGACCGCAGCTGACCAAAAGAATATTCCAGAACATACAATGTCATGCTCAGAATTAAAACTAGGGGGAAGGTTAGCTGGGAGCCACTGCTCAGCACCCAGGTGGGCATCAGTTAGTTGGTCCTTGGCAATTGTTTTCATTTGCATCACTTGTCTTTCTTGGGTTTTATTTCTCTCTTGGATATTTTCCTTTACATTATAGTTGTTTATGTTTAGTACTACTAGTAGTAGTAGTAGTAGTAGTATATTTCAATCGTTAAACTGTTCGTATCACAATCCGTGAGTTTTCTCACTTTTAGCTTCCAGTTCTCTTCCCCTGTCCCATGGGGGGACAATGAGTGAGCAGCTGCTTGGTGCTTAGTTGCTGGCTGGGGTTAAACAACGACAGTCCCTTTGTAGATTTAGTCTCAAAGAACACAATTTTCCTTGATCCTACTCTAAAAAGCAAGGGGAAAATTAAGGTAAGGCTTCAATTAAGAGGAAAAAAAGAGGGGAGAATTTCCATTACACAGTGTTGTGTCATGAATAAACATCTAATGATGAAGAATCACAGAGCAAGGAGTAAAAGTAGAAAAAAAACCACATGTCATGCTAGGGTATCAGACACAGCTTTAGATACAAATCACGGAGACTTTTTCAGTCAGTATGAACTATGTAAGTACCCTACCTCAAGATCAGAGGAAGAAAATCTAATGATGGTATCGAGGTTTGGGAGAAAAGAAAAAAAATTGGACAGCTGTAAAAATGGTTAATGTAGACAGGTCTGCTTCATTGTCTGATATAAAGAACTAGTTCTGGAAAGACACCATGAGAAAAAAGTCCTTCAAATTTCACCCTGCTGTGTAGTAAGTGTATAGTGATGACTTGCTTAGAAAAGAGATGGGGCACTCTATTGACTGTAGTCCTAAAAACTACTTTTTATGGAACTTAATGAAATTATGCATATATAGAAATAATATAGAATGTGGTGGGGAAACAAATAGATTTTGCAAACAGTTCGATGGGGAGGAACGATGTTGTAAAGATGAAAAAACAACAGTAAAAGAAGAGGTTTTGTGGATAAATTTAGATGAAACTTGTGGACACTGATACCTCCCGCTTAAAGTTCTGAGTGGAACCAAGCTGCTTTCCTCTGCAGTTTACAATAAATTTACATCTGTAATAGAATAGAAGCAAGAATTGAGCATTTGGACAGGGTCTGATTTAAGTTATCTAACTGTGGTTTACGTACTGAGGCAGAAAAAATCTGAGAAGAAATTCACAGTAAAATAATACTTATTTCAAGTTCATGTTTTATTCGTACAGTCAATTGCACTGGGTTCAGCTAGGATAGGGTTAATTTTCCGTGGGGGTTGGGCTAACCAGGGTAGCTGAACCAAACTAGCCACTAGCCAAGGGGATATTCGATACCACCATGATGCTCGGGGTGTATAGAGGGAGCTGGTCAGGGCAGGAGTCTCTCTCTCTCTCTTTTTTCCGTCTGAGAGCTTGCGTCGCTGGGTTCTGGGTGGTGAGATGTCCGCATTACATATTACTCACGTTATATCTGTTTAAATACTACTGTTATTTTGCTGTTGTTGTTATCACTTGTGTTTCACCATTAAACAAACTGGTTTTATCTCAACCCCACGAGGCTCTGTCTCCTTCTGGGCTCTCCTCCTCACTCCCGGTAGGGAGAAGCGAGCGAGGGAGGGACTGCGTGGTTCTTTGTCTTTCCCTGCCGGTCACTCGGTTTTAACGACGACATCAATGAATTTGTAAAGTCTTAAAAAACTATTGGAACCAATAATAACATACAGAAATAAAGCAGTTCCATCTTGAGCAATTTCTTTTAGCAGATGAAAAACAAGAAGCCACTGAACAGCGTGGTAGATGTTGCTTCTGCTATAAAATATATGATAAATAACATTATTACCAAAGTTAGTTAGAAATAGTAGAATATTGTGCAAGCCTATGATCTTCCCTTCTGGATTTTACATTAATTTTTTTTTTTTAAAAAAAATATCCTGATTTCGATATCAGCTTTCACGTATGTTTCAAACAACCCAGCTGGAGGGCTGATTTGTAGTCCATGTAGAAGACTTGTAGACAGGCGTGGAGACAGCTCTTAGCCACTTGGTGGATAAAGAACTGGCTGGATGGTTGCACTCAAAGAGTTGTGGTCAACAGCTCAATGTCCACATGGAGACCAGCGACAAGCGGTGTTCCTCAGGGGTCTGTTCTGGGTCCTGTGCTGTTCAACATCTTTGTCAGCGACATGGACGACGGCATTGAGTGCACCCTCACCAAGTTTGCCAACGACACCAAGCTGTGTGGTGCCGTGGACTCACTTGAGGGAAGAGATGCCATCCAGAGGGACCTTGACAGGTTTGAGAAATGGGCCAGTGCAAACTGCATGAGTTTCAACAAGTCAAAATGCAAGGTCCTTCACCAGGGTCAGGCCAATCCTAGGCACAAACTGGGCAGAGAGTGGGTTGACAGTAGCCCTGAAGAGAAGGATTTGGGGGTGTTGATAGATGAGAAGCTCAACATGAGCCGGCAGTGCACTCATGCAGCCCAGAAGGGCAACCACATCCTGGGATGTATCAGGAGAAGCGTAGCCAGCAAGTCAAGAGAGGTGATTCTCCCCCTTTACTCTGCTCTTGTGAGACCCCACCTCGAATACTGCATCCAGTTCTGGTGTCCCCACCATAAGAGGGATATAGATCTATTGGAGTGTGTTCAGAGGAGGACCACAAAGATGATCCAGGGGCTGGAGCACCTTTGCTACAAGGACAGGCTGAGGGAGCTGGGATTGCTCAGTCCTGAAAAGAGAGGACTTCAGAGGGACCTAATAGCTGCCTTCCAATACCTGAAGGGATCCTACAGGAAGGCTGGGGAGGGACTTTTTACAAGAGTGTCAACTGATAAGACAAGGGGAAATGGGTTTAAGCTGAAGGAGAATAGATTTAGATTAGATCTTAGGAAGATCGAGAAGTACGAGGGTGGCAAGACTTTGGAATAAATTGCCCAGAGATGTTGTGGCTGTCCCCTCCCTGGAGGTGTTCAAGGCCAAGTTGGACAAAGCCTTGAGTAGCCTGATCTAGTAGAGAGGCGTCCCTGCCCATGACAGGGAGGTTGGATTAGATGATCTCTAAGGTCCCTTCCAGCCTAGGCCATTCTATGATTCTACGATTCTATGATTTTCAGCCCATACAATGACTCTTCTGTTGAGACGCTTTGTTCATGGCAAAGTGATGGAAGGGAACGTAGTCCACTTCTGGAATGCCACTTCAGTGTTATTTCAAACCTTTTGGTTTTGTGTCTCAACACTGTAGCACCAAGACACTCTTGTAGAGACCATATACAAACATGTAAGTTTAATTCTTGCCTTGAAAAACTTAGATTTCCATCAAATCTTCAAGCAAACTGCCAACCAAATTATTGTGATAGAAATAGTGCAGGCACTTAACCTTTAAAAAATAATTTGAAAGAAGAATAACATACATCCAATCTAGGTTCCAAAGTACTTCACTTATAAAAACAAATGAAGTAAAACAGCGGTAAGCCAATTAAAAAAATACATATCTATTAGAGAAGTCATTGAATACAATACCTCTGACAAGAAGATATTACAGCTTAAAGTTTTGAAATTCAATTAAAAATGTTATTCAATTTAATCTAAATTTCAATGTTTAACTGAGTCAAATTTTAGACTTTTGAAAGCTGCTTGAATTACATTGCTCTTTCTTGTGACATTTGTAATTAAAAAGGAGGTGTATAAGCATGGGCTGTGTTGTAAGATATTTTATGGTTAGCTGCTTTATATTGTTTTAAATAAGGCTCTTGCAGGAGCCTGTCAACTAGTAGGCAAATTAACATTTTTGACTGAGTTTCTGCTTAATTTCGTAGGGACTAAATACACCTGAATTGATTTTTTTTAAGGTACCAGCTATGTACAAGAGATGCTGGGCTGAAAAATGTGTGTATATGGCTGAACTGGATTCAATTTGAAACCCATCCTTTCTTATTTGACATCATCTTCAAGACGGAACATAAAAGCCATGCTCATGAAATCATCACTTTATTAACATTTTTTTTGGCTGAGCTAAAACAGACACTGCTTTGCCTTTCAGGAGACAACCTCTATTTCAGGATCTGGAGGTCCCGAGTTCGATTATTAGCGCTGCTTCATTCATTTGGTTAGAAATTAAAATAAATTAAAAAAATATAAAAGAGATGAGCAAAATTTGACTTTTAAAGCCTTGAGATAGCCTTCAATGGGACAGGAAGAGGCCAATTATCACCACATTTTGCACGGCTCCTCCCATCTCCTTTTCGAAATGGCAGTCAAAAGACCCAGATGCTAGGCTGAAAATACTCTCCCTTCATCATTTACTTTTTGTGTGTGTTCTTCTTGCAGCTGTGCTGGCAGCATTAAAGACATCTCATAACTATTCACTAGGTCACAGCCTGATCCACTGCACACAGAAGTCTTTTCATTCATTTCTGTGGCTTTGGATGAGGCTTGAGGGCTTTGTCTCTGCATTTTTTGGACTGTTGGGCCTTCCATTCTCAGATAATACTTTTCTACTAATTTTATTAAGTTTAAGCATAGGATATATATTCACACGAAAGTACAAGAACGCCTTTACCTTGTGCTATTCTGGGCTTTCCTGTTGAGAAATCCCTGAGCCTGCCACAAGGAAGCAATTACCAAGTCCTCCCTGCATTATATTACAGCTCATTTTGATTCTGTATTATTAGTGGGTGTAAATTAAATAAACAAATACGGTATAAGGAAAAGTTTGTGCTGGGAAGATGCTGAGAAAAAAACCTTTTAATAAAAAGGTGGATGGGGGAGGAAATCATTTAATAAAAAGGCGGTGGGAGAGGAAGGCAACGTACACGTAAGACATTCAGAGAAAGCAGAGAGAAATAATGTAAGGTCTTATTCAAATAATTTTTCTAAAGAAAGGCAGAACACAAAACCAACAGCAGAATTGAAAGTTTTCAGCGCTTGCTGATCATGAACAAAAAGTTTAACATACAAAGCTTAGTATACAACACTGGCTGAGTACCTTCAGTAGCAAATTCAGAAGAAATATTTTAAGAGAAAATTTGACCCCAAATTATTTGAACCCTGGACTTATCTCTTTATTAACATATAACATCTTCTGACACAGAGCCCATCTGTAACCACACCAATATCCATACAACTCAATACTTAATGGTATAGAGAGTGTCCAGGCTTTGCTGTTTTTCACTCATATAGATGTAGAGTGACACCAATTCACTTGGTCCTCTAGACCATGAAGATGCTCTTTAGTAGGTCCTAGGGGTAGGAAATAGACAATTGAGACTCTGTGAACATGAGGCTTATAATTACTTTCTCATCAAGACACCCCTTACCTAGATCTTGTAAATTCAATCCATGGGATCAGGCATGAGCCTTTTATGGCCTACAAGTCTTGCTGAATGCTCCTAACTCTTGCATAGCCTCCATGGATCATAGAATCATAGAATCATAGAATGTTAGGGATTGGAAGGGACCTCGAAAGATCATCAAGTCCAATCCCCCTGCCAGAGCAGGAATGCCTAGATTATGCTACACAGGAACGTGTCCAGGCAGGTCTTGAATGTCTCCAGAGAAGGAGACTCCACAGCCTCTCTGGGCAGCCTGTTCCAGGGCTCCGTCACCCTCACTGAGAAGAAGTTTCTTCTCGAGTTTAAGCGGAACCTCTTATGTTCCAGTTTCAGCCCATTACCCCTTGTCCTATCAGTGGTTGTCACCAAGAAGAGCCTGGCTCCATCCTCGTGACACTCACCCTTGATATATTTGTAAACATTAATGAGGTCACCCCTCAGCCTCCTCTTCTCCAAACTAAAGAGCCCCAGCTCCTTCAGTCTTTTCACAGAATCACAGAATCACAGAATGTTAAAGGTTGGAAGGGACCTCAAAGATCATCTAGTCCAACCCCCCTGCCAGAGCAGGATCACCTACACTAGAGCGCACAGGAACGCGTCCAGGCGGGTTTTGAATGTCTCAAGAGATGGAGATTCCACAACCTCCCTAGGCAGCCTGTTCCAGTGCTCAGTCACCCTCACAGTGAAAAAGTTTTTCCTCATATTTTTCTGGAACCTCCTGTGTTCCAGCTTCCACCCATTGCCCCTTGTCCTATCAGTGGACGCCGCTGAAAAGAGCCTGGCTCCATCCTCCTGACATTCCCCCTTGACATATTTATAAACATTGATGAGGTCACCCCTCAGCCTCCTCTTCTCCAAGCTAAAGAGATCCAGCTCCTTCAGCCTTTCCTCATAAGGGAGATGCTCCACTCCCTTCACCATCTTTGTGGCTCTACGCTGGACTCTCTTAAGCAGCTCCCTGTCCTTCTTGAACTGAGGGGCCCAGAACTGGACACAATATTCCAGATGCGGCCTCACCAGGGCAGAGTAGAGGGGCAGGAGGACCTCTCTTGACCTACTTGCTACTCCCCTTCTAATACACCCCAGGATGCCATTGGCCTTCTTGGCCACGAGGGCACACTGCTGGCTCATGGTCATCCTGCTGTCCACTAGAACCCCCAGGTCCCTTTCCCCTGCACTGCTCTCCAGCAGGGCAGTCCCCAACCTATATTGGCACATGGGGTTATTTTTTCCCAAGTGCAAAACTCTACACTTGCCCTTATTAAACTTCATAAGATTTCTCCCCGCCCATCCCTCCAGCCTGTCCAGGTCTCTCTGAATGGCTGCACAGCCTTCTGGTGTGTCAACCACTCCCCCCAACTTCGTATCATCAGCAAACTTGCTGACAACATTCTCTAATCCCTCATCCAGATCATTGATGAATATATTAAACAGCACCGGCCCAAGCACTGACCCCTGAGGGACCCCACTAGACACAGGCATCCAGCCAGACTCGGCCCCATTGACCACAACCCTCTGGCTTCTTCCCTTCAACCAGTTCTCGACCCACCTCACTACTTGGTCATCCAGACCACACTTCCTCAGTTTACCTATGAGGATGCTGTGGGAGACGGTGTCAAAGGCCTTGCTGATGTCCAGGTAGACCACGTCCACTGCATGGCCACCATCCATCCACCTGGTTATGTCTTCGTAAAAGGCTATCAGGTTGGTCAAACATGACTTCCCCTTGGCAAAGCCATGCTGACTGCCCCTAATAACCTTCTTATCCTTGATATGCCTAGAGACAGTGTCAAGGATAAGATGTTCCATCACCTTTCCAGGGATGGAGGTGAGGCTGACCGGTCTGTAGTTACTCGGGTCATCAATGGCACAGGTTGCTCAGAGAGGTGGTGGAAGCCCCATCCCTGGAAGTTTTCAAGGCCAGGCTGGATGGGGCTCTGGGCAGCTTGATCTAGTGGGGGATGTCCCTGCCCATGGCGGGGGGGTTGGAAGTAGATGATCTTTAAGGCCCCTTCCAACCCTGACAATTCTATGATTCTATGATCAACCCTTCCCCCTTCATATATAGTTTAAAGCCCTGTCTATAAGCCCTGCTAACTCCTGCCCCAAAATCCTTTTCCCCCTCAGGGACAGGTGCATCCCACCTGTCAACAGCAGGCCAGGTGTCTCGTATAGCAGCCTGTGATCAAAAAACCCAAACCCCTGCTGATAACACCAGTCCCCGAGCAATGAGTTGACCTGTTGCCTCTTCCTGTTAATTTACTCATTCATGATTACCACTGAAGGGACAGAGGAGAACACAACTGACACTTCTGATCCCTTAAGTAGCTGTCCCAAGGCTCTAAAGTCTCTTTTAATTGATTTTGGGTTCCTTCTACCCACTTCATCACTACCCAGCCAAGCCTTTGGATTCTTTTTCCTTAGTTCCCTGTCTTTGAAATACTCCTTCAAGTAGTATTGAAACATTAATCTTGAGGGATGATCAGGTACTGAAGTAATGGGCAAGTATTTACATAATAGAAGTTGCTTTTCTTTTCTTACATCTTTCTCCCAGCTTTGATTCCTTTTCTTTGTAAGGCTGCTATGGAATTTATTTTTAATATAAATTCTGCATGTTCCTTTACAGAAGATAAAAGTCAGTGTAGGGAATTACACTCTGAAATAGGATCCACGAGGTATAAGGACGCACTGTCTCACTTTAGTGATAGGAAAAATGTTGTCTAGCAGCAAGAAAATCAAGCACAACCACTTGTCTTCACATTCCTCCTGCAAAATAATGCAAGAACAAAAAAGTATGCTTAGGGACTTAGGGCTGATTAACTCTCCATGGTTTGTGTTTCTTTAAATTACATTAACAGTAACCGAAAGACAGCTGTCCTTTTTGCACCTAGGGACTGTGATAGTAATTTGAATATAGTCCTTTTTTTTCAGATGATTCTTTTATCAGAGTGGAAAAAAAAGAAAAGCAGCAGGGAAAATGATAGCCGAAAGTGGCTTTAATGGTTTTATTATTTTGAAAAACAATAAAGACTAGACCCTTTTACAGGGGGTCAGAAATGAGACACTGACAAATTATTCATATGGGATAATTAAAAGCAGATTTCATTCCTCTAGTGTAAATGACTCTCTTCCCTCGCTGTTACAGTTTTCTATTTCCAGCATAAATAATTGTCAAAAGGAGAGAGAAGGAAGAGCTAACAGCAAAATATTGAAATGAGAAATGTTCCATAGTAAAAATGTGCCAGTGGAAGGAACACATCCTAAAAACTACAGTACAGCGATCACTTTGCATTGGTGGAGGGCAAAGAAGGAGAAGGAAAAACAAAACAAAAACAAAACAACCAACATATAGAAAAAGATAGAATGTGATTTCCGTAATAAGTTTTGCAACTGGCTATAATCTATATTATTCTGTTTGTCTTCATTCCGTCACAGAGGAAAAAAGCTTGCCATGAGCAAAACATTTTCAGCAGGCGGGAAATTTAACATCTCTCTCTGAGCACATTTGCAAAAGCTCAGACTGAAGCCAGGGCAAGCAGGGTGGAGAGAACGTTGTAGTTGTGTGTGAGTTCAAGGGAGAAAATATCTGGGAAATCAGAATATTTAGTTCTGGGGTATTAAAAGAATTGACTTGTCTCAATGCAATGCATGTTCTCAATTCAAAACTAATGTCAAAGTAAACATTAAAAACAGCCCCTAAATCAAAGGCAAGTATTTCTCTTCAAGCCCTGTAGATAAACAGCATTTTTATTCCATTTGCTTAGCGAACTAAAATACCTCCTTCTCCTCCTCGGTCTTAGTGAAAATAGCTTGGGAGTGCACGCATTGTACGGCTCCAGCTGCTAACGACGCTGAGAGTTTTCTTGCAGGAACGCAAAACGAGAACACACACCACCTCACCCCTACACACTTCTTTTTTATTTCATACTAGACAAAAGGACCACTTTGTTCAACTATTTAAGTCTTGCACTGAATAGACAAGTCACTGCGGGGAAGCAGAGTTGGCAATGTGCTCTCTGAGCCTAATACTCTAAATTCCTTACATTAAGTACACCAGTAGCAACTAAACAAATATCCACCCAGATGTTATGTCATTCTACTGAGCAGTTTTATTCCATTTATAAAATGAAAGAGCAATCCCTTGACTGCTTGTCATGGCAGGTGTCTACATATTTAAATGCTGGTCACTTTTAAATGGAACATGTGTATTTAACTTTCCCAGCATGTCTAAAGCTTTTAAAGCCCATCACACTGATGCTAAAATAATAAGGGCCAGCAGCCTGGTGATATGATTGCTTTTTTATTGCTCAGTTTGTGCCGGCAACTCGTTTTCATTCCAAAGGTTATGGCTTTTAAAGCAGTGCTACTCCCATTTCCCTCCCCCAGACTGAAGCTGATTCAAGAAGGGACTTAAATGAGAGCTGAAAACGTATGGTAATACTGCACTCCATCCTCTTATCCTTTTTATTTTTGGTGTGCTTTCTAACCACTCTTCCCAGCAAAGATTAAGAGTGTCTCTCACTTAAGAAGTCGTCAGCTATTATGAAATTGGCAGATGGACGACTAAGATTCTTCAAGGTAAAAATATAAATAAAATGCAGTGAAAAAGAGGGAAAGAAGGCAATTACTGATTGCTGCTGCTGCTGTCTCCTTGCTTCTGAATTTCAATGTCAGAGGAAGGATTTTGTCTACCAAGTGCTTATTGTTAGCTATGACAATTATAATAACATAGTAAAAGCAGAGGCAAATGAACAGGCATAGTGTAAAACTAAATCAGGAGCAATAGCCTTGGAACAGTTTAATGGAGTGATCATGTCCTGTGATAGGAACATATTGTGTCTGTCTCTACCAAAGTTAGTCTTGCATGATACTCAGAGAGGTAGCCTTTAAACACAAGGTTTTGAAGAGTCCATCCCAGGTCCTCTGAAAGAATTGTACAAGGAAGCAGGGAAACAGACAGTTGAGGAGGTGGGAGAGATCAGGATGAGTGGAGGTTTGATACAAAGGTCGGTAGCATATTGTGTGTGTATACGTTAAGGAGTTTGAGGTGACATATCTATGAAATAAGTTTAAGGAAGAGAACATAAACACCTTTTAAGAGATATCTAAGTAAGTTAGAAAAATATATAGAGAATGAAAAGAATAATTTTCTTGTTTATATAATAATTAATCATTTTTAACACTTTTATTTCATGGAAAATGTCACATCTTTCAAATTCTTTCTGTTTGAAGGGATGTTCTTTCAATAAACTCAGTCTAAACTGCTTGCAAACCACTACAGGGACGGGCATTTTAAAAGCCAAGCTTTTGTCTTATTTGAATTTTTTCATCTTTCTTATCCAAATCAGAACAAATCTTTCAACTTCTGTTACAGAGTAACAGTTATATTTAAAATTATAGGCATGAGCTGACTCTTTCATTTTGTAATAGACAACAAACTCTGGATCAGAGCCCATCTGTGCCGTATTCTACATTGATGAGACAAGAAGGTTACTAACAGATGTGACACTGGTTTCAACAACTCTAAGAAAAATCAGAAACAGAGTATGAAAAAGAGCTGAGTAGCTGAAGTACAGAAAAAGACATATGAAAATACTTTTGAATGCTCTAAGTCAAAGCAGCTAGTGGATTATGGGAAAAGAATGAGATGTCTAGGTGGATTTTAAAGGATGGATTTTCCACCAGAGACACTGAACAAATCCTAAGATGGTCTGAAATGGAAACTAATATACAGATTTTGCTCATTCGATATATTTAAGATGAGCAGAAGAATTCTGGTTCTTGTGCTAAAAGTAAGATGAGGAGCTACTGCAACTGTTTTCTTTACTCTTTCCTTCACCCAGAGAAGTAAATCCTTATCTGAAAGCCGGTCTGAAAGTACCTTCTGATGGAGGCTGGGGCAGCTCTTGCACTATTTTCAAGGTCTGTGGCAGCAGCGTCCCACAGGAGAGGATCTGGGAAAGAAATCTGTGCTCAGCTGTATCTATGAGAGCCTGAGCCTCAGAAGGAAGAGATCAGAGCCTACGCAGACCCAGCTATCTTGGAAATCTTTGAACGACCAAGTCAGTGTTCTTCACCACAAGCTGGAGCCTCCATTAGGAAATGTGGGGACAGATTCTAAAGAAATAGGATCATAAAATCATAGAACCATAGAATCATAGAATGGTTAAGGTTGGAAGGGACCTTGAAGAACATCTAGTTCCAACTCCCTTGCTGTGGGCAGGGACAGCTCTTTCCCACTAAATCAGTTTGCTAAATACATATCCTTCAGTTTATTGCTAGTAAGTGAACTGTGTATTTGAAAAGCTCTCATAGGATGAAAGTGGCGGAGAGATGTGTGGTGGTTTTATTGCAAAGAATATAATGAAACTGTAAAAAAAGATATAGAGAAAGATAACACATGATCAAAGTTGCAGGATGATTTCCTTATGAGGAGAGGTTAAGGAGACCGAGAGTCTTCAGCCAGAAGAAGAGATAACTGACATATAATAATATGAAAAGAATAAAGAAAATGCAGCTAGAGCAAATGTTTCTTGTAACAGACAGAAGGCATAAAGTGAGATTAAAAAAATAACAGAAAATAGGCAAGAGAATAATGTTTTTGTGACTTATATTGTGATATACTTTTTTCCAAGAAATTGCAGGGACCAGGGGCAATTTTTTTTCTTGGGAACATAACCCTGGCAAAACCTTATTTCCATCTTCTGCTAAGCACAGTCTGCTCACAGCCATTTCTATTTTCGTTGATACGAAATAGCAATGCCTGTTAGAAGTAGTCAGTACTAGCCTGTGGTGAAACTTTTCATATTTTATATTCCAAGAAGTGTTCAATTTATGCATAAGTCAAGGTTAAGTACTTCTGAGGAAATCTGTATGGGCACTGTATGTTTCTGTAAAAGGTAAGATGTTTATACCCTCAGGCTTTGTTACAAACCCACTCTATTTTTTTTTAAATATCCCACTTTTGTTGAGGTGGAATGTTTCAATTTTGCCTGCTACCAATTATTTACAATGCCAGAACTAGCACAATTCAAAAGGAGAAAATTTTACTTTGTAATTCTGAAGTTCTGCCTGCTAAAGATCATGAGCTCTGTGATTAGGAGCATCACAAACCCTGGGGTTCATTTAGCTACACATGGATTTCTTTGATGTAGAGACATCTGACCACATTACTTTGAGTTTTGTTTTTGAGTCAGTGGAGGATTGGTCAATAAATCCAACAGAACTGAAGTCTGAGAAGTTTATCTCACCCTAAAATAAACACATTTGTCCAAATTAATCACATTAAAGTCTATTGACTGTATTGATTAAACTAGATTGACCACAGAGGAAGCCTAAATAGCCAGCTCAGCTGCAGACATGTATTTTATACAAACAAATTAAATGAATCCCATCTCTCAATTCCCGTTCCAGTTAGCCACCACAGCATGAGATCTCCAATAGTTTTGTTTAACAGCAGAAATGGATTACTTATTGACATGGATTTCAAGTGCTTGGCATAGTTAAGCCCCAAGACAAGTTAGGGCTTAGTAACATATAAACGATACTAACAAATTCTGTCCAAGAGTAGCCAATCCCTGCAAAAAGCTAATTCTTATTCCCCACCATACACTTTCATACTCTTTCTTTATGACCTACTGAAATAGAAAATGTGACATTATTTCGCAATGAAACTCTAAATGACCAGTGTAGAAAAACCCAAACAAACAACAAACACAAAATCCCCAAACAAAAGCCCCTTAAGACTATGTATAGAATCCACTTAACAAATTATTTCAATGAATAACTGATTTTCTTTAAAAAACAAAGGAACTAAATAACAATTCTTTGGAGTCATCGAAAAATGTAAGTGGGCAGAATCATTCAATTGCTCAGAATCTCAACTACCCCATCCACCAAGCCCCTCTGCTCCTACGCTCTTCCTTCGTCTCAGCACTACAGTGAGAAAAAGTCAATTTATTTATCAGTTGCCAGGAGTACCCAGCGAACCAGTGTTTCCATTCATTAATTGTGGCCGTTGTGTGTAATACATAGACAGATTTTACTCTTCTCCATTTAATCGCAATTTCCTAGGTCATATTTCTAGGGAAAGTGCATGTGCGCAAGCACACTTGTGTGCAGCCTAAGCTAACACCTCCCAAAGTACTGCCCTTGTTCAACTGCAATTAGAGACTCAGAGAATCACAGTATGCTAGGGATTGGAAGGGACCTCGAAAGATCATCAAGTCCAATCCCCCTGCCAGAGCAGGAATGCCTAGATAATGCTACATAGGAACGTGTCCAGGCAGGTCTTGAATATCTCCAGAGAAGTAGATTCCACAACCTCTCTGGGCAGCCTGTGCCAGTGCTCTGTCACCCTCACTGAGAAGAAGTTTCTTATCGAGTTTAAGCGGAACCTCTTATGTTCCAGTTTCAGCCCATTACCCCTTGTCCTATCATTGGTTCTCACCGAGAAGAGCCTGGCTCCATCCTCGTGACACCCAGCCTTTATATATTTGTAAACATTAATGAGGTCTCCCCTCAGTCTCCTCTTCTCCAAACTAAAGAGCCCCAGCTCCCTCAGCCTTTCCTCATAAGGGAGATGTTCCACTCCCTTCATCATCTTTGTGGCTCTGCGCTGAACTCTCTCCAGCAGTTCCCTGTCTTTCTTGAACTGAGAGGCCCAGAACTGGACACAATATTCCAGATGTGGCCTCACCAGGGCAGAATAGAGGGGCAGGAGGACCTCTCTTGACCTGCTAGCCTCTCCCCTGCTAATACACTACAGGATGCCATTGGCCTTCTTGGCCACGAGGGTACAGTGCTGGCTCATGGTCATCCTGCTGTCCACCAGAATCCGCAGGTCCCTTTCCCCTGTGCTGCTCTCCAGCAGGGCAGTCCCCAACCTATACTGGCACATGGGGCTATTCTTTCTCAAGTGCAAAACTCTACACTTGCCCTTGTTGAACTGCGTAAGATTTCTCCCCGACCAGCCCTCCAGCCTGTCTAGGTCTCTCTGAATGGCTGCACAGACTTCTGGTGTGTCAACCACTCCTCCCAATTTCGTGTCATCAGCAAACTTGCTGACAGTGCACTCTGTTCCTTTATTCAGGTCATTGATGAATATATTGATAAGCACTGTCCTCAGCACTGACCCCTGAGGGACCCCACTGGACACAGGACTCCAACTAGACTCTGCCCCATTGACTACAACTCTCTGACTTCTTCCCTTCAACCAATTAGCGACCCACCTCGCTACTTGGTCATCCAGACCACACTTCCTCAGTTTACCTATGAGGATGCTGTGGGAGACAGTGTCAAAGGCCTTACTGATGTCCACATAGACCACATCCACTGCACGACCATCATCCATCCACTTGGTTATGTCTTCATAAAAGGCTATTAGGTTGGTCAAACATGACTTCCCCTTGGGAAAGCCATGCTGACTGCTCCTAATAACCTTCTTATCCTTGATACACCTAGAGACAGGGCCAAGGATAAGTTGTTCCATCACCTTTCCAGGGATGGAGGTGAGGCTGACCGGTCTGTAGTTACCCGGGTCATCCTTCCTGCCCTTCTTATAGACTGGAGTGACATTCGCTTTCCTCCAATCTTCAGGCACCTCACCTGTTCCCCATGACTTACCAAAGATGATGGAGAGCGGCCTAGCAATGACTCCCGCCAGCTCCCTCAGCACCCGTGGGTGCATCCCATCAGGGCCCATGGATTTATGGATGTTCAAGTGTTCAACCTGATCCCTAACCCAGTCCTCCTCAACCAGGGCAAACTCCTCCTTTATCTTGACTTCCTCTGGGGCCTCAAGGGTATGAGGTAATTCAGAGACTATTTCATCCAGAGTCCCTGATGACCATCTCTTATGCTTTTTGAAGAACAACATGTTCCTCAGACCTAAATTTCATATCTGAATTTTCTTTTGCCATAGCACTAATTGCTGAGATATGTGAATGGAAAAACAACTCGTCATTATAAATAGTCACTTTCTTAGAACTTACCAATTCTGAGGTGAAATTCAGTTTACATTTTTTCCTTCCCTAATCATTTATTCCTCAAATTCTTAAATTTGTTTATACAAATAGAAGAGCTCTTCTGTCTAAGAGAAAATTCGTAAAAAAAAATGTTTTAAGAGTACTTTAAGAGAAAACCAACCCCTGGAGTACATCACTTAGAGACAAACTTAACTTTTTTTAAAAAAAAATTATTTTTGCATTAATGAACCAAGACCACTTGTACCTTAGCAGACACACAACAGGTGCCTTAGTATAATTCAGCCGTGAGAAGCAATATCATAATTGATGTGAATTGAACTTAGCCAAGAAGGTGATAACACATGATTTTAAGTTTTTTACGTGGCTCTTTCCTCTCCCTTAAGTCAATCATACAATCCCATAGATATCCTATGGCAATATATTCTTCTTTGATAATCAAACAATCTAAGAGATTTTAGTCAACAGCTGATTATTAAAGACTATAAAGTTAAAAAACAGTATCAGTAGGAACTTCATAAAATCCTGAAGGGGACTGTATAACATGTCCCAGGATATTTATTACAAAGAAATTTCTAGTTAAATATATCATACAACTACTTGATTTTGCCGTTGTCATAAAAACAATTAAATGCGTAAGAGTTCTGAGAAGGTCTGGAATCATAGGAAACCATGACTTGATGGCAGTAAATGTAGAGACTGTTGTCTACCTAACAATTAGTAAAGCATTGAGATATAAATTAGTGGAATGTTAGAGAGAAATTCAGGGCTGGGCTTTCAGGTTAGAAGTCCGGGATTATCCACCGGACACTAATACGGTGTGTTTTTCCATTTCTGTCTAGGGTCTCCCAAGCATATAAACCTCTAGGTTTCACCAGAGTCATGGGCACAATGGCTATTGAGGGCACCTTCACCATGACTGGTTGTCCCACAGATATCTGTGATGGTAACTGGCTTAGTGTATTGTCCGGTTCAGAGTTATCATGCATTCTTAGTCTAGGGCTAGCGCCCATGAGTGGTTCTGATAGACAGAATGCTTGAATCTTTGGACTTCCAAAACTTCCCCAGCGGTTATCAATGATGAAAACTGCTTGGGCCAACCGTGTGTCCCAGTTAGATTGTGAGACAGCTGCATGTCGCTTAATCAATCCATTAGTGCGTTCCACGATCCCATTGGCCTGGGGGTAATATGGTGTATGAAACACCCATTTAATACCTTCCCCTCGGGCCCAATCTTGAACCACTGTGGCTGTAAAATGTGACCCATTGTCACTTTGAATGCTTTCAGGTGTAGGTAAAACACTAAACCACTCACTCAGCACTCGCACTGTTTGGTCCCCAGTGGCAGCACTGGTAGCTGTAGCTCTTGTCAGTCCTGAAACTACTTCCACTCCTACCAGGATGAATTTCTTTCCATGGGATGGTTTTAATGGTGCCACATAATCCACTTGCCAGGTACTCCAAAGAGCCTTGCCCCATCTGATATGTTGGGCAGCAGCTTGATTTGGATGGTTAGCTTTAAGTCTTATCTGGCATTGTGGACAAGCAGTAAGAATTGCCTCACAGACCTTCATAGATATTGGCCAACCTTAAGATCTACATTCATAATACCGGTCTGCTTTACCTGAATGGCCTCACTTTACATGTAACCATTCGGCTAGATGATCCCAGTCCTCGTCACAAGAAGTTACTCTGATTTGAGTCAAGTGGTCCACTTGCTGGTTCCACTTGGAAGCAGGGGTTTTGTCCCTTGTGTGTCCTTTCACCCATCCCACTTTAAGGATCGTGATCTCCCTATTTCCAGTAGGTGCTGCCAATCCTCTGCTCTCCATACCTTGGTGTGGCCTATTTCCCACTGGTTGGATTCCCAGTGGCATCCCCACTCAGTGGCACCCGTGAAGGTCGCATAAGAGTCAGTGTAAATGACAGTAGCTCGTAAGAGGGCTCACAGCTCTCCAACTTGTGCACTTGCTTCTCCTACCTCCTCGATTAGTTCTCCTACCTCCTCGACTGTCCGCCCTGTATTGATTTCCAGTGCAACTGCTTTGTACTGCCATTTTAGCCCCTCCCACCGGGCCAATGCATCAGTAAACCACATGCCCTGTGTGTTTGTGTCAGTCTTAAATTCAGGGGCCTTTTTGATGAGGGATGGTTTACAAGGCTGGCTTAGTATGGCTGGGTCTGGACTTATAGGTTGCTGTAGTTTAGATGTTTTAGTTGAGCCTTCCTTTAATCGTAGTAGCTGACTAATTCCCTCTATATATGCATACCATTTTCTAACATTGGCCTTCTGCGCTACACCCTCAGGAGGGGGTGTTCCACTGAGGATTGAATTCAGCAGAGGAAAAGGACCTTGCACTATAATCTCCTGGGTGGTACATAACTTTTCTGCCTCTTTAATTGCTCTGGTCAGAGAAAGGACCCCTTTCTCCCAATCTGAGTATCGTAACTCACTTTCTTGGAATGCAGTGGAGGAAAATATTAATGGCCTAGCTGGATGCTGTGATCCCTTTTGGAACACATTACAGTAGGAGGCATGAGCAGCAAATCCCCACTCCACTCTCAGTGGGTCCTGTGGGTGTAGAGGGCCTAATCTTTGGTAAGTCTTGAGTTCATCTCTTAAGATATTGAGTGCTTCTGTATGTTGTGGAGTCCAGTCCCATACTCTGTTTTCCTTCAACAGGTTGTAAAGTGGGCAGGCAATTACTAAATAACCTGGTACATGTCTCCTCCAATAGCCTAGTGTGCCCAGTAATTGTTGTAGGGGTTTGCCCTTTCTCTGTGGCAGACAAAGTGTCATCAGGCACAGCCATTGCACCAGTTATCCGTAAGGCACCTAGAAATTTTATCTCCTGTCCAGGACCTTGGCATTTGGAGGGTGGAATATCTAACCCATTTTCAGTTAGCACATCCCAAACAGCCTTAGCTGTTTGTCCTACTTGTTCTTTGTTGTTTCCACCAATTAAGATGTCATCTATATACTGATAGATGCAGACTCCTGGCCAAGGCATTGTGGGTAATTGTGGGCGAATGTTTGTAGCCCTGTGGGAATCGATTAAACGTATACTGTATCTCTTCCCAAGTGAAGGCAAACTGAGGTTTGTCCTCACCCCTTAGAAAGACCATGGAAAACACATCCTTCATATCAAAGGTAACTGTCCAGGAATGGGCAGCAGCTTGTAATTCAGACTGCCTCCTCTCCAGGTCACCAAGCAATTCAGTGACAAACCCTGTAGCTGCACTAGGCAGCGGGCACCGACAAACAGGATACAGCAGTGGTGAAGTAATTTGCAAAACCTCTATCTGTGCTGAAGGGGTTTCCCACGTTTTTACAAGTATCTCTTTCATCTCCTCACTTCCAAAAGTCCACACCCTGTTATCAGACAACAACCAAAGCCTGCCTATCAGTACCATTAGAACAAAAGGTACCCACCTTAAAAGGGCTAATGACCATTCCCACAGCAATCGCCAGGAGTGAGCCTTCTTATCAGCAGACCACTGATTTACTACGCAGATGGCTTTAATTATACTCTCAAAGAGGGGGAAGCTGATGCCCTAGAATTGTGACTCATTGCATTTACTTTCAGCAATTCCATCAGCCTCCAACTGTGCTTAACAGCTCGCCTCTCAAGAGGACTGTATAGCAATTCCCACAGAATATTTATTACAGGGCACATATATTACTATTTGAGTTTGCTGTTGTCATAAAAACAATTAAATGCTTAAGAGTTCTGAGAAGGTCTGGAATCATAGGAAACCATGACTTGATGGCAGTAAATGTGGAGACTGTTGTCTACCTAACAATTAGTAAAGCGTGGAGATATAAGTTAGTGGAATGTTAGAGAGAAATTCAGGGCACCCAATTTCTCTTTTCTATTTGATTTGCCTAATAACACAAACAAAATATTTCCTGTCTCTCCTCTCACAAATATTTTCTGTTAAATTTGTGATTCTGTGCAAATCACTTGACTTCTGGGCCTCTCTTCACCTACCACCCTGTCCAATTTACGGCATTTGCTTTCGCATATTCCATTCCTTTTCTCACTGACATGGCACTTCCAAGAAGCGACAACAGTTCCTGTCCAGTCTTAACCACGTCTGTCTGGCAGAGGTGATGCTAAAGGTACGGCCCTGGCCCCCTGGACACAGTGCACCAGGGACCGTGCCCCTCGGCCCCGTGGCCTGCGTACTCGCAGAGAGGTTCTAAGCGCGCAGGCCCCTCCGCCCAGCCCATCATGATGTCACCGCGCCATCCGTGACGTCAGCACACACGCTCCCTACCTACAGGCCGCTGCCACAGGCCCCTCCGCCCAGCGCATTATGACGTCACCAAGCCATCCGTGACGTCAGCACACACGCTCCCTACATATAGGCCGCTGCCACAGGCCCCGCACACACAGTACCTGGTGCTGCTGGAGCTGCTGGTGCTGGCCCTTGAGCTGGTGCTGGCGGTTGCTGGCGGAGCTGTGGGTACTGGTGGAGCTCGAGGTACTTGTGGAGCTGCTGGGGCTACTGGTGCTGGCAGTAGAGTTGGTGCCGGTGGTTACTGGTAGATCTGTGGGTACTGGTGGAGCTGTGGGTAGTGGTGGAGCTGCCGGTACTTCTGGGGCTACTGGGGCTTCTGGTGCCAGTGGACCCGGTGCTGGCAGTTGCTGGTGAGGCTTCTAGTACTGCTGGAGCTGCTGGAGGTGTTGCTGGGGCTGCTGTTGCTGCTGCGCAGGCACAGCCCGTGGGCAGCTGCCCGTGCCCTGCCGCTCCTCAGGGCTCGGCTCCTCTGCCCGCAGCCGGCACCCGGCAGCGCCCGCTGAGCCTGCCACCACTGCCCGGGGAGAGGCAAGCCAAGGGGTGAAGCGCCGACCTCTGACCGGCCATGAAGGCGATCTGGCGGTGGGTGAGACGCCACAGGACACGCGTCGAGCCTGAGCGCAACGTGACACAGGGTAGCACCGAATTCTGGAACAAGCTGTACCCTCCAGCCACCACCAGCAACTCGGAGGCAGCGGGGGCGCAGGTGCCAGAGCACAACTCCGATGGCCAGGACCAGGGCGACAGGTAACGGGGTGCAGGCAGGCGGCCTCTCCTGGGGGAACTCTGGACCTTTTGGCCTGCAGGGCTTGGTTCTCAAGGGAGGCCAATATGGAGAGGGCAGGTAATAGCAGGGGCACATCACAGGCCAGGCTCCACGTCCGGGAATAACTGTCACACCAACACCCTTTTAGGAACACCCTGAAGCAGAAGGGGGAGGAGCTGTCGCAACAGCCCGGACGTTCGCCGAAGGAGGAGGCGTCACTGGCCACAGAACAGGCTCCGCACATCGCTGAAGAGCAAACAGAAACACGCTTGAAAAAGGTGAGCTTAAGCACGGAGGAGTCCTCGTCACGCAGGGTGCCTCTTGAAAAAAGGGCACTGAGCCCTAGGGGAAATCGGGACCAATCCATTGCAAAATCTGTACCTGGCATCTGCTAAAACGAGGTAAAACACAGTCACGTGCTGAGCCCTTGCAAATGCCACTGATTTCAAGAGGAGCTGGGGCAAAAGCCCCATCCCATCTTTTGTAGCTTTCTGGGGGATGCACCTCAGAGGGCACAGAAGGAGGATTTGAAGGGAGAAGGAAAGAGGCCATTCCCCTTTTCTTGCCAAGCTTAGAGCTTTTTGCAGGGAAACTCTGGCAGAGAAAGCTGCCAGAGAGGAGGCATTACCTCTCTCTACCCTGGCAAAGGCCCCCAGCAGCACAGAAACCCAATCTCCTCCGTCTTTAATGGCAGAAGGTGGTGGTCTTGGCGGGGAAAATGGGTGAATATTCTCTGGAGAGGGAAACACGGGGATTTATGAGGGAGGAACTCTGGAAATCAGGGGGCTGTGAGGCAGAAGGGCCTCTACAGCTGAGGATACACACACAGCTAAAGAATAGATGTTTTCAAACCCCTCCAGTTTCAGGAGAACCAGGAGTTTTTAGAGCATCTGTCTGTGCTGATGGAAGAAAACGAAGCCCTTTCCGAGGAAACAGCCCGCCTCCAGAAGGAAAAGGATCTGTATGTCAGGTAAGGGTGGCAGTATCAGTGGATGTGGAAACACAAAAGAACCTCCTCAGGAACTGCCCTTCTTGTGCAGAGGAGTGTCACGGCATTTGTTCCTTCTGCAGCCTTTCTTGCCTCTCTTCTTCACCCAGAGATCTGCCAAAACCCACGTGCAGTTACACTCTGTGTCACATGTCTGCTGTCATGTTTTCCTGGGCCGCTGGAGGCAGCGCACAAAAAAAGGGGGAGCCTGGGGAGGGCTGCAGGTGCTGATGATGAGGGTCTGCCACTGGCAGAGGTGCTCCATGGAGCTGCTCCTTTCTGCCCAGAGCACTTTGGATCTAACTGGAAGCACAGTAGCCTTTATGTCATCAGTTTTGAGCAAACGTGGGCAAATATCCCTTACACTGCAGACATTTCTGCTGAGTTGGACATGATTTTCCCTTCTGTCCCAACTGGAGAAACCAAGTCAGAACACTGCCTAGATGGGACAGCTCTGAGGGCAGGAGCAATGATCACAAGGCTCTGTAGGGAGAAAAAGTGAAGCCCAGTGTTGCAGCTCTAAGAAGTGCCCACTGAAGTAGCTCTTTCTGCAACCTGTTTGCCTGACCCTTGCTATTCAAGATTCCTCTTCTCCAGCCATTCTTTCTCCCCAACATAACCATTTGAATCCCCATCAAAAAACACAACTTACCTTCTCCCTGTTACTTCCAATTTGTGGGACTTTGTAAGCCTGCTTGGTATCAAGAGTTCAGAGGGCTGACCACATGGATTTGTAAAGCTCTGAGTCAGTTTTGGGAATGCTTTGGGTCCTTTTCCTTCAATCAATATCCACTTGGTTGACACGTGACAACGTGACCTTTGCAACACAAAATATAAGCCGCAACGACACTGTTCAGTGACAGAGATTTCACTGGGTAGGAGCTGGGTAGATGGCGGAGGCTCTCAGCTCAGGCATTGACGGGCCTCATTAAATACAGGACATCTGCCTTTCCCTTGTCGCAGAGCACAAAAGCACTTCACAGCCTGATGTTTGTCTCCCTGCCTCCTCAGGAAGTACAAGGAACAGAAGCTCGGCCTCAGCAGAGCTGAGGAGGCCCATGCCCGTGAGATGGATGAAAGGGATACCAGAATTAGGCAGCTTGAAACTGAGCTCAAGGATTCAAAGTTGCAAGTGGAAGAGGTGAGAGAACACATGGAGGGCATCTCCCTCAAGGCAAGGCAGGGCAGCGGGCTGCAAGTGTCTGCGGGAGCACCTCTTCTTTCTAAGAGAGGTTTGTTAAGAGGTGGTTGCAGGCACCAAGACAGTGCCATTGTGAAATCTGTACCAGGCATCTGCTGAAACGGGGTCAAACACAGCCACGTGCTGAGCCCTTGCAGATGCCACTGATTTCAAGAGGAGTTGGGGCAAAAGCACCATCCCATCTTGTGTAACTTCCTGGGGGTTGCACCTCAGAGGGCAGAGAAGGAGGATTTGAAGGGAGAAGGAATAGGCCAATCCACTTTTCTTCCCGAGCTTAGAGCTTTTTCCAGGGAAACTCTGACAGAGCCAGCTGCCAGAGAGGAGGCATTACCTCCCTCTACGCGTTGAAGCCCCCAGCAGCACAGAAACACAATCTCCTCTGTTTTAAAGGGCAGAGGGTGGTGGCCTTGGGGGGGGGTAGAATGGGTGAATATTCTCTGCAGTGGGAACTACAAAGATTTATGTCAGAAGAACTCTGGAAACCAGGGGGCTGTGAGGCAGAAGGGCCTCTACAGCTGAGGATACACACACAGCTAAAGAACAGATGTTTTCAAACCCCTCCAGGTTCAGAAGGAGAACCAAAGGGCTTTAGAGCAACAGTCCCTGCTGAGGGAACAAAACGAAGCCCTTTCCGAGGAAACAGCCCACTTCCAGGAGAAGTCTGATCTATACTTCAGGTAAGGATGGCAGCAACGGGGAATGTGGAAACACAAAAGAACCTCCTCAGGAACTGCCCTTCTTGTGCAGAGAAGTGTCACAGCACTCTTCCCTTCTGCAGCATTTCTTGCTTCTCCTCTTCACCCAGAGATCTGCCAAAACCCACGTGCAGTTACACTCTGTGTCGCACGTCTGCTCTCATGTTTTCCTGGCCGCTGGAGGCAGCGCAGAAAAAAAGGGGGAGCCTGGGGAGGGCTGCAGGTGCTGATGATGAGGGTCTGCCACTGGCAGAGGTGCTCCATGGAGCTGCTCCTTTCTGCCCAGAGCACTTTGGATCTACCTGGAAGCACAGTAGCATTTATGTCATCAGTTTTGAGCAAACGTGGGCAAATATCCCTTACGCTGCAGACATTTCTGTTGAGTTGGAAGTTATTTTGCCTTCTGTCCCAAAAGGAGAAACCAAGTCAGAACACTGCCTAAATGGGGCAGCTCTGAGGGCAGGAGCAATGATCACAAGGCTCTGTAGGGAGAAAAAGTGAAGCCCAGTGTTGCAGCTCTAAGAAGTGCCCACTGAAGTAGCTCTTTCTGCAACCTGTTTGCCTGACCCTTGCTATTCAAGATTCCTCTTCTCCAGCCATTCTTTCTCCCCACCGTAACCATTTGAATCCCCACCAAAAAACACAACTTACCTTTTCCCTGTTACTTTAAATTTGGGGGACTTTGTAGGCCTGCTTGGTATCAAGAGTCCAGAGGGCTGACCACATGGATTTGTAAAGCTCTGAGTCAGTTTGGGGAATGCTTTGGGTCCTTTTCCTTCAATCAATATCCACTTGGTTGACACGTGACAACGTGACCTTTGCAACACAAAAGATAAACCGCAACGACAGTGTTCAGTGAAAGAGATTTCACTGGGTAGGAGCTGGGTAGATGGCGGAGGCTCCCAGCTCAGGCGTCGACGACCCTCATTAAATACAGGACATCTCCTGCCTTTCCCTTGTCCCAGAGCACAAAAGTATTTCACAGCCTGATGTTTGTCTCCCTGCCTCCTCAGGAAGTACAAGGAACAGAAGCTCGGCCTCAGCAGAGCTGAGGAGGCCCATGCCCGTGAGGTGGATGAAAGGGATACCAGAATTAGGCAGCTTGAAATGGAGCTAAAGGATTCAAAGCTGCAAGTGGAAGAGGTGAGAGAACACATGGAGGACACCTCCCTCAAGGCAATGCAGGGGAGCGGGCTGCTAGTGTCTGCGGGAGCACCTCTTATTTCTAAGAGAGGTTTGTTAAGAGCCGGTTGCAGGCACCAAGACCTTGTCATTGTGAAATCTGTACCTGGCATCTGCTGAAAGGGGGTCAAACACAGCCATGTGCTGAGCCCTTACAGATGCCACTGATTTGAAGAGGAGCTGGGGCAAAAGCACCATCCCATCTTGTGTAGCTTTCTGGGGGAAGCACCTCAGAGGGCAGAGAAGGAGGATTTGAAGGGAGAAGGAAGAGGCTAATCCCCTTTTCTTGCCGAGCTTAGAGCTTTTTGCAGGGAAACTCTGGCAGAGCCAGCTGCCAGGGAGGAGGCATTACCTCTCTCTACCCTGGTAAAGACCCCCAGCAGCACAGAATTCCTATCTCCTCCATTTTAAAGGGTAAAGGGTGGTGGCCTTGGCGGGGAGAATGGGTGAATATTCTCTGCAGTGGGAACCACGGAGATTTATGAGGGAGGAACTCTGGAAACCAGGGGGCTGTGAGGCAGAAGGGCCTCTACAGCTGAGGATACACACACAGCTAAAGAATAGATGTTTTCAAACCCCTCCAGGTTCAGAAGGAGAACCAAAGGGCTTTAGAGCAACAGTGCCTGCTGAGGGACCAAAACGAAGCCCTTTCCGAGGAAACAGCCCACTTCCAGGAGAAGTCTGATCTATACTTCAGGTAAGGATGGCAGCAACAGGGAATGTGGAAACACAAAAGAACCTCCTCAGGAACTGCCCTTCTTGTGCAGAGAAGTGTCATGGCACTTGCCTCTTCTGCAGCCTTTCTTACCTCTCCTCTTCACCCAGAGATCTGCCAAAACCCACGTGCAGTTACACTCTGTGTCGCACGTCTGCTCTCATGTTTTCCGGGGCCGCTGGAGTCAGCGCGGAAAAAAGGGGGAGCTTGGGGAGGGCTGCAGGTGCTGATGATGAGGGTCTGCCACTGGCAGAGGTGTTCCATGGAGCTGCTCCTTTCTGCCCAGAGCACTTTGGATCTAACTGGAAGAACAGTAGCCTTTATGTCATCAGTTTTGAGCAAACGTGGGCAAATATCCCTTACGCTGCAGACACTTCTGTTGAGTTAGACATGATTTTCCCTTCTGTCCCAACTGGAGAAACCAAGTCAGACCACTGCCTAAATGGGACAGTTCTGAGGGCAGGAGCAATGATCACAGGACTCTGTGGGGAGAAAAAGTGAAGCCCAGTGTTGCAGCTCTAAGAAGTGCCCACTGAAGTAGCTCTTTCTGCAACCTTTTCGCCTGAGCCTTGCTATTCAAGATTCCTCTTCTCCAGCCATTCTTCTCCCCACCGTAACCATTTGAATCCCCACCAAAAAACACAACTTACGCTTTTCCTGTTACTTAAAATTTGGGGAATTTTGTAAGCCCTCTTAGTATCAAGAGTTCAGAGGGCTGACCACATGGATTTGTAAAGCTCTGAGTCAGTTTGGGGAATGCTTTGGGTCCTTTTCCTTCAATCAATATCCACTTGGTTGATACGTGACAACGTGACCTTTGCAACACAAAATACAAGCCGCAAGGACACTGTTCAGTGAAAGAGATTTCACTGGGTAGGAACTGGGTAGATGGCGGAGGCTCCCAGCTCAGGCATCGACGGGCCTCATTAAATACAGGACATCTCCTGCCTTTCCCTTGTCCCAAAGCACAAAAGTATTTCACAGCCTGATGTTTGTCTCCCTGCCTCCTCAGGAAGTACAACAAAGAGAACCTTGGAAAGACAGAGAAAATCAGCAGAGCTGAGGAGGCCCATGCCCGTGAGGTGGATGAAAGGGATACCAGAATTAGGCAGCTTGAAACTGAGCTCAAGGATTCAAAGCTGCAAGTGGAAGAGGTGAGAGAACACATGGAGGGCACCTCCCTCAAGGCAAGGCAGGGGAGCGGGCTGCTAGTGTCTGCGGGAGCACCTCTTCTTTCTAAGAGAGGTTTGTTAAGAACCGACTGCAGGCACCAAGACAGTGCCATTGTGAAATCTGTACCTGGCATCTGCTGAAAGGGGGTCAAACACAGCCACGTGCTGAGCCCTTGCAGATGCCACTGATTTGAAGAGGAGCTGGGGCAAAAGCACCATCCCATCTTGTGTAGCTTTCTGGGGGATGCACCTCAGAGGGCACAGAAGGAAGATTTGAAGGTAGAAGGAAAGAGGCCATTCCCCTTTTCTTGCCGAGCTTAGAGCTTTTTGCAGGGAAACTCTGGCAGAGCCAGCTGCCAGGGAGGAGACATTACCTCTCTCTACCCTGGTAAAGGCCCCCAGCAGCACAGAATTCCTATCTCCTCCATTTTAAAGGGCAGAGGGTGGTGGCCTTGGCGGGGAGAATGGGTGAATATTCTCTGCAGTGGGAACCACGGAGATTTATGAGGGAGGAACTCTGGAAACCAGGGGTCTCTGAGGCAGGAGGGCCTCTACAGCTGAGGATACACACACAGCTAAAGAATAGATGTTTTCAAACCCCTCTAGGTTCAGAAGCAGAACCAAAGGGCTTTAGAGCAACAGTCCCTGCTGAGGGAACAAAACGAAGCCCTTTCCGAGGAAACAGCCCACTTCCAGGAGAAGTCTGATCTATACTTCAGGTAAGGATGGCAGCAACAGGGGATGTGGAAACACAAAAGAACCTCCTCAGGAACTGCCCTTCTTGTGCAGAGAAGTGTCACAGCACGTGTCCCTTCTGCAGCCTTTCTTACCTCTCCTCTTCACCCAGAGTTCTGCCAAAACCCACGTGCAGTTACACTCTGTGGCGCATGTCTGCTCTCACGTTTTCCTGGCCGCTAGAGGCAGCGCAGAAATAAAGGGGGAGCCTGGGGAGGGCTGCAGGTGCTGATGATGAGGGTTTGCCACTGGCAGAGGTGCTCCATGGAGCTGCTCCTTTCTGCCCAGAGCACTTTGGATCTAACTGGAAGCACAGCAGCCTTTATGGCATGAGTTTTGAGCAAACGTGGGCAAATATCCCTTACACTGCAGACATTTCTGTTGAGTTGGACATGATTTTCCCTTCTGCCCCAACTGGAGAAACCAAGTCAGAAGACTGCCTACATGGGGCAGCTCTGAGGGCAGGAGCAATGATCACAAGGCTCTGTAGGGAGAAAAAGTGAAGCCCAGCGTTGGAGCTCTAAGAAGTGCCCACTGAAGTAGCTCTTTCTGCAACCTTTTCGCCTGAGCCTTGCTATTCAAGATTCCTCTTCTCCAGCCATCCTTTCTCCCCACCGTTAACATTTGAATCCCCACCAAAAAACACAAATTACCTTTTCCCTGTTATTTCTGCATTGGGGGACTTTGTAAGCCTGCTGTGTATCAAGAGTTCAGAGGGCTGACCACATGGATTTGTAAAGCTCTGAGTCAGTTTTGGGAATGCTTTGGGTCCTTTTCCTTCAATCAATATCCACTTGGTTGACATATGACGACGTGACCTTTGCAAAACAAAAGATAAACCACAACGACAGTGTTCAGTGAAAGAGATTTCACTGGGTAGGAGCTGGGTAGATGGCGGAGGCTCCCAGCTCAGGCATCGACGGGCCTCATTAAATACAGGACATCTCCTGCCTTTCCCTTGTCCCAGAGCACAAAAGCATTACACAGCCTGATGTTTGTCTCCCTGCCTCCTCAGGAAGTACAAGGAACAGAAGCTCGGCCTCACCAGAGCTGAGGAGGCCCATGCCCGTGAGGTGGATGAAAGGGATACCAGAATTAGGCAGCTTGAAATGGAGCTAAAGGATTCAAAGCTGCAAGTGGAAGAGGTGAGAGAACACATGGAGGGCACCTCCCTCAAGGCAAGGCAGGGGAGCGGGCTGCTAGTGTCTGCGGGAGCACCTCTTATTTCTAAGAGAGGTTTGTTAAGAGCTGGTTGCAGGCACCAAGACCGTGTCATTGTGAAATCTGTACCTGGCATCTGCTGAAAGGGGGTCAAACACAGCCATGTGCTGAGCCCTTGCAGATGCCACTGATTTGAAGAGGAGCTGGGGCAAAAGCACCATCCCATCTTGTGTAGCTTTCTGGGGGATGCACCTCAGAGGGCACAGAAGAAGGATTTGAAGGGAGAAGGAAAGAGGCCATTCCCCTTTTCTTGCCGAGCTTAGAGCTTTTTGCAGGGAAACTCTGGCAGAGCCAGCTGACAGGGAGGAGGCATTACCTCCCTCTACCCCTGCGAAGCCCCCCAGCAGCAAAGAAACCCAATCTCCTCCATTTAAAAGGGCATAAGGTGGTGGCCTTGAGGGGGGGTAGAATGGGTGAATATTCTGTGGAGTGGGAACCATGGGGATTTATGAGGGAGGAACTCTGGAAACCAGAGGGCTGTGAGGCAGAAGGGCCTCTACAGCTGAGGATACACACACAGCTAAAGAATAGATGTTTTCAAACCCCTCCAGGTTCAGAAGGAGAACCAAAGGGCTTTAGAGCAACAGTCCCTGCTGAGGGAACAAAACAAAGCCCTTTCTGAGGAAACAGCCCACTTCCAGGAGCAGGCCGATCTATACTACAGGTAAGGATGGCAGCAATAGGCGATGTGGAAACACAAAAGAACCTCCTCAGGAACTGTCCTTCTTGTGCAGAGAAGTGTCACGGCAGTTGTTCCTTCTGCAGCCTTTCTTACCTCTCCTCTTCACCCAGAGTTCTGCCAAAACCCACGTGCAGTTACACTCTGTGTCGCACGTCTGCTCTCATGTTTTCCTGGGCCGCTGGAGGCAGCGCAGAAAAAAAGGGGGAGCCTGGGGAGGGCTGCAGGTGCTGATGATGAGGGTCTGCCACTGGCAGAGGTGCTCCATGGAGCTGCTCCTTTCTGCCCAGAGCACTTTGGATCTAACTGGAAGCACAGTAGCCTTTATGTCGTTGAGTTTTGAGCAAACGTGGGCAAATATCCCTTACGCTGCAGACATATCTGTTGAGTTGGACGTGATTTTCCCTTCTGCCCCAACTGGAGAAACCAAGTCAGAACACTGCCTACATGGGACAGCTCTGAGGGCAGGAGCAATGATCACAAGACTCTGTAGGGAGAAAATGTGAAGCCCAGTGTTGCAGCTCTAAGAAGTGCCCACTGAAGAAGCTCTTTCTGCAACCTGTTTGCCTGACCCTTGCTATTCAAGATTCCTCTTCTCCAGCCATCCTTTCTCCCCACCATAACCATTTGAATCCCCACCAAAAAACACAACTTACCTTTTCCCTGTTACTTCCAATTTGGGGGACTTTGTAGGCTAGCTGTGTATCAAGAGTTCAGAGGGCTGACCACATGGATTTGTAAAACTCTGAGTCAGTTTTGGGAATGCTTTGGGTCCTTTTCCTTCAATCAATATCCACTTGGTTGACACGTGACAACGTGACCTTTGCAACACAAAATAGAAGCCGCAACGACACTGTTCAGTGAAAGAGATTTCACTGGGTAGGAGCTGGGTAGATGGCGGAGGCTCCCAGCTCAGGCATCGACGAGCCTCATTAAATACAGGACATCTCCTGCCTTTCCCTTGTCCCAGAGCACAAAAGTATTTCACAGCCTGATGTTTGTCTCCCTGCCTCCTCAGGAAGTACAACAAAGAGAACCTTGGAAAGACAGAGAAAATCAGCAGAGCTGAGGAGGCCCATGCCCGTGAGGTGGAAGAAAGGGACAGCAGAATTAGGCAGCTTGAAACTGAGCTAAAGGATTCAAAGCTGCAAGTGGAAGAGGTGAGAGAACACACGGAGGGCACCTCCCTCAAGGCAATGCAGGGGAGCGGGCTGCTAGTGTCTGCGGGAGCACCTCTTCTTTCTAAGAGAGGTTTGTTAAGAGCTGACTGCAGGCACCAGGACTGTGCCATTGTGAAATCTGTACCTGGCATCTGCTGAAACGGGGTCAAACACAGCCACGTGCTGAGCCCTTGCAGATGCCACTGATTTCAAGAGGAGCTGGGGCAAAAGCACCATCCCATCTTGTGTAGCTTTCTGGGGGATGCACCTCAGAGGGCACAGAAGGAGGATTTGAAGGGAGAAGGAAAGAGGCCATTCCCCTGTTCTTTCCGAGCTTAAAGCTTTTTGCAGGGAAAGTCTGGCAGAGCCAGCTGCCAGGGAGGAGGCATTGCCTCCCTATAGCCCGGTGAAGCCTCCCAGCAGCACAGAAACCCAAACTCCTCCATTTTTAAGGGCGCAAGGTGGTGGCCTTGGGGGGGAGAATGGGTGAATTTTCTCTGCAGTGGCAACCATGGGGATTTATGAGGGAGGAACTCTGGAAATCAGGGGGCTGGGAGGCAGAAGGGCTTCTACAGCTGACGATACACACACAACTAAAGAATAGATGTTTTCAAACCCCTCCAGGTTCAGAAGGAGAACCAGAGGGCTTTAGAGCAACAGTCCCTGCTGATGAAATATAAACAAGCGCTTTCCGAGGAAAGAGACCACTTCCAGAAGCAGGCCGATCTATACTACAGGTAAGGATGGCAGCAACAGGGAATGCGGAATCAAAAAAGAACCTCCTCAGGAACTGCCCTTCTTGTGCAGAGAAGTGTCACAGCACGTGTCCCTTCTGCAGCCTTTCTTACCTCTCCTCTTCACCCAGAGTTCTGCCAAAACCCACGTGCAGTTACACTCTGTGTCGCACGTCTGCTCTCATGTTTCCCTGGGCCTGGAGGCAGCGCAGAAAAAAAGGGGGAGCCTGGGGAGGGCTGCAGGTGCTGATGATGAGGGTCTGCCACTGGCAGAGGTGCTCCATGGAGCTGCTCCTTTCTGCCCAGAGCACTTTGGATCTAACTGGAAGCACAGTAGCCTTTATGTCATTGAGTTTTGAGCAAACGTGGGCAAATATCCCTTACGCTGCAGACATATCTGTTGAGTTGGACGTGATTTTCCCTTCTGTCCCAGCTGGAGTAACCAAGTCAGACCACTGCCTAAATGGGACAGCTCTGAGGGCAGGAGCAATGATCACAAGGCTCTGTAGGGAGAAAAAGTGAAGCCCAGTGTTGCAGCTCTAAGAAGTGCCCACTGAAGAAGCTCTTTCTGCAACCTGTTTGCCTGACCTTTGCTATTCAAGATTCTTTTTCTCCAGGCATTCTTTCTCCCCACCGTAACCATTTGAATCCCCACCAAAAAACACAAATTACCCTTTCCCTGTCGCTTCCAATTTGGGGGACTTTGTAAGCCTGCTTGGTATCAAGAGTTCAGAGGGCTGACCACATGGATTTGTAAAGCTCTGAGTCAGTTTTGGGAATGCTTTGGGTCCTTTTCCTTCAATCAATATCCACTTGGTTGATACATGACTACGAGACCTTTGCAATGCAAAATATAAGCCGCAATGACCCTGATCAGTGAAAGAGATTTCACTGGGTAGTAGCTGGGTACATGGCGGTGGCTCCCAGCTCAGGCATTGACGGGTCTCATTAAATACAGGACAACTCCTGCCTTTCCTTTGTCTCGGAGCACAAAAGTATTTCACAGCCTGATGTTTGTCTCCCTGCCTCCTCAGGAAGTACATCCAAGTGAAGCTCGGCCACAAAGAGAAGATGCGCAGAGCTGAGGAGGCCCATGCCCGTGAGGTGGATGAAAGGGATACCAGAATTAGGCAGCTTGAAACTGAGCTCAAGGAGTCAAAGCTGCAAGTGGAAGAGGTGAGAGAACACACAGAGGGCATCTCCCTCAAGGCAAGGCTGCTAGTGTCTGCGGGCTGCTAGTGTCTGCGGAAGCACCTCGGTTTCCAAAACGAAGAAAAGGAGAAGAGGTTTATGAAGAGCTTGTCTGCAGTTACCAGGGCTGCACTGTTCAGCAGCCAGGGACCTCTGAACCTCTTACCAGTCCTCGACTGAACCATATCACTAAGCACTATGTCTGCACTCCTCTTCAACACCCCCAGGGAAGGGGACTCCGCCACTGCCCTGGGCAAGCTGTTCCAATATCTGATAATCCCTTCAGTCAAGAAATTCTTCCTACTATCCAACCTAAACTTCTCTTGGCACGACTTGAGGCCATTTCCTCTTGTCCTGTCACTTGTTACGTATTGAAGAGACCAATCTCCAGCTCTCTACAACCTCCTTCCAGGTAGTTGTACAAAGCAATAAGGTCTCCCCTCAGCCTCCTTTTCTCCAGGCTAAACACTGCCACATCTCTCAGACGCTTCACCTCAGATATGTGCTCTAGATGCTTCACCAGCTTCATTGCTCTTCTTTGGACACTCCCCAGCACCTCAACGTCCTTCTTGGAGTGAGGGGCCCAAAACTGAACACAGTACTCGAGATGTGGCCTCACCAGCGCCGAGTACAGGGGGACAATCACTTCCCTCATGTTCCATTCAGGAACTACCGAAACTCCATCTTCTTTGCCTCAGAAATATTACTGCTGGGAAATGACTCCAAAGCCTCTTCTGGGGCTATGTTACATCCAGTAGTGAATCGCTTCTTGGAGTGAATGTGCTTGGTGGTGATCCCTTTGGTCATGTGTTTTAGATTTAGAGAGAGATGAGTCAAGCGTAACCACTGATTCTTATTTCCTTCTGCTACACTGTTCAGGGGAAGAAACTGGTTGCCGACATCACTGCCAGGAAGGAGGAGACCTCTTGGAGCAACTGGTCTACGACAGCCACCCTGCAGAGCAGGTAGACACTTAATGATGCCCACAGCCTTGGGAGCTTGCCTCTTCCCAGCTCTCCTCTGGTTCTACGCCTGTTTCTCTTCAGAAATGCAGAGGAAAGCCTGAAGCATTCCCCAGTCACTAGTGCTGTGGCTTTTAATTGCTGTGGGATGTAGTTTGCTCCTTTGCCTTTCAAAGGCCTCGGCACACAGCTGAAGTCTGGGGATGCCAAAGGGTTGAAAAAGAAAATGACCTCTTGAAAACGGGGCATGGCCGGAAGCAAAATAACTTCTGCCTTGTGTGTGCGACATGCAGCAGGCGCTCCTCAGGGAACTCTGGGCTGTTTCCCCACCCAGGGCTCAGCTTGGTGCCTGCGGGTGCTGCTTCTTGAGGGAGGCCAATACGGAGAGGGTGGGTAGTAAAGGGCCCTTCCTGTTGCGATCAGCAGTGCCTACAACTGCCTGTGCTTTCTGTCTTTCCAGGCACAGGCGTGGCGCTTGGCCTCTGAGCCCTGGGGAGCAGAGAAAGCCAGAGGAAGCTGCGGGAACTTCTGGGGCAGGAGCTGCTGGTGTTGGGCAGTGTGGACCAGTGCTGCAGAGAGAAGGTAGGTGCTAAGATTGTCTTTGGAAGAGCGACGATTGGGAAAGCACTCTAGGCATCAAGGCCTAGGCATCAAAGGCCAAGGGAAAGCTGAGACGATGTTAAAGGAACGAGAGGAAATGGGCTCAGGTTGCACCATGAGAGGTTTAGATTGGATAGTAGGGAACATTTCTTTACTGAAATATTTGGTGAAGCACTGGAACAAGCTGTCCCGGGAAGTGGTGGAGTCGCCGTCCCTGGAGGTATTCCAAAAGTGTGTAGAGGTGGTGCCTGCAGACATGGTTTAGTGGTCATGGCATGGGGATGTCGGGTTGATGGCTGCATTAGACGATCTTAGGAGACTTCTCCAACCTTAACAATTCTATGATCCTAGGGTTCTATGAAGTGAAGCAACTGAAGAAAGAACTGCATCAGGCCTGGAAACAGGCCCAGGAGTGGCAGGCTCTAGCACTCGAGAAAGACCAGGAGAGAAAGGATGCCATCAAGAAGGCAGAAGCAGCACAGGAACAGCTGGCCCAGCTCCAGAAGCGTCTGGCGGGTGCACAGAGCAAGGCTGCCCCAAAGCAAATGGTGAGTCGTGATGCCTTTACATGCAAGGCCAACCAGTGATCACTAACTGATTGGGGTCAGGTTTTTTCACCCTCCATCTAAGAAAGACAAGGACCTGCTCAAGAGGGTCCAGAGGATCCACAAAAATGATGAAGGGGCTGGAGCCCCTCCTCTATATGGCTGGGTGAGAGAGTTCTTTTGGTGCTGAGATACAGACATCTTCACTATGAGACGCCATTTCTTGTTTCTCCAGAGAACAGTGGAACTGCTGCGAGAAGAGCTGCACGATACACTCGAGAAGCTCTTTATGGCAGAATCCTCACTAAGAGCTTCCCAACACAAGAGCAATTACCTGAAGCAAGAAAACTCCCGCCTGCAGGAGGAGTTGGACAAGGCTAAGGCTGAGGTATGCAATGTCTGTTACATGTGTCAAAGTATGCATGAAGCTGTTCTGTGCCTTCAGAGTGCCAAAGGGGAGGCAACATTCAGGGAGCAAATGCAGGAGAGATTTGTCTGAGGACATCACGAGCTTCAACATCATGCATGATTCATCCCAGACTAGAGGGACCTTTTAGCTCCTTGCTCCTCCCTGTCTCCTCCCTGCCCTCTAACCCAGAAAAGCTCAGCCAGTTCTTCAGGGAGCTCCTTGTTAGACCCATCTAACCCACTGCTTGACACCAGTCCCCTTTGCCTAAGGCAGATTATTTGTCCCCCATGTACAGATGCGCAGTGTCTCCGCACGACTGCAGTTGGAATCTGAAATATCGCTGCAGCTCAGAGCTAAAACCCAGGAGCTCCGTGAGGTGGTGGCTCTTCTGTTCAATCACATGGCAACTCCTGGCCATGCCACAACAGCGCTCTGCAGAGAACGATGTGAGCAGCGAGTGCAAGAGGACAGGAGAGAGAAGCAGGTCAGTTGATGTACCCTTGGGATTTGTAGTTCACATGGTGTTCATTGGTGGTTGAGATCTGGGACAAGTTTTGTCTCCGGAACCTGGATCCCTTGGTTAGTGCGGTGGATTTGGCTTTCCCGTAGGAAAGGTGGGGAGCTCCAAAAGGCTGCGCCCAAGTGTTTCCATGCATGTCATGGGACCTACACGACTGGAAAAAAGGCAGCCCTCTCCTCATCGCCACCCGCACGGTGCTGTAGGCTGTTTAACACTAGCTTTCATGTAAAAATGGCAGCAAGAGCAGTTCTGTGGAGAGGGGTGGGCATTGCGTTTTTCTTTCTGTATCTTGAATTTGCATCTTCTGCTTTAGAGAGAGGCAGCTACCCAAGCCAGAATAGGAGAGATCAGCACCACCGTTGCTTCTTGCAAAAACTGTCGGGAGGAGACAATTAGAGGTCTGAAATCAGAAATGAGCAGATCACGAAGATTGCATCAGGAGTACTTACAAGTACTGGCACGTGTGCAGGCAAAAATGAAGAGCTCTGAAGAACATCGTTCACAGGAACAGTGAATGAGAAAATGCCTCAGAAAGGAATCAAGAGAGTAAGTCCAAATGTCTTCTTTCTTGGTCCACGTAACACACTCTTGACAGTTTTAATCGTAACTTTTCCATCCCGTATTCCCTCCTTGGCTCTGGTCAGCATGACGTGTGCCGCTCCAGGACAGCACCCTTCTCAAAAGAGTACACACCTTGGGCTTTCTCTTATAGAGGCCCGTTTTCATTTCTCTTTACTGATTCTGATGGACTAGAACTCATCAGGCCTGTCCGGGAGATGTTCTGGTTACTTTTCCATTAAGTTTCCTGTAGCCACCTCCTCTTCCTGCAGCTATGGTAGAAAAGAGGAGCTTCATTTCTGCTGCTGTTATTCTTCGACTTAGGACAGACGCACTTGAAAAGGCAGAGGGAGTAGAACAGCAGCCTGCAAGGCAAAAAGAATCTCTACAGCAGCCATCATGACAGCATCTCTTCACTTTGAGATCACACAGAGAAGGGAAAGACCTGGAGTCCTTCCTACCCTCTAGAAAAGCTCCTACAAAGACAGAACACAAATTGCTTGGAAGCCTGAGAAGCAGGACATTTGCATGGCTCAGAAGTCTATGCTCATGAGTCCTACAGTGCATGGTCACTCCTGGCCAGGTGGAAGCAGACAAAAGAACTTGCTTATCCTGCAAATCATAGCATAGGTCCCATCAGATGGAAACCTAAAACACGTAACCAGTTCTCGAAAGAATAACGGAATACATTTCATGGCAAATGTTCCTCTGGAGTCCCGAGGTGCAATATGGCTCATTTGCTTCTTCTGAGGCTTCATCTGAGCATAACAGGTGTAGGAAGACAGTGTTTTACTGGACAAGTTCTACCTATCTGTGCTGTGCTGGGAGATTTCATGGGCCTGACTTTGACAGGGAAGCTTTTGGTCAGGAGGAACGCAGAAGCCGGTGGAGAAGCTTGTGCTCCACAGGAGCTCTGTGTTGAACTCCCTAGGAAAATGAGGCACTTGAAGGCAAAGAGGTCTCGGGGTCTGCAGTGTAAGCAGATGCCACTCGTGTGGTTTACGTGGGTTTCTTGGTTGTGAGCAGCCTCTAAAATTTCTCTTGCTGGCTTTAGAGTGCTCCTTGCCTGATGGTCAAAGATGACAAATCTTATTTCTTCCTTTTGGTGTGTGTCTTTTCCCCTTTGGTTCCTCTGGTAGGCTTAGATCTCGTCAGATCTGTACACGGTCCTGTGACAGTTAATAGTGGTCCATGGAGTTCCTGGGCTAGGTCTGCTGCAGAACTAACACTAGACCTTGCTTTTTCTCTCCCAGGCATTAATGAAACTGTCAAGGCTGAGAGTTCTCCCTCGGCATCTGCTCTTCTCCCAAATGTAAAGGCAGTACAGGATCCTCCTTCCTGGAAAACAGAGGACTGCAGTGACTCTTCGGTGGGCAATTATTAAATTGCTGGAAAACGTTCATGAATGTTTGTGAAAATTGTGTAGTAAAAACTAAAAAAGTTCCCTTCCCTTTGGGGACCACTCTGATCCCCACTGTGGCTCTCTGTGCCAGATCGGATCCCTTCCACCCCCCTCCAGGCACGCTCAGATGCCCTCCAGGCTGATTCATCATTTTGGAGGATCTGTCGCCTTCCACCTCCCAGTGCTCAGATTTCCCTGCTTCTCCCTCCCCTGCCATCTTCCTTCTCCACACCTTCTCATCCTCTCCCTCAGTGCTCAGGCACCCCTCGTTCCCCTCTGCAGGCTTGTATGAAGCAAAAGGGAAGGGGTAAGAGGATGCAAAATGGAAGGGGAACAACCAGCAACTGAGCACACATCAAGGCGGGGGGGTGGAGAAAAGCAGGCACATGGTGAAAGGGAACCACTCCAAATTTTATTTACGAAGCTTGTAGTTTTGGACCGGATATGGAATTAGGCTTCAGGGGAAGATACGCTTCACTCCACCCCTCTTCCACTTTGCTTGGTTTGTCTACAAATTCCAGCCTCACGGTGGATCTGGGGTGAGACACACACACCTTTACAGTTAAGGAAGTTGAAAAAAAGCTGACTAATTCAATAATTTAGTTGAAATATATCCCCAAAATGTGCAGTCAGCTAATACTTTACAAGTACCTTTCTCCATACAGAGGTTCTCAGAGCTGATGTTCTGACTGTTCTCCGGTTCTGACTGTCTCTGGGTGAAGCTGCATTAGCCTGTGACATGGGTCATGCAGCTCTGGGCAGCAGTGGTCCTCCAAATCTCATAACCTCTTGTGTTTGGATGTTCCTCCAAAAGCACCGGGCACCAACCGGATTGCTAAAACACATAGTGTTCCCCAACGCATTCTGAAAATCTGACTTCTCCATCCCGTTTAGTTTCAGAGTCTTTTTAATACTGTTTTCCCTAGGGTCTGACCCTGGGAGGTGAAAACCGAGGGTGGAGCAGCCAAATTGCTCAACTTCTCCCTCACCACATGCAGAGAAATGGTCCCTGCCTCCTCCTTTTATCTCACGGTGTCTGGTACTGGGAGATGGCAACACCTTACTCCACACTTGGCATTTGGAGAAATTAGTGCTTTTTAAGTCCTGGGAGGAGGAAGAGAGACTTTCAGAGGAAGAGCTGCATGTTCGATGGAAAAAAACGTAGATTTAATTCACCACCACCATTAATGAAGTAGGATGGTGAGAGGAATACATCATTAAATACAACCTGATCTTAAATACACTTTGCCCTCCCCACGCCTCCCTTCTTCCCAGCTACCTCCTCCCACCCATCAGTGCAAGGGGGGCAGGGGGTGGGGGGTGCAGTGCATCTGGCCATTGCTCATTATCCATGGCAGCTCCTCCTTGAGAAAGAGGGCTCCTCGCTGTCTCTCCTTCATGCCACGTGGTGTGCCCCTCACAAGACGCAATCCTCTTCCTCCTTGGGAGTCCCCTGAGGCCACAGATTGCTTTGGCCGCGTCCCCCGCTGATGCTCATTCTCTTGAAGCTTCCCAAACAGCCCTACCCCCACTTCTCCAAAAATCCCACCAGATTCAAACCCATGACAAAACTTCAGAAAATTCTCAAGAGGACTGTATAGCAATTCCCACAGAATATTGATTACAAAGGAATTTCAGGGGACATATATCATATAACTATTTGAGTTTGCTGTTGTCATAAAAACAATTAAATGCTTAAGAGTTCTGAGAAGGTCTGGAATCATAGGAAACCATGACTTGATGGCAGTAAATGTGGAGACTGTTGTCTACCTAACAATTAGCAAAGCGTGGAGATATAAATTAGTGGAATGTTAGAGAGAAATTCAGGACACCCAATTTCTCTTTTCTATTTGATTTGCCTAATAACACAAACAAATATTTCCTGTCTCTCCTCTCACAAATATTTTCTGTTAAATTTGTGATTCTGTGAAAATCGCTTGACTTCTGGGCCTCTCTTCACCTACCACCCTGTCTAATTTACAGCATTTGCTTTCGCATATTCCATTCCTTTTCTCACTGACATGTCACTTCCAAGAAGCGACAACAGTTCCTGTCCAGTCTTAACCACATCCGCCTGGCAGAGGTGATGCTAAAGGTACGGCCCTGGCCCCCTGGACACAGTGCACCAGGGATCGTTCCCCTCGGCCCCGTGGCCTGCGTGCTCGCAGAGAGGTTCTAAGCGCGCAGGCCCCTCCACCCAGCCCATCATGATGTCACCGCGCCATCCGTGACGTCAGCACACACGCTCCCTACCTACAGGCCGCTGCCACAGGCCCCTCCGCCCAGCGCATCAGGACGTCACCAAGCCATCCGTGACGTCAGCACACACGCTCCCTACATATAGGCCGCTGCCACAGGCCCCGCACACACAGTACCTGGTGCTGCTGGAGCTGCTGGTGCTGGCCCTTGAGCTGGTGCTGGCGGTTGCTGGCGGAGCTGTGGGTACTGGTGGAGCTCGAGGTACTTGTGGAGCTGCTGGGGCTACTGGTGCTGGCAGTAGAGCTGGTGCCGGTGGTTACTGGTAGATCTGTGGGTACTGGTGGAGCTGTGGGTAGTGGTGGAGCTGCCGGTACTTCTGGGGCTACTGGGGTTTCTGGTGCCAGTGGACCCGGTGCTGGCAGTTGCTGGTGAGGCTTCTAGTACTGCTGGAGCTGCTGGAGGTGCTGCTGGGGCTGCTGTTGCTGCTGCGCAGGCGCAGCCCGTGGGCAGCTGCCCGTGCCCTGCCGCTCCTCAGGGCTCGGCTCCTCTGCCCGCAGCCGGCACCCGGCAGCGCCCGCTGAGCCTGCCACCACTGCCCAGGGAGAGACAATCCAAGGGGTGAAGCACCGACCCCTGACCGGCCATGAAGGCGATCTGGCGGTTGGTGAGACGCCAAAGGCCACGCGTCGAGCCTGAGTGGAACGTGACACAGGGTAGCACCGAGTTCTGGGACAACCTGTACCCTCCAGCCACCACCAGCAACTCGGAGGCAGCATGGGCCCAGGTGCCAGAGCACAACTCCGATGGCCAGGACCAGGGCGACAGGTAACGGGGTGCAGGCAGGCGGCCTCTCCTGGGGGAACTCTGGACCTTTTGGCCTGCAGGGCTTGGTTCTCAAGGGAGGCCAATATGGAGAGGGCAGGTAATAGCAGGGGCACATCACAGGCCAGGCTCCACGTCCGGGAATAACTGTCACACCAACACCCTTTTAGGAACACCCTGAAGCAGAAGGGGGAGGAGCTGTCGCAGCAGCCCGGACGTTCGCCGAAGGAGGAGGCGTCACTGGCCACAGAACAGGCTCCGCACATCGCTGAAGAGCAAACAGAAACACGCTTGAAAAAGGTGAGCTGAAGCACGGAGGAGTCCTCGTCACCCAGGGTGATGCTGGGCCCGTGGCTGCATCCCGAAAAAAGGGCACTGAGCCCTAGGGGAAAACGGGACCAATCCATTGCAAAATCTGTACCTGGGATCTGCTGAAAGGGGGTCAAACACAGCCACGTGCTGAGCCCTTGCAGATGCCACTGATTTCAAGAGGAGCTGGGGCAAAAGCACCATCCCATCTTGGGTAGCTTTCTGGGGGATGCACCTCAGAGGGCACAGAAGGAGGATCTGCAGGGAGAAGGAAAGAGGCCATTCCCTTTTCTTGCCGAGCTTAGAGCTTTTTGCAGGGAAACTCTGGCAGAGCCAGCTGCCAGGGAGGAAGCATTACCTCCCTCTACCCTGGCAAAGGGCCCCAGCAGCACAGAAACCCAAACTCCTCCGTCTCTAAGGGCAGAAGGTGGTGGCCTTGGGGGCCAGAGAGGGTGGATATTCTCTGGAGTGGGAACCACGGGGATTTATGCGGGAGGAACTCTGGAAACCAGAGGGCTGTGAGGCAGAAGGGCCTCTACAGCTGAGGATACACACACAACTAAAGAATAGATGTTTTCAAACCTCTCCAGTTGAAGAAGAGGAACCAGAGGGCTGTAGAGCAGCAATCCATGCAGAGGGAACAAAACAAAGCCCTTAAAGAGGAAAGAGCCCACCTACGGAAGCAGAACAAAGAATATTTCAGGTAAAGACAGCAGTAACAGAGAATGTGGATACAAAAAAGAACCTCCTCGGGAACTGCCCTCTTGTGCAGAGAAGTGTCACAGCACTCTTCCCTTCTGCAGCCTTTCTGCCTCTCCTCTTCACCCAGAGATCTGCCAAAACCCACGTGCAGTTACACTCTGTGTCGCACGTCTGCTGTCATGTTTCCTGGGCCGCTGGAGGCAGCGCACAAAAAAAGGGGGAGCCTGGGGAGGGCTGCAGGTGCTGATGATGAGGGTCTGCCACTGGCAGAGGTGCTCCATGGAGCTGCTCCTTTCTGCCCAGAGCACTTTGGATCTACCTGGAAGCACAGTAGCCTTTATGTCGTTGAGTTTTGAGCAAACGTGGGCAAATATCCCTTACGCTGCAGACATTTCGGTTGAGTTGGACGTGATTTTCCCTTCTGCCCCAACTGGAGAAACCAAGTCAGAACACTGCCTAGATGGGACAGCTCTGAGGGCAGGAGCAATGATCACAAGGCTCTGTAGGGAGAAAAAGTCAAGTCCAGTGTTGCAGCTCTAAGAAGTGCCCACTGAAGAAGCTCTTTCTGCAACCTGTTTGCCTGACCTTTGCTATTCAAGATTCCTCTTCTCCAGCCATTCTTTCTCCCCACCGTAACCATTTGAATCCCCACCAAAAAACACAAATTACCCTTTCCCTGTCACTTCCAATTTGGGGGACTTTGTAAGCCTGCTTGGTATCAAGAGTTCAGAGGGCTGACCACATGGATTTGTAAAGCTCTGAGTCAGTTTTGGGAATGCTTTGGGTCCTTTTCCTTCAATCAATATCCACTTGGTTGATACGTGACAACGTCACATTTGCAACACAAAATATAAGCCGCAAGGACACTGTTCAGTGAAAGACATTTCACTGGGTTTGGAGCTGGGTAGATGGCGGAGGCTCCCAGCTCAGGCATTGACGGGCCTCATTAAATACAGGACATCTCCTGCCTTTCCCTTGTCCCAGAGCACAAAAGCATTTCACAGCCTGATGTTTGTCTCCCTGCCTCCTCAGGATTTACAAGAAAGAGAATCTCGGCCAGACAGAGGAGATCCGCCGAGCTGAGGAGGCCCATGCCCGTGAGGTGGAAGAAAGGGACAGCAGAATTAGGCAGCTTGAAACTGAGCTCAAGGAGTCAAAGCTGCAAGTGGAAGAGGTGAGAGAACACACGGAGGGCATCTCCCTCAAGGCAAGGCAGGGAAATGGGCTTCAAGTGTCTGCGGGAGCTCCCCTTTTTCCAAAAAGAGGTTTGTTAAGAGCTGGTTGCAGGCACCAAGACCATGCCACTGTGAAACTTCTCTTGGCACGACTTGAGGCCATTTCCTCTTGTCCTGTCACTTGTTACGTATTGAAGAGACCAATCTCCAGCTCTCTACAACCTCCTTTCAGGTAGTTGTACAAAGCAATAAGGTCTCCCCTCGGCCTCCTTTTCTCCAGGCTAAACACTGCCACATCTCTCAGACGCTTCACCTCAGATATGTGCTCTAGATGCTTCACCAGCTTCATTGCTCTTCTTTGGACACTCCCCAGCACCTCAACGTCCTTCTTGGAGTGAGGGGCCCAAAACTGAACACAGTACTCGAGATGTGGCCTCACCAGCGCCGAGTACAGGGGGACAATCACTTCCCTCATGTTCCATTCAGGAACTACCGAAACTCCATCTTCTTTGCCTCAGAAATATTACTGCTGGGAAATGACTCCAAAGCCTCTTCTGGGGCTATGTTACATCCAGTAGTGAATCGCTTCTTGGAGTGAATGTGCTTGGTGGTGATCCCTTTGGTCATGTGTTTTAGATTTAGAGAGAGATGAGTCAAGCGTAACCACTGATTCTTATTTCCTTCTGCTACACTGTTCAGGGGAAGAAACTGGTTGCCGACATCACTGCCAGGAAGGAGGAGACCTCTTGGAGCAACTGGTCTACGACAGCCACCCTGCAGAGCAGGTAGACACTTAATGATGCCCACAGCCTTGGGAGCTTGCCTCTTCCCAGCTCTCCTCTGGTTCTACGCCTGTTTCTCTTCAGAAATGCAGAGGAAAGCCTGAAGCATTCCCCAGTCACTAGTGCTGTGGCTTTTAATTGCTGTGGGATGTAGTTTGCTCCTTTGCCTTTCAAAGGCCTCGGCACACAGCTGAAGTCTGGGGATGCCAAAGGGTTGAAAAAGAAAATGACCTCTTGAAAACGGGGCATGGCCGGAAGCAAAATAACTTCCGCCTTGTGTGTGCGACATGCAGCAGGCGCTCCTCAGGGAACTCTGGGCTGTTTTCCCACCCAGGGCTCAGCTTGGTGCCTGCGGGTGCTGCTTCTTGAGGGAGGCCAATACGGAGAGGGTGGGTAATAAAGGGCCCTTCCTGTTGCGATCAGCAGTGCCTACAACTGCCTGTGCTTTCTGTCTTTCCAGGCACAGGCGTGGCGCTTGGCCTCTGAGCCCTGGGGAGCAGAGAAAGCCAGAGGAAGCTGCGGGAACTTCTGGGGCAGGAGCTGCTGGTGTTGGGCAGTGTGGACCAGTGCTGCAGAGAGAAGGTAGGTGCTAAGATTGTCTTTGGAAGAGCGACGATTGGGAAAGCACTCTAGGCATCAAGGCCTAGGCATCAAAGGCCAAGGGAAAGCTGAGACGATGTTAAAGGAACGAGAGGAAATGGGCTCAGGTTGCACCATGAGAGGTTTAGATTGGATAGTAGGGAACATTTCTTTACTGAAATATTTGGTGAAGCACTGGAACAAGCTGTCCCGGGAAGTGGTGGAGTCGCCGTCCCTGGAGGTATTCCAAAAGTGTGTAGAGGTGGTGCCTGCAGACATGGTTTAGTGGTCATGGCATGGGGATGTCAGGTTGATGGCTGCATTTGATGATCTTAGGAGACTTCTCCAGCCTTAACAATTCTATGATTCTAGGGTTCTATGAAGTGAAGCAACTGAAGAAAGAACTGCATCAGGCCCAGAAACAGGCTCAGGAGTGGCAGGCTCTAGCTCTCGAGAAAGACCAGGAGAGAAAGGATGCCATCAAGAAGGCAGAAGCAGCACAAGAACAGCTGGCCCAGCTCCAGAAGCGTCTGGAAGGCGCACAGAGCAAGGCTGCCCCAAAGCAAATGGTGAGTCGTGATGCCTTTACATGCAAGGCCAACCAGTGATCACTAACTGATTGGGGTCAGGTTTTTTCACCCTCCACCTAAGAAAGACAAGGACCTGCTCAAGAGGGTCCAGAGGATCCACAAAGATGGTGAAGGGGCTGGAGCCCCTCCTCTATGTGGCTGGGCTGAGAGAGTTCTTTTGGTGCTGGCATACAGACATCTTCACTATGAGACGCCATTTCTTGTTTCTCCAGAGAACAGTGGAACTGCTGCGAGAAGAGCTGCACGATACACTCGAGAAGCTCTTTATGGCAGAATCCTCACTAAGAGCTTCCCAACACAAGAGCAATTACCTGAAGCAAGAAAACTCCCGCCTGCAGGAGGAGTTGGACAAGGCTAAGGCTGAGGTATGCAATGTCTGTTACATGTGTCAAAGTATGCATGAAGCTGTTCTGTGCCTTCAAAGTGCCAAAGGGGAGGCAACATTCTGGGAACAAATGCAGGAGAGATTTGTCTGAGGACATCACGAGCTTCAACATCATGCATGATTCATCCCAGACTAGAGGGGCCTTTTAGCTCCTTGCTCCTCCCTGTCTCCTCCCTGCCCTCTAATCCGGAAAAGCTCAGCCAGCTCTTCAGGAAGCTCCTTGTTAGACCCATCTAACCCACTGCTTGACACCAGTCCCCTTTGCCTAAGGCAGATTATTTGTCCCCCATGTACAGATGCGCAGTTTTTCTGCACGACTGGAGTCGGAATCTGAAATATCGCTGCAGCTCAGAGCTAAAAACCAGGAGCTCCGTGAGCTGGTGGCTCTTCTGTTCGATCACACGGCAACTCCTGGCCATGCCACAACAGCGCTCTGCAGAGAACGATGTGAACAGCGAGTGCAAGAGGACAGGAGAGAGAAGCAGGTCAGTTGATGTACCCTTGGGATTTGTAGTTCACATGGTGTTCATTGGTGGTTGAGATCTGGGAGAAGTTTTGTCTCCGGCACCTGGATCCCCTGGTTAGTGCGGTGGATTTGGCTTTCCCGTAGGGAAGGTGGGGAGCTCCAAAAGGCTGCGCCCAAGTGTTTCCACGCATGTCATGGCACCTACACGACTGGAAAAAAGGCAGCCTTCTCCTCATCTCCATCCGCATGGTGCTGTAGGCTGTTTGACACTAGCTTTCACAAAACAATGGCAGCAAGAGCAGTTCTGTGGAGAGGGGTGGGCATTGCGTTTTTCTTTCTGTATCTTGAATTTGCATCTTCTGCTTTAGAGAGAGGCAGCTACCCAAGCCAGAATAGGAGAGATCAGCACCACCGTTGCTTCTTGCAAAAACTGTCGGGAGGAGACAATTAGAGGTCTGAAATCAGAAATGAGCAGATCACAAAGATTGCATCAGGAGTACTTACAAGTACTGGCACGTGTGCAGGCAAAAATGAATAGCTCTGAAGAACATCGTTCACAGGAACAGTGAATGAGAAAATGCCTCAGAAAGGAATCAAGAGAGTAAGTCCAAATGTCTTCTTTCTTTGTCCACGTAACACACTCTTGACAGTTTTAATCGTAACTTTTCCATCCCGTATTCCCTCCTTGACTCTGGTCAGCATGACGTGTGCCGCTCCAGGACAGCACCCTTCTCAAAAGAGTACACACCTTGGGCTTTCTCTTATAGAGGCCCGTTTTCATTTCTCTTTACTGAGTCTGATGGACTAGAACTCATCAGGCCTGTCCGGGAGATGTTCTGGTTACTTTTCCATTAAGTTTCCTGTAGCCACCTCCTCTTCCTGCAGCTATGGTAGAAAAGAGGAGCTTCATTTCTGCTGCTGTTATTCTTCGACTTAGGACAGACGCACTTGAAAAGGCAGAGGGAGTAGAACAGCAGCCTGCAAGGCAAAAAGAATCTCTACAGCAGCCATCATGACAGCATCTCTTCACTTTGAGATCACACAGAGAAGGGAAAGACCTGGAGTCCTTCCTACCCTCTAGAAAAGCTCCTACAAAGACAGAACACAAATTGCTTGGAAGCCTGAGAAGCAGGACATTTGCATGGCTCAGAAGTCTATGCTCATGAGTCCTACAGTGCATGGTCACTCCTGGCCAGGTGGAAGCAGACAAAAGAACTTGCTTATCCTGCAAATCATAGCATAGGTCCCATCAGATGGAAACCTAAAACACGTAACCAGTTCTCGAAAGAATAACGGAATACATTTCATGGCAAATGTTCCTCTGGAGTCCCGAGGTGCAATATGGCTCATTTGCTTCTTCTGAGGCTTCATCTGAGCATAACAGGTGTAGGAAGACAGTGTTTTACTGGACAAGTTCTACCTATCTGTGCTGTGCTGGGAGATTTCATGGGCCTGACTTTGACAGGGAAGCTTTTGGTCAGGAGGAACGCAGAAGCCGGTGGAGAAGCTTGTGCTCCACAGGAGCTCTGTGTTGAACTCCCTAGGAAAATGAGGCACTTGAAGGCAAAGAGGTCTCGGGGTCTGCAGTGTAAGCAGATGCCACTCGTGTGGTTTACGTGGGTTTCTTGGTTGTGAGCAGCCTCTAAAATTTCTCTTGCTGGCTTTAGAGTGCTCCTTGCCTGATGGTCAAACATGACAAATCTTATTTCTTCCTTTTGGTGTGTGTCTTTTCCCCTTTGGTTCCTCTGGTAGGCTTAGATCTCGTCAGATCTGTACACGGTCCTGTGACAGTTAATAGTGGTCCATGGAGTTCCTGGGCTAGGTCTGCTGCAGAACTAACACTAGACCTTGCTTTTTCTCTCCCAGGCATTAATGAAACTGTCAAGGCTGAGAGTTCTCCCTCGGCATCTGCTCTTCTCCCAAATGTAAAGGCAGTACAGGATCCTCCTTCCTGGAAAACAGAGGACTGCAGTGACTCTTCGGTGGGCAATTATTAAATTGCTGGAAAATGTTCATGAATGTTTGTGAAAATTGTCTAGTAAAAAAAAACAAACCAAGAAGTCAAATTCCAAGCAAATACCCTCAACACTGGATGTCAGCACAGCTACAAAAGAGCATGACATGCTGGATAAAAACTTTTGGGGGAATTGTGGTTGGAGCCGAGTAGGTTTTGATTACACCTCCAGTGATGCGTGCTCAATTCTCTTTGTGCACCTCAGAGATCCTCTGTTCCATCCCTTGGGAACAGGGGTCGGTTCCCTTCCCTTTGGGGACCACTCTGATCCCCACTGTGGCTCTCTGTGCCAGATCGGATCCCTTCCACCCCCCTCCAGGCACGCTCAGATGCCCTCCAGGCTGATTCATCATTTTGGAGGATCTGTCGCCTTCCACCTCCCAGTGCTCAGATTTCCCTGCTTCTCCCTCCCCTGCCATCTTCCTTCTCCACACCTTCTCATCCTCTCCCTCAGTGCTCAGGCACCCCTCGTTCCCCTCTGCAGGCTTGTATGAAGCAAAAGGGAAGGGGTAAGAGGATGCAAAATGGAAGGGGAACAACCAGCAACTGAGCACACATCAAGGCGGGGGGGTGGAGAAAAGCAGGCACATGGTGAAAGGGAACCACTCCAAATTTTATTTACGAAGCTTGTAGTTTTGGACCGGATATGGAATTAGGCTTCAGGGGAAGATACGCTTCACTCCACCCCTCTTCCACTTTGCTTGGTTTGTCTACAAATTCCAGCCTCACGGTGGATCTGGGGTGAGACACACACACCTTTACAGTTAAGGAAGTTGAAAAAAAGCTGACTAATTCAATAATTTAGTTGAAATATATCCCCAAAATGTGCAGTCAGCTAATACTTTACAAGTACCTTTCTCCATACAGAGGTTCTCAGAGCTGATGTTCTGACTGTTCTCCGGTTCTGACTGTCTCTGGGTGAAGCTGCATTAGCCTGTGACATGGGTCATGCAGCTCTGGGCAGCAGTGGTCCTCCAAATCTCATAACCTCTTGTGTTTGGATGTTCCTCCAAAACCACCGGGCACCAACCGGATTGCTAAAACACATAGTGTTCCCCAACGCATTCTGAAAATCTGACTTCTCCATCCCGTTTAGTTTCAGAGTCTTTTTAATACTGTTTTCCCTAGGATCTGACCCCGGGAGGTGAAAGTCGAGGGTGGAGCAGCCAAATTGCTCAACTTCTCCCTCACCACATGCAGAGAAACAGTCCCTGCCTCCTCCTTTTATCTCACGGTGTCTGGTACTGGGAGATGGCAACACCTTACTCCACACTTGGCATTTGGAGAAATTAGTGCTTTTTAAGTCCTGGGAGGAGGAAGAGAGACTTTCAGAGGATGTTCGATGGAAAAAAACGTAGATTTAATTCACCACCACCATTAATGAAGTAGGATGGTGAGAGGAATACATCATTAAATACAACCTGATCTTAAATACACTTTGCCCTCCCCACGCCTCCCTTCTTCCCAGCTACCTCCTCCCACCCATCAGTGCAAGGGGGGCAGGGGGTGGGGGGTGCAGTGCATCTGGCCATTGCTCATTATCCATGGCAGCTCCTCCTTGAGAAAGAGGGCTCCTCGCTGTCTCTCCTTCATGCCACGTGGTGTGCCCCTCACAAGACGCAATCCTCTTCCTCCTTGGGAGTCCCCTGAGGCCACAGATTGCTTTGGCCGCGTCCCCCGCTGATGCTCATTCTCTTGAAGCTTCCCAAACAGCCCTACCCCCACTTCTCCAAAAATCCCACCGGATTCAAACCCATGACAAAACTTCAGAAAATTCTCAAGAGGACTGTATAGCAATTCCCACAGAATATTGATTACAAAGGAATTTCAGGGGACATATATCATATAACTATTTGAGTTTGCTGTTGTCATAAAAACAATTAAATGCTTAAGAGTTCTGAGAAGGTCTGGAATCATAGGAAACCATGACTTGATGGCAGTAAATGTGGAGACTGTTGTCTACCTAACAATTAGCAAAGCGTGGAGATATAAATTAGTGGAATGTTAGAGAGAAATTCAGGACACCCAATTTCTCTTTTCTATTTGATTTGCCTAATAACACAAACAAAATATTTCCTGTCTCTCCTCTCACAAATATTTTCTGTTAAATTTGTGATTCTGTGAAAATCGCTTGACTTCTGGGCCTCTCTTCACCTACCACCCTGTCTAATTTACAGCATTTGCTTTCGCATATTCCATTCCTTTTCTCACTGACATGTCACTTCCAAGAAGCAAAAACAGTTCCTGTCCAGTCTTAACCACATCCGCCTGGCAGAGGTGATGCTAAAGGTACGGCCCTGGCCCCCTGGACACAGTGCACCAGGGATCGTTCCCCTCGGCCCCGTGGCCTGCGTGCTCGCAGAGAGGTTCTAAGCGCGCAGGCCCCTCCACCCAGCCCATCATGATGTCACCGCGCCATCCGTGACGTCAGCACACACGCTCCCTACCTACAGGCCGCTGCCACAGGCCCCTCCGCCCAGCGCATTATGACGTCACCAAGCCATCCGTGACGTCAGCACACACGCTCCCTACATATAGGCCGCTGCCACAGGCCCCGCACACACAGTACCTGGTGCTGCTGGAGCTGCTGGTGCTGGCCCTTGAGCTGGTGCTGGCGGTTGCTGGCGGAGCTGTGGGTACTGGTGGAGCTCGAGGTACTTGTGGAGCTGCTGGGGCTACTGGTGCTGGCAGTAGAGCTGGTGCCGGTGGTTACTGGTAGATCTGTGGGTACTGGTGGAGCTGTGGGTAGTGGTGGAGCTGCCGGTACTTCTGGGGCTACTGGGGCTTCTGGTGCCAGTGGACCCGGTGCT
>CM036619.1:3846529-4085652 GCA_020746105.1 Trogon surrucura | reverse complement strand
ATGTCCCTACCCAGGCATCTGCCTGTAATAGGAGAGGAGAGAGAGAAGGAGCAGCCGCCGTCCCTCACCACGGACAGCCCCTGCCCATCCCTCCCGTGCCCTTCCTTATCAGCCCTTGGTCACCTGGCTTCTTGTCCGCCAGCATGGTCTGCAGTGGCTCTTCAAAAATCCATGCACAGCAGCAACACACCTGGTGCCACCATCTCGCCATGTCCCTACCCAGGCATCTGCCTGTAATAGGAGAGGAGAGAGAGAAGGAGCAGCCGCCGTCCCTCACCACGGACATCCCCTGCCCATCCCTCCCCTGCCCTTCCTTATCAGCCCTTGGTCACCTGGCTTCTTGTCCGCCAGCCTGGTCTGCAGCAGCTCTTCTAAAAACCACCCACACGAGCAACACACCTGGTGCCACCATCTCGCCATGTCCCTACCCAGGCATCTGCCTGTAATAGGAGAGGAGAGAGAGAAGGAGCAGCCGCCGTCCCTCACCAGGAACAGACCCTGCCCATCCCTTCCCTGCCCTTCCTTATCAGCCCTTGGTCACCTGGCTTCTTGTCCGCCAGCCTGGTGTGCAGTGGCTCTTCCAAAATCCACGCACAGCAGCAACACAGCTGGTGGCACCATCTCGCCATGTCCCTACCCAGGCATCTGCGTGTAATAGGAGAGGAGAGAGAGAAGGATCAGCCACCGTCCCTCACCACGGACAGCCCCTGCCCATCCCTCCCCTGCCCTTCCTTATCAGCCCTTGGTCACCTGGCTTCTTGTCCGCCAGCATGGTCTGCAGTGACTCTTCAAAAACCCATGCACAGCAGCAACACGCCTGGTGCCACCATCTCGCCATGTCCCTACCCAGGCATCTGCCTGTAATAGGAGAGGAGAGAGAGAAGGAGCAGCCGCCGTCCCTCACCAGGAACAGCCCCTGCCCATCCCTTCCCTGCCCTTCCTTATCAGCCCTTGGTCACCTGGCTTCTTGTCCGCCAGCCTGGTGTGCAGTGGCTCTTCCAAAATCCACGCACAGCAGCAACACGCCTGGTGCCACCATCTCGCCATGTCCCTACCCAGGCATCTGCCTGTAAGAGGAGAGGAGAGAGATAAGGAGCAGCCGCCGTCCCTCACCAGGAACAGCCCCTGCCCATCCCTCCCCTGCCCTTCCTTATCAGCCCTTGGTCACCTGGCTTCTTGTCCGCCAGCGGGGTCTGCAGCAGCTCTTCTAAAAACCACCCACACGAGCAACACACCTGGTGCCACCATCTCGCCATGTCCCTACCCAGGCATCTGCCTGTAAGAGGAGAGGAGAGAGAGAAGGAGCAGCCGCCGTCCCTCACCAGGAACAGCCCCTGCCCATCCCTCCCCTGCCCTTCCTTATCAGCCCTTGGTCACCTGGCTTCTTGTCTGTCAGCATGGTCTGAAGTGGCTCTTCCAGAATCCACGCACAGCAGCAACACGCCTGGTGGCACCATCTCGCCATGTCCCTACCCAGGCATCTGCCTGTAAGAGGAGAGGAGAGAGAGAAGGAGCAGCCACCGTCCCTCACCAGGAACAGCCCCTGCCCATCCCTTCCCTGCCCTTCCTTATCAGCCCTTGGTCACCTGGCTTCTTGTCCGCCAGCCTGGTGTGCAGCGGCTCTTCCAAAATCCACGCACAGCAGCAACACAGCTGGTGGCACCATCTCGCCATGTCCCTACCCAGGCATCTGCCTGTAATAGGAGAGGAGAGAGAGAAGGAGCAGCCACAGTCCCTCACCACGAACAGCCCCTGCCCATCCCTCCCCTGCCCTTCCTTATCAGCCCTTTGTCACATGGCTTGTTGTCCGCCAGCATGGTCTGCAGTGGCTCTTCAAAAATCCATGCACAGCAGCAACACACCTGGTGCCACCATCTCGCCATGTCCCTACCCAGGCATCTGCCTGTAAGAGGAGAGGAGAGAGAGAAGTAGCAGCCGCCGTCCCTCACCAGGAACAGCCCCTGCCCATCCCTCCCCGGCCCTTCCTTATCAGCCCTTGGTCACCTGGCTTCTTGTCTTTCAGCATGGTCTGAAGTGGCTCTTCCAGAATCCACGCACAGCAGCAACACGCCTGGTGGCACCATCTCGCCATGTCCCTACCCAGGCATCTGCCTGTAATAGGAGAGGAGAAAGAGAAGGAGCAGCCACCGTCCCTCACCAGGAACAGCCCCGGCCCATCCCTTCCCTGCCCTTCCTTATCAGCCCTTGGTCACCTGGCTTCTTGTCCGCCAGCCTGGTGTGCAGTGGCTCTTCCAAAATCCACGCACAGCAGCAACACAGCTGGTGGCACCATCTCGCCATGTCCCTACCCAGGCATCTGCGTGTAATAGGAGAGGAGAGAGAGAAGGATCAGCCACCGTCCCTCACCACGGACAGCCCCTGCCCATCCCTCCCCTGCCCTTCCTTATCAGCCCTTGGTCACCTGGCTTCTTGTCCGCCAGCATGGTCTGCAGTGACTCTTCAAAAACCCATGCACAGCAGCAACACGCCTGGTGCCACCATCTCGCCATGTCCCTACCCAGGCATCTGCCTGTAATAGGAGAGGAGAGAGAGAAGGAGCAGCCACCGTCCCTCACCACGAACAGCCCCTGCCCATCCCTCCCCTGCCCTTCCTTATCAGCCCTTGGTCACCTGGCTTCTTGTCCGCCAGCCTGGTGTGCAGTGGCTCTTCCAAAATCCACGCACAGCAGCAACACGCCTGGTGGCACCATCTCGCCATGTCCCTACCCAGGCATCTGCCTGTAATAGGAGAGGAGAGAGAGAAGGAGCAGCCGCCGTCCCTCACCACGGACAGCCCCTGCCCATCCCTCCCCTGCCCTTCCTTATCAGCCCTTGGTCACCTGGCTTCTTGTCCGCCAGCGGGGTCTGCAGCAGCTCTTCAAAAAACCACAGAGAGCAACAATGCCCGCGGACCCATGATCTCGCCATGTCCCTACCCAGGCATCTGCCTGTAATAGGAGAGGAGAGAGAGAAGGAGCAGCCGCCGTCCCTCACCAAGGACAGCCCCTGCCCATCCTTCCCCTGCCCTTCCTTATCAACCCTTGGTCACCTGGCTTCTTGTCTGCTAGCATGGTCTGCAGCAGCTCTTCCAAAATCCACCCACAGCAGCAACACACCGGTACCACCATCTCGCCATGTCCCTACCCAGGCATCTGCCTGTGATAGGAGAGGAGAGAGAGAAGGAGCAGCCGCCGTCCCTCACCACGGACATCCCCTGCCCATCCCTCCCCTGCCCTTCCTTATCAGCCCTTGGTCACCTGGCTTCTTGTCCGCCAGCATGGTCTGCAGTGGCTCTTCAAAAATCCATGCACAGCAGCAACACACCTGGTGCCACCATCTCGCCATGTCCCTACCCAGGCATCTGCCTGTAAGAGGAGAGGAGAGAGATGAGGAGCAGCCGCCGTCCCTCACCAGGAACAGCCCCTGCCCATCCCTCCCCTGCCCTCCCTTATCAGCCCTTGGTCACCTGGCTTCTTGTCCGCCAACGGGGTCTGCAGCAGCTCTTCCAAAAACCACCGAGAGCAGCAATGCACCCGGTGCCATGATCTCGCCATGTCCCCACCCAGGCATCTGCCTGTAAGAGTAGAGGAGAGAGAGTAGGAGCAGCCGCCGTCCCTCACCAGGAACAGCCCCTGCCCATCCCTCCCCTACCCTTCCTTATCAGCCCTTGGTCACCTGGCTTCTTGTCCGCCAGCGGGGTCTGCAGCAGCTCTTCTAAAAATCACCCACACGAGCAACACAGCTGGTGCCACCATCTCGCCAAGTCCCTACCCAGGCATCTGCTTGTAATTGGAGAGGAGAGAGAGAAGGAGCAGCCGCCGTCCCTCACCACGGACAGCCCCTGCCCATCCCTCCCCTGCCCTTCCTTATCAGCCCTTGGTCACCTGGCTTCTTGTCCGCCAGCGGGGTCTGCATCAGCTCTTCTAAAAACGACCCACGGTAGCAATGCCCACGGAGCCATGATCTCGCCATGTCCCTACCCAGGCATCTGCCTGTAATAGGAGAGGAGAGAGAGAAGGAGCAGCCGCCGTCCCTCACCAGGAACAGCCCCTGCCCATCCCTCCCCTGCCCTTCCTTATCAGCTCTTGGTCACCTGGTTTCTTGTCTGTCAGCATGGTCTGCAGTGGCTCTTCCAGAATCCACGCACAGCAGCAACACGCCTGGTGGCACCATCTCGCCATGTCCCTACCCAGGCATCTGCCTGTAAGAGGAGAGGAGAGAGAGAAGGAGCAGCCGCCGTCCCTCACCACGGACAGACCCTGCCCATCCCTCCCCTGCCCTTCCTTATCAGCCCTTGGTCACCTGGCTTGTTGTCCGCCAGCATGGTTTGCAGTGGCTCTTCAAAAATCCATGCACAGCAGCAACACACCTGGTGCCACCATCTCGCCATGTCCCTACCCAGGCATCTGCCTGTAATAGGAGAGGAGAGAGAGAAGGAGCAGCTGCCGTCCCTCACCAGGAACAGCCCCTGCCCATCCCTCCCCTGCCCTCCCTTATCAGCCCTTGGTCACCTGGCTTCTTGTCCGCCAGCGGGGTCTGCAGCAGCTCTTCCAAAAACCACCCACGGCAGCAATGCTCGCGGAGCCATGATCTCTCCATGTCCCTACCCAGGCATCTGCCTGTAAGAGGAGAGGAGAGAGAGAAGGAGCAGCCGCCGTCCCTCACCACGGACAGCCCCTGCCCATCCCTCCCCTGCCCTTCCTTATCAGCCCTTGGTCACCTGGCTTCTTGTCCGCCAGCGGGGTCTGCAGCAGCTCTTCTAAAAACGACCCACGGCAGCAATGCCCGCGGAGCCATGATCTCGCCATGTCCCTACCCAGGCATCTGCCTGTAATAGGAGAGGAGAGAGAGAAGGAGCAGCCGCCGTCCCTCACCACGGACATCCCCTGCCCATCCCTCCCCTGCCCTTCCTTATCAGCCCTTGGTCACCTGGCTTCTTGTCCGCCAGCGGGGTCTGCAGTGGCTCTTCCAAAATCGATGCACAGCAGCAACACACCTGGTGCCACCATCTCGCCAGGTCCCTACCCAGGCATCTGCCTGTAAGAGGAGAGGAGAGAGCTAAGGAGCAGCCGCCGTCCCTCACCACCGACAGCCCCTGCCCATCCCTCCCCTGCCCTTCCTTATCAGCCCTTGGTCACCTGGCTTCTTGTCCGCCAGCCTGGTCTGCAGTGGCTCTTCAAAAATCCATGCACAGCAGCAACACACCTGGTGCCACCATCTCGCCATGTCCCTACCCAGGCATCTGCCTGTAATAGGAGAGGAGAGAGAGAAGGAGCAGCCGCCGTCCCTCACCAGGAACAGCCCCTGCCCATCCCTCCCCTGCCCTCCCTTATCAGCCCTTGGTCACCTGGCTTCTTGTCCGCCAGCGGGATCTGCAGCAGCTCTTCTAAAAACGACCCACGGCAGCAATGCCCGCGGACCCATGATCTCGCCATGTCCCTACCCAGGCATCTGCCTGTAAGAGGAGAGGAGAGAGAGAAGGAGCAGCCGCCGTCCCTCACCACGGACAGCCCCTGCCCATCCCTCCCCTGCCCTTCCTTATCAGCCCTTGGTCACCTGGCTTCTCGTCCGCCAGCCTGGTCTGCAGCAGCTCTTCTAAAAACCACCCACACGAGCAACACACCTGGTGCCACCATCTCGCCATGTCCCTACCCAGGCATTTAACTGTAAGAGGAGAGGAGAGAGAGAAGGAGCAGCCGCCGTCCCTCACCAGGAACAGCCCCTGCCCATCCCTCCCCTGCCCTTCCTTATCAGCCCTTGTTCACCTGGCTTCTTGTCCGCCAGCCTGGTCTGCAGTGGCTCTTCCCAAATCGACGCACAGCAGCAACACGCCTGGTGCGACCATCTCGCCATGTCCCTACCCAGGCATCTGCCTGTAATAGGAGAGGAGAGAGAGAAGGAGCAGCCGCCGTCCCTCACCAGGAACAGCCCCTGCCCATCCCTTCCCTGCCCTTCCTTATCAGCTCTTGGTCACCTGGTTTCTTGTCTGTCAGCATGGTCTGCAGTGGCTCTTCCAGAATCCACGCACAGCAGCAACACGCCTGGTGGCACCATCTCGCCATGTCCCTACCCAGGCATCTGCCTGTAATAGGAGAGGAGAGAGAGAAGGAGCAGCCACCGTCCCTCACCACGGACAGCCCCTGCCCATCCCTCCCCTGCCCTTCCTTATCAGCCCTTGGTCACCTGGCTTCTTGTCCGCCAGCGGGGTCTGCAGTGACTCTTCAAAAACCCATGCACAGCAGCAACACGCCTGGTGGCATGATCTCGCCATGTCCCTACCCAGGCATCTGCCTGTAATAGGAGAGGAGAGAGAGAAGGAGCAGCCGCCGTCCCTCACCAGGAACAGCCCCTGCCCATCCCTCCCCTGCCCTTCCTTATCAGCCCTTGGTCACCTGGCTTCTTGTCCGCCAGCCTGGTGTGCAGTGGCTCTTCCAAAATCCACGCACAGCAGCAACACGCCTGGTGGCACCATCTCGCCATGTCCCTACCCAGGCATCTGCCTGTAAGAGGAGAGGAGAGAGAGAAGGAGCAGCCTCCGTCCCTCACCAGGAACACCCCCTGCCCATCCCTCCCCTCCCTCCCTTATCAGCCCTTGGTCACCTGGCTTCTTGTCCGCCAGCGGGGTCTGCAGCAGCTCTTCCAAAAACCACCGAGAGCAGCAATGCACCCGGTGCCATGATCTCGCCATGTCCCCACCCAGGCATCTGCCTGTAAGAGGAGAGGAGAGAGAGAAGGAGCAGCCGCCGTCCCTCACCAGGAACAGCCCCTGCCCATCCCTCCCCTGCCCTTCCTTATCAGCCCTTGGTCACCTGGCTTCTTGTCCGCCAGCGGGGTCTGCAGCAGCTCTTCTAAAAACGACCCACGGCAGTAATGCCCATGGACCCATGATCTCGCCATGTCCCTACCCAGGCATCTGCCTGTAATAGGAGAGGAGAGAGAGAAGGAGCAGCCGCCGTCCCTCACCACGGACAGCCCCTGCCCATCCCTCCCCTGCCCTTCCTTATCAGCCCTTGGTCACCTGGCTTCTTGTCTGCCAGCATGGTCTGCAGCAGCTCTTCCAAAATCCACCCACAGCAGCAACACACCGGTACCACCATCTCGCCATGTCCCTACCCAGGCATCTGCCTGTGATAGGAGAGGAGAGAGAGAAGGAGCAGCCGCCGTCCCTCACCACGGACATCCCCTGCCCATCCCTCCCCTGCCCTTCCTTATCAGCCCTTGGTCACCTGGCTTGTTGTCCGCCAGCATGGTCTGCAGTGGCTCTTCAAAAATCCATGCACAGCAGCAACACACCTGGTGCCACCATCTCGCCATGTCCCTACCCAGGCATCTGCGTGTAAGAGGAGAGGAGAGAGAGAAGGAGCAGCCGCCGTCCCTCACCAGGAACAGCCCCTGTCCATCCCTCCCCTGCCCTCCCTTATCAGCCCTTGGTCACCTGGCTTCTTGTCCGCCAGCGGGGTCTGCAGCAGCTCTTCCAAAAACCACCGAGAGCAGCAATGCACCCGGTGCCATGATCTCGCCATGTCCCCACCCAGGCATCTGCCTGTAAGAGTAGAGGAGAGAGAGTAGGAGCAGCCGCCGTCCCTCACCAGGAACAGCCCCTGCCCATCCCTCCCCTGCCCTTCCTTATCAGCCCTTGGTCACCTGGCTTCTTGTCTGCCAGCGGGGTCTGCAGCAGCTCTTCTAAAAACCAACCACACGAGCAACACAGCTGGTGCCACCATCTCGCCATGTCCCTACCCAGGCATCTGCTTGTAATAGGAGAGGAGAGAGAGAAGGAGCAGCCGCCGTCCCTCACCACGGACATCCCCTGCCCATCCCTCCCCTGGCCTTCCTTATCAGCCCTTGGTCACCTGGCTTCTTGTCCGCCAGCGGGGTCTCCAGCAGCTCTTCTAAAAACGACCCACGGCAGTAATGTCCACGGAGCCATGATCTCGCCATGTCCCTACCCAGGCATCTGCCTGTAATAGGAGAGGAGAGAGAGAAGGAGCAGCCGCCGTCCCTCACCACGGACAGCCCCTGCCCATCCCTCCCCTGCCCTTCCTTATCAGCCCTTGGTCACCTGGCTTCTTGTCCGCCAGCCTGGTCTGGAGCAGCTCTTCTAAAAACAACCCACACGAGCAACACATCTGGTGCCACCATCTCGCCATGTCCCTACCCAGGCATCTGCCTGTAAGAGGAGAGGAGAGAGAGAAGGAGCAGCCGCCGTCCCTCACCACGGACAGCCCCTGCCCATCCCTCCCCTGCCCTTCCTTAACAGCCCTTGGTCACCTGGCTTCTTGTCCGCCAGCATGGTCTGCAGTGACTCTTCAAAAACCCATGCACAGCAGCAACACGCCTGGTGGCATGATCTCGCCATGTCCCTACCCAGGCATCTGCCTGTAATAGGAGAGGAGAGAGAGAAGGAGCAGCCGCCGTCCCTCACCAGGAACAGCCCCTGCCCATCCCTTCCCTGCCCTTCCTTATCAGCCCTTGGTCACCTGGCTTCTTGTCCGCCAGCCTGGTCTGCAGTGGCTCATCCAAAATCCACGCACAGCAGCAACACGCCTGGTGGCACCATCTCGCCATGTCCCTACCCAGGCATCTGCCTGTAATAGGAGAGGAGAGAGAGAAGGAGCAGCCGCCGTCCCTCACCACGGACAGCCCCTGCCCATCCCTCCCCTGCCCTTCCTTATCAGCCCTTGGTCACCTGGCTTCTTGTCCGCCAGCGGGGTCTGCAGCAGCTCTTCTAAAAACGACCCACGGCAGCAATGCCCGCGGAGCCATGATCTCGCCATGTCCCTACCCAGGCATCTGCCTGTAATAGGAGAGGAGAGAGAGAAGGAGCAGCCGCCGTCCCTCACCACGGACAGACCCTGCCCATCCCTCCCCTGCCCTTCCTTATCAGCCCTTGGTCACCTGGCTTGTTGTCCGCCAGCATGGTTTGCAGTGGCTCTTCAAAAATCCATGCACAGCAGCAACACACCTGGTGCCACCATCTCGCCATGTCCCTACCCAGGCATCTGCCTGTAAGAGGAGAGGAGAGAGAGAAGGAGCAGCCTCCGTCCCTCACCAGGAACAGCCCCTGCCCATCCCTCCCCTGCCCTCCCTTATCAGCCCTTGGTCACCTGGCTTCTTGTCCGCCAGCGGGGTCTGCAGCAGCTCTTCCAAAAACCACCGAGAGCAGCAATGCACCCGGTGCCATGATCTCGCCATGTCCCTACCCAGGCATCTGCCTGTAATAGGAGAGGAGAGAGAGAAGGAGCAGCCGCCGTCCCTCACCAGGAACAGCCCCTGCCCATCCCTCCCCTGCCCTTCCTTATCAGCCCTTGGTCACCTGGCTTGTTGTCCGCCAGCATGGTCTGCAGTGGTTCTTCCAAAATCCACGCACAGCAGCAACAAGCCTGGTGGCACCATCTCGCCATGTCCCTACCCAGGCATCTGCCTGTAATAGGAGAGGAGAGAGAGAAGGAGCAGCCGCCGTCCCTCACCACGGACAGCCCCTGCCCATCCCTCCCCTGCCCTTCCTTATCAGCCCTTGGTCACCTGGCTTCTTGTCTGCCAGCATGGTCTGCAGCAGCTCTTCCAAAATCCACCCACAGCAGCAACACACCGGTACCACCATCTCGCCATGTCCCTACCCAGGCATCTGCCTGTAAGAGGAGAGGAGAGAGAGAAGGAGCAGCCGCCGTCCCTCACCAGGAACAGCCCCTGCCCATCCCTCCCCTGCCCTTCCTTATCAGCCCTTGGTCACCTGGCTTCTTGTCCGCCAGCGGGGTCTGCAGCAGCTCTTCTAAAAATCACCCACACGAGCAACACACCTGGTACCACCATCTCGCCATGTCCCTACCCAGGCATCTGCTTGTAATAGTAGAGGAGAGAGAGAAGGAGCAGCCGCCGTCCCTCACCACGGACATCCCCTGCCCATCCCTCCCCTGCCCTTCCTTATCAGCCCTTGGTCACCTGGCTTCTTGTCCGCCAGCGGGGTCTGCAGCAGCTCTTCTAAAAACGACCCACGGCAGTAATGCCCGCGGAGCCATGATCTCGCCATGTCCCTACCCAGACATCTGCCTGTAAGAGGAGAGGAGAGAGAGAAGGAGCAGCCGCCGTCCCTCACCACGGACAGCCCCTGCCCATCCCTCCCCTGCCCTTCCTTATCAGCCCTTGGTCACCTGGCTTCTTGTCTGCCAGCATGGTCTGCAGCAGCTCTTCCAAAATCCACCCACAGCAGCAACACACCGGTACCACCATCTCGCCATGTCCCTACCCAGGCATCTGCCTGTAAGAGGAGAGGAGAGAGAGAAGGAGCAGCCACCGTCCCTCACCAGGAACAGCCCCTGCCCATCCCTCCCCTGCCCTTCCTTATCAGCCCTTGGTCACCTGGCTTCTTGTCCGCCAGCATGGTCTGCAGTGGCTCTTCAAAAATCCATGCACAGCAGCAACACACCTGGTGCCACCATCTCGCCATGTCCCTACCCAGGCATCTGCCTGTAATAGGAGAGGAGAGAGAGAAGGAGCAGCCGCCGTCCCTCACCATGAACAGCCCCTGCCCATCCCTCCCCTGCCCTCCCTTATCAGCCCCTGGTCACCTGGCTTCTTGTCCGCCAGCGGGGTCTGCAGCAGCTCTTCCAAAAACCACCGAGAGCAGCAATGCACCCGGTGCCATGATCTCGCCATGTCCCTACCCAGGCATCTGCCTGTAATAGGAGAGGAGAGAGAGAAGGAGCAGCCGCCGTCCCTCACCACGGACAGCCCCTGCCCATCCCTCCCCTGCCCTTCCTTATCAGCCCTTGGTCACCTGGCTTCTTGTCCACCAGCCTGGTCTGCAGCAGCTGTTCCAAAATCCACCCACAGCAGCAACGCACCTGGTGCCACGATCTCGCCATGTCCCTACCCAGGTATCTGCCTGTAATAGGAGAGGAGAGAGAGAAGGAGCAGCCGCCGTCCCTCACCAGGAACAGCCCCTGCCCAACCCTCCCCTGCCCTTCCTTATCAGCCCTTGGTCACCTGGCTTCTTGTCTGCCAGCCTGGTCTGCAGTGGCTCTTCCAAAATCGATGCACAGCAGCAACACACCTGGTGCCACCATCTCGCCATGTCCCTACCCAGGCATCTGCCTGTAATAGGAGAGGAGAGAGAGAAGGAGCAGCCGCCGACTCTCACCAGGTACAGCCCCTGTCCATCCCTCCCCTGCCCTTCCTTATCAGCCCTTGGTCACCTGGCTTCTTGTCCGCCAGCGGGGTCTGCAGCAGCTCTTCTAAAAACGACCCACGGCAGCAATGCCCGCGGAGCCATGATCTCGCCATGTCCCTACCCAGGCATCTGCCTGTAATAGGAGAGGAGAGAGAGAAGGAGCAGCCGCCGTCCCTCACCACGGACAGCCCCTGCCCATCCCTCCCCTGCCCTTCCTTATCAGCCCTTGGTCACCTGGCTTCTTGTCCGCCAGCCTGGTCTGCAGCAGCTCTTCTAAAAACCACCCACACGAGCAACACAGCTGGTGCCACCATCTCGCCATGTCCCTACCCAGGCATCTGCCTGTAATAGGAGAGGAGAGAGAGAAGGAGCAGCCGCCGTCCCTCACCACGGACAGCCCCTGCCCATCCCTCCCCTGCCCTTCCTTATCAGCCCTTGGTCACCTGGCTTCTTTTCCGCCAGCATGGTCTGCATCAGCTCTTCCAAAATCCACCCACTGCAGCAACGCACTGGGTGCCACCATCTTGTCATGTCCCTACCCAGGCATCTGCCTGTAAGAGGAGAGGAGAGAGAGAAGGAGCAGCTGCCGTCCCTCACCAGGGACAGCCCCTACCCATCCCTCCCCTGCCCTTCCTTATCAGCCCTTGGTCACCTGGCTTCTTGTCCGCCAGCCTGGTCTGCAGCAGCTCTTCTGAAAACCTCCCACACCAGCAACACACCCGGTGCCACCATCTCCCCATGTCATAGAATCATAGAATCATAGAATGTTAGGGATTGGAAGGAACCTCGAAAGATCATCAAGTCCAATCCCCCTGCCAGAGCAGGAATGCCTAGACTATGCCACACAGGAACCTCTCCAGCTCCTACCCATCCCTCCCCTGCCCTTCCTTCTCAGCCCTTGGTCACCTGGCTTCTTGTCTGCCAGCCTGCTCTGCAGCAACTCTTCTAAAAACCTCCCACAGCAGTAACACACCTGGTGCCAACACCTCGCCATGTCCCTACCCAGGCATCTGCCTGTAATAGGAGAGGAGAAAGAGAAGGAGCAACTGCCGTCCCTCTCCAGGGACAGCCCCTGCCCATCCCTCCCCTGCCCTTCCTTATCAGCCCTTGGTCACCTGACTTCTTGTCTGCCAGCATGGTCTGCAGCAGCTCTTCTAAAAACCGCGCACAGCAGCAACACACCTGGTGCCACCATCTCGCCATGTCCCTACCCAGGCATCTGCCTGTGATAGGAGAGGAGAGAGAGAAGGAGCAGCCGCCGTCCCTCACCAGGAACAGCCCCTGCCCATCCCTCCCCTGCCCTCCCTTATCAGCCCTTGGTCACCTGGCTTCTTTTCTGCCAGCATGGTCTGCAGCAGCTCTTCCAAAATCTACCCACAGCAGCAACACACCTGGTGCCACCATCTCGCCATGTCCCTACCCAGGCATCTGCCTGTAATAGTAGAGGAGAGGGGAAAGGAGCAGCCGCTGTCCCTCACCACGGACAGCCCCTGCCCATCCCTCCCCTGCCCTTCCTTATCAGCCCTTGGTCACCTGGCTTCTTGTCCGCCAGCGTGGTCTGCAGCAGCTCTTCTAAAAACCACCCACAGTAGCCAGGCACTCGGTGCCACCATCTCGCCATGTCCCTACCCTGGCATCTGCCTGTAATAAGAGAGGAGAGAGAGAAGGAGCAGCCGCCGTCCTTCACCAGGGCCAGCCCCTACCCATCCTTCCGCCACACTTCCTTCTCAGCCCTTGGTCACCTGGCTTCTTGTCTGCCAGCCTGGTCTGCAGCAACTCTTCCAAAATCCACCCACACCAGCAACGCACCCGGTGCCACGGCCCCCACCAACGATCTTTCTTATGTGACATAGCCATGACATCACTCAAGCTCGTTCCAGGCTCTGTTGGCTGCCTGCGCTAACACAGCCATGGCAACGCCAGGGCTGGTGCCTGGAGTTAGTGCCATATTACTCTGACATGGCTATTATCTTGCACCATTTAGCCAAGAAGAAGCAATTAAATTACTTAAATTAATTAAATTAATTAAATTAAATATCTTAAATCAATAAAAAATTAAAATAAATAAAAATTAGAATAAACAAAATAAATAAATGTCTGCAAAAATATTTGGGTGGGAAATTAATTAGTTGTAGCAGCTGTTTAATGAACAGGCCCCTCTCCTCTGTCCTGGTGAGGCCACATCTGGAGTATTTTGTCCAGTTCTGGGCCCCTCAGCTCAAGAGGGACAGGGAACTGCTGGAGAGAGTCCAGTGCAGAGCCACAAAGTTGATGAAGGGAGTGGAACATCTCCCTCCTGAGGAAAGGCTGAAGGAGCTGGGTCTCTTTAGCTTGGAGAAGAGGAGGCTGAGTGGTGACCTCATAAATGTTTATAAATATGTCAAGGAGGAGTGTCAGGAGGATGGAGCCAGGCTCTTTTCAACCATGTTCTATGACAGAACAAGGGGCAATGGGTTCAAGCTGGTGCATAGGAGGTTCACAGAATCACAGAATTACAGAGTGTTAGAGGTTGGAAGGGACCTCAAAAGATCATCTAGTCCAACACCTCTGCCAGAGCAGGATCACCTACAGCAGAGCGCACAGGAACGTGTCCAGGCAGGGTTTGAATATCTCCAGAGAAGGAGACTCCTCAACCTCCCTGGGGCAGCCTGTGCCAGGGCTCTGTCACCCTCACAGGGAAAAAGTTTTTTCTAATATTTTTATGGAACATCCTATGTTCCAGATCCTTGTCCTGTCAATGGACGCCACTGAAAAGAGCCTGGCACCGTCCTCCTGGCACTCCCCCTTGACATATTTATAAACATTCATGAGGTCACCCCTCAGCCTCCTCTTCTCCAAGCTAAAGAGCCCCAGCTCCTTCAGCCTTTCCTCATAAGGGAGATGTTCCACTCCCTTCATCACCTTTGTGGCTCTGTGCTGGACTCTCTCAAGCAGCTCCCTGTCCTTCTTGAACTGAGGGGCCCAGAACTGGACACAATATTCCAGATGTGGCCTCACCAGGGCAGAGTAGAGGGACAGGAGGACCTCCCTCGACCTACTTGCTACTCCCCTTCTAACACACCCCAGGATGCCATTGGCCTTCTTGGCCACGAGGGCACATTGCTGGCTCATGGTCAGCCTGCTGCCCACTAGAACCCCCAGGTCCCTTTCCCCTGAGCTGTTCTCCAGCAGGTCAGTCCCCAACCTGTGCTGGCACATGGGGTTATTCTTTCCCAAGTGCAAAACTCTACACTTGCTCTTGCTGAACTGCATAAGATTTCTCCCCGCCCAGCCCTCCAGCCTGTCCAGGTCTCTCTGAATGGCTGCACAGCCTTCTGGTGTGTCAACCACTCCTCCCAATTTTGTATCATCAGTAAATTTGCTGACAACACTCTCCAATCCCTCATCCAGGTCATTGATAAATATATTGAACAGCACCAGCCCGAGCACTGACCCCTGAGGGGACCCCACTAGACACAGGCATCCAGCCAGACTCTGCCCCATTGACCACAACTCTCTGGCTTCTTCCCTTCAACCAGTTCTCGACCCACTACTTGATCATCCAGACCACAGTGCCTCAGTTTACCTATGAGGATGCTGTGGGAGACGGTGTCAAAGGCCTTGCTGATATCCGGATAGATCACATCCACTGCACGGCCACCATCCATCCACCTGGTTATGTCTTCGTAAAAGGCTATCAGGTTGGTCAAACATGACTTCCCCTTGGCAAAGCCATGCTGACTGCTCCTAATAACCTTCTTATCCTTGATATGCCTAGAGACAGTGTCAAGGATGAGATGTTCCATCAGCTTTCCAGGATGGAGGTGAGGCTGACTGCTCTATAGTTTCCCGGGTCCTCCTTCTTGCCCTCTTTAAAGACTGGAGTGACATTTGCTTTCCTCCAGTCCTCAGGCAGTTCTCCTGCTGCCCACTACTTCCCAAAGACGGTGGAGAGTGGCCTAGCAATCATTTCCACCAGTAGTCTCAGCTGCCAATTTTCTGAGAACATTCATTTCAGGGTTGAATTTATATTTTACTGTATAGAGGATCTTAAGGTTGTGTGGGAATAAAATGCCAAGTTCCCCTGTTCTGTCTAAGGGACATTAGTTGCCCCACATGCCCTAGGATCCCTAATATTTTGTTATACATAGGAGGACCCATGTCCAGTTGGAATAAATAGGGGTAGTTCTGCTGAGATGGTTAAACATCAGAGGTGTCACATGAGATTAATTTTTATGTGGTCCCTTTTCACCTGGTTCCATTGTCGTGTCCCTCTTTAAAAATGTTGGTAAATTTCAAACAAATTTAGGTATAGAGATTTTAGAATTTCCTACAAGATTCATAAAAACCTAGTAGAGATATCCAAACTGATGTTTCCCCTGGACATCTGGCAGGTCTCAGTTGTGGATCCCGTCCAGCCGGGATAGATTATCAACACATGTTGACTCCCCAGGCTGCCAGCACACACGGAGCTGTAAGCACACTGGTTCCTTCTAGTGTGGGCACCACGGCAGGAAGGAGATCCAGAGAAAAGAGGATACATCAAAAAAACACACTTTATAATTTTTACTTCTCATGTTGCTCATGCTGATGGGCAGTGGTTGTCCATACTGACCTCATTTTGCCCATCATTTTGCACATGTTTTAGAGAAGTGAAGAAAATGCAATTCATGTGGGTAAGTAACTTCTCGAAAAAATACCTTCACAGAATACAGATGACCTTCTTTTCACCATCATTATTACCACATATAATGTTGTTTTTTATTAATCTATTGCCCAACTATTCTGGGCAATATTTCAAAACATAGATCAGAGACAGTCTTTAACCAAGACTGTTCTTGAACTCTGTCTATATGTTTCAAAGCTGATGGATACCCCTCTTGATATATAATGTCCTTCTAAGGTTATATTACTAACCTCTTTTACAAATATAATGGTTGAGTGACCACGGTTTGCTTAGGAGGATTAAAGAAAATTATCTATATACCTTAAAACCTGTTCTGACATATCTGCTTATCACCACTCAGAGACCAGCCATCTGCAAAAATAATTTTGGAGTGACTGAGAAATAAGTCTGCTTTATAAAGAGTAGTTGATTCTGGTAGTTTGCTTTCTATTTCTATTGAGCATAAAATGTCTGTGGCCAGAGCTTATTAAAAAAATTCAGAAGTCTGCATTCACAGACACCAAGCCTATTATTCATATTTTGAAGTTTCTAAATTATCTTCCCACGAAATTTAGATTCAGAGTCTAAGTTTCTTTTGTTCCTATTCAAACAGTGGAACAACTGTGGTTCTGCAGATATTATTTCCTGTAATAATCCCAGATGAACAATCCACTCTAAATCAATGTGTTTGCTCTGAGCCCAAAACCAAAGAGAGAAAATGTCTTTCTATGAGACGAGCCCAGCTGTGTAGTGTGGTGGCCAAATGCCATTAGATGTGCTCTGTATAGCCTCTCCCATTAATCACAGCCAAAAGAATGAGAATTATCTTCTCATCTTACGACTAGGACCTAGTATCAGACGAAGATTTACATCCGAGTGAGTCTGTGCTCAAGAGCTCTTGGACACAGATTTTTTCCTCTTGTAGAGGAAGGTAATGTTAACTTTGTCACTAAGCTATGAAAGGAGATGATATGGATGTACAGACAGGACAGCCTAAATGTAGGATTCTGTTGTAATTTGAGGCCCTTTGGCAGATCAATCCTAGTGTTCAACTCTGCATTAGATACACTCAATTATGGTTTCATGGGCCTACCAGACATGCCACAGGACATGTGGAAGACCTACTGTTCTGTAATGGCCAGTGGAAGGAGGAATGAATCTCTTACAACATCACAATGACACTACACATATGTCTTTAGGCGACTGCATTTCATCTATTAGGTCTTGGCAGGTCACTGTCTCTGGGTCTAGATCCAAAGCTAAAATCCTCTGATGTTTGTCAGTTGCTTTCAGCTCAACTCTGCTGAAACTTTTCACCAGCCTGTTGTCTGAAGACCACTGTGGATGAAATTTGTCTTCTTGCTTTCTGTGGGTAGGGATGTCTATATCACTGTCACTCGCCCAGAAAAATCCCATCTGATATTTGGTATAAATTTTTAATTCCCTGAGATCCCTAGTAGGGGAAAGAATGACAATAATATGGACATGCCTGATTTTGTGCCACACAGTCCATAACAGTACACTGGGGCCCTTTTGGTAGCTGGCATGAGTGCTGGTCAGCAGTAACTGAAATTAAAGAGTAGAAATAGAAGCCTATGTCACATTTAGAGCAACAGATTATGAGGCTAAAGAATTTGCCTGCAAAAATAGTTTAGAATGCAAGTGAAATCTTAATGTCTCAAGAATTAAGATACCGAGGTGATAAGTGTGGCATAAAAATGGAATCATAACGGAACAAAGTACAGGTTTACATGAATCACTGAAGTCTCCTATTACACTTGCAAGCAAAACACATACTAAACTGCATTAAAACCCCTATCATTTGCAGTAAAAAGTACCTGAAGAATTTGGCTCTTAGTTGTTCTAGATGCACTAACGTGTACTATTTTCCCTTATTTGTCAAAACTAAAGAAATGTTAATCTTTGAATCTCCTGGTATTTTTACTTTGTGCTCTGCCATGTATGTTAACTAATACTTATTCTATTCATTTTTAGCCCCCAATACAGAAACATTATCTCATGGCCGTTAGCTTCACAGGTGAGAGTTATATATATTTTTTCTCATTTTCTGCCGTAGAAGGATTTCTCTTGTTTTCCTTCCATGAAGGTTGTAGTTATAGCTTAGTCCTTTTATGCTAGTGCCAGCACTTCTAATGTGTGTCCCCTGAATTTATGTGGATCTAAATGAACAACTGCGCTGAAGCATCTCATAAGCTTCTATATTTTCGTTTTAGATTTACTACTAGTAATTACAAGCTGAGCATATAACAGAGGATCTAAAATCAATTGCGCGCTTTACATTTTATTGGGTACTTATTAATTTCAATATCTATCTCAATTTAATCGACATTCCATGCATAAATAAATGTAGCTTTTTTTCAGGATGCAGCGATAATCCATTAGTGACATTTATGAATACTTTTTAAATGGTTGGTGATTCTGTGACCTAAAGAAATAAGGAAATATGGGATGATTGATGAGGCACTCCATCTTCTCCTTGAAGCGCTGACCTGTCACCTAAATTTGTTACTCCCACTTTTTTGAATTACGAGTCCCAGAGCAACGTGTTCTTGAAATACACAAATGATGTTAATTTATCGGATTTGCATGCCACGGCTTATAAAGAAATGCTATTGAAGAAAGAGTACAGCCTCCTGTGCTGGTCAGTCCCCTCCTTTATTTTCCCTTTGTCATGGCCGAAGAGTTTTCCTTGCGAATATTGATGCTGCACCAGGATGAGGATTGCTCGATGTCCCAGTAATTCAAGAGGAGGAGGATGTGTATCACCACAAGACCAGGTGCTTTCTGTGGTGGTGGGTAAGGGACATCTGGGGAATATCACACGGCCAACCACATGCATTTTGCTTGATTTGCAAAGTGCTCAAAGATTGAACTGACCTTCCTCTGAATCTGCACAAAGCCTGATATGGTGTTACTATCAGCTGCTGATGGTAGACGGGAACAACATTTCCCATCTCATTGCTCAGGTGTGTGCCTGTTTGCTGTCTCTGGAGGGATGGGTGAATCCATTTGAGCATTGGTTTGGATGTATGTTTAATTAACAGTGAGGACATGAACATGGGATCCTTTAAGTCCCAGTTAGAATCATAGAATCATAAAGGTTGGAAAGGACCTTAAGATCATCAAGTCCAACCTACAGCCCCACACCACCCTAACACTAAACCATCTCCTGAAGTGCCACATCCAGCCGTTTTTTAAACACGTTCAGGAATGATGACTCCACCACCTCCCTCGGCAACTCATTCCAGTGCTTCATCAAAAAAATTAGAGGAGAAGCATGGCTTCTTGGGGAGTAGGTGCTGTAAATCATGGATATCCATGGACTCCTGCATGAATATTCATGCTCTTTTCTTTGGTGCGTTTTTCCTAGGTATTTTCAGCTATGGCTGAGGCTCAGTGGGATTCCTCTCGCCAAGGTCTTCCTCAAGTCACTCCTCTTTTACACAGCTTGAGGCCAGCCCACCATACTACTGAAACATGAGTAACGTCCAGCCACGTGGTGCATGGGAGGGTTGTGTCTCATGGGGAACCACGTTGTGCTTGTTGTGCTGTGTGACCAATTGTCCCTTCCCTTCAAGTGTGCTGAAGAAGCAAGGGATTTGGCTCATCTAGTTTAAGATGTATGCAATGTAAAAATTCATGTCTTCTGAGACCCCTTTCCCAATCAACGGTGACGGAAAGTCTCTGTAAGGTGTTATTTACCTGTCCCATTTTAGAAATCCACTTCTGATTAAAAAAAAAAAACAACAAACCCACAACATTTTGCACTGTGCTCTCCTGTGGGAGTTGATTATCTGTTCCCTGGCTGCAAAGAGAGTCTGTGCAGGTAAGTCAGGTGTAGATGTCTGTATTTAGTCAGACACATCCTAGTTTAAATGATGAAACCAGGGGTGCCCATAAGTCTGTAGCAGAGTCAGGAACCGAAACAATTAGTGCACGGGAGGCACAAAAATGAGTAATTTATGTTTTCCTCCCATGCCAATAATTAATAGATACATTGACTATATGACTAATACTGGTATTTCTAGTCATCACCAAAGAACTCTACTCTCTCTACTCTCACACAAGGTGAATGATATGATCTTTAAGTATTTTTTTCCAAAATTATCATTGCTCAGACTTTCACATGCTCACCAGGAGTGAGTGATAGAACCTGTGATTTTTGTGGTGGATGGAAATTCAAGCACTCACATGCTGGAGTGGTTATTCTCAGCAAATTATTTATAATTTAGAGCTCTTATCTCTTGTATACTTCCATTTTCATTTTTTTAAGTGTTTGAACTTAGTTGATATCAATGGCCGGAGAAAACTTGTCATGTGCATTTCGAGGATTGGTCTTCCTAAGAAAATTGAGAAATCTCTGGCAATCCAAGAAAGTTCAGCTGAGGAATTATTAACTCACGTCTCAATTAGTCACTCATTAACAAGCTGTCCTTGCCTCTCAGTTACCAGAATTAACAGAAATCATTAGTTTCTATCAGCTGTGACCATATTTCCAAACATATGTGGATGATATGCAGTTAGTTAAAAAGGAACTCAGCAACATGGAAGTCAGTTTTGTAGCCTATTAAGAGAAATAAAACTCCCAGGACATGTGAAAAGGCAGCATTGCACACCAGACAGGTCACAGCTAAAAGACTGATGAAAATGTAAGATTTTTGGTTACCAAGGAAGAAGCCAAATGCGGTCTCTGTGCTGCCCATCAGACAAGTGCTTCAAGTGGGAGACTTGCTCTTTTCTTCCTGCTGCAGTTCGTCTCCCAGCTGCTGGCACCGTTTCACAGGGGTACCCTGTGTACCAGGGCAGGGAGACAGCAGAACTACACCCAGCATCTGGAAGCCTCAAGGCCAGATACAGACAGGAGGTTACTGCCACATGTGTTTCCTGGCATAGGAGAAATCCACAAGGAACGTTGCATCCCAAAAGTCATCGCTATCTGGGCCACAGGGAGGGCACATGTGATAAGCTCAGATACTTACGAAATTTCTGTTTAAAAAGTCCAGAAACCCAACTTAGACCTCAATATGGGCAATTAAGACCTGATATTTTAGGCGTTACAGACCCCTAGACACATTCTCAATTTTTTTTGAGAGAATTAAGCTCCCAAATTTAAATGATACTTTACTTCTTAAAACTCCTCCCACACAGCTTGTCTGTCTGTTTATCTCCCAGGCCTTTGCCTTTAATTTAATATTATAATCACAGAAATGATAGTCAAAAATGTTTCACTCTAAGCCAAGATGTCATAATCTGGTCATTCACAGGTAGTCTCCATATGGTACCAGTGATCTTCTTGGGGTTTGACAGATAGCACTGTTACTTAGCTAGCTGAGATCCCATTTATTTCAATTTACTGCCTGGCTCCTGAAGATCAGATACTGTATGATTCTCTTCACTTTGTTAGACAGCTTCTCTACTTCACATCCTTCAGTGGCACTTGCCATAAGGTTATCCAAAAGGCACTTTCTTAGGCTTTCATTTTAATCTTAATTCAGACAGAGAGAGAATTGTCCGTGACCCACTTATCTGACTGAAAGGAGCTGGAGATACCCTTTGCTGTGGAGGGAAATACAAAGTGAATATGAAAAAGTAGATGAAGTACTACACACATATTATTCTGCCATAGGAGTGAAAATTGAATGACACTGGTTTAAAATTGTCACTTTTGACACATGTAGCTGTCACTGATCAGGAAATTGTTTCTTACTCAGAGTGGGCAGAGTGACTTCTTATTTGAAAACAGAGCATCAAAATGTGATCTTTCCCTTCATATAATGAGTTTTGTCTCCTTGTAAAGCAACTTGCTGTTTCTGCCCTTGGACATCCTCCAGGTAGGTCTGGAAGTTGACATTATTTTGTCTACCCTTATGGAGGTCTGTTGAACGAATCAATGAATCCAGAAACAAAATCTAGAATCTGAATAAAAGAATCTAGAAGCAAAAAAAAAAAAATCCAGTTAAGGATCAGGAACCAGAATATATGTTGTCTGCTCCTCAGTGATCTCTGGAGGTACAATAGACACAAAACCAACACAAGTAATTAAGGAAGGGATTTTGAATAATGTGTAATTGCTCGAGGAGATTGCACTGAGAGGTTTTCACTTTGCAATCTTCTGCTGCTGCACAATACCCCACGATTGACAGTGGAGATAAAGGCTACAAGAGGAATGTAGAAGATCTGGAGTGGAAATTGCCTCATTAGGAACTGTGTTAACGGGCATGTTATGCTTGACTTTTTAAGACTTGCCACCAGTTTTGACCCTTCCTACTTCCCTCCTGCCTTGGCCCAAACCTTGTCATTAATCAGATTTGATTTTGCTTGTACTGCTGAGAAACACCGAACTGTGTCCTCTGACTGCTGTGAACAGTAGAGCCTGGAAAGAAGCTAAGCTTGGCTATGGTACCAACCAGCTAAACCTTTCATCAAAGCAAAGTGGCAGGTTGTGACTAAATCTCACAAGAGCAGGATGAGGGAGAAAAGGTTGTTTAGCAGTGCCTGCGAGTAGGTCAACACTGCAGGACTAACAAATCTTCAGGAACATGCCGACTTATAGGCTTGTGATTTTACAATATCCTTTAGTTGCTCTCACCACTCTCACTTCAAAGAGATTCATGGATTTGTCCTCATAACCTTTCGGTGAAGGTTGTGTTGTATGCTGATATCCCTATTTAGCAGCTGCACAAGAGAGATATTTTGTGATGGAGAGAGTTACCTGAGGTCACAAAACCCATTGAAGCCAAGCCCTTTGAAATGGCTCCTTACAGCTACCCCCCTGTGCTCAAGGCTTTAAGGCTTAAAATACTTAAACCTCGCACTGAGATGTTCCTTAAAGAAGAAAATAGTGGTTAATAAAGTGCCTTTCTCATCAAGACATGCAGAGATGAAGACATCAAGGTAATACAAACTACAGCACTCAGATTGTTTTCAAATACAGATGCTTATGAAATGATATGTCCTTGTCACAGATGTAGGTCTTTAATTTCAGAATTCAAGTATACAAAGTATTTCTTTCGGGTGACAGGCTGTAGGAATATAATGAACAAAAACCTTCCTGTTCACAAAATAGATATTGATGCATTTATGAGCAAAATGAAATGACCTGGTGACAGATTTGGTGGACAAGGAGAATTCTTCCATTTGGAATGGCTCCTTCTGTTTCAGTGATTTGCAGAATAATTAAGAACAGTACTTAGCTATTGGCATTCAGTTTCTCCATTCTTAAAGCAGAAATGAGAGAGAAATCTCACATTGTTTAAAAAAATTTGTTGTGAAAAGTAGATATTCCCTCCTGTCTAACTTTTCACATGCCTCACTAAATGCAGAAAATAGGTTGAAATACTGGGAGAAAAAAAGTACTTCTATGGGAGTCCTATCCTAAAACAAAGAAGTAGGGAATAGTGCAATTATTTCTTCATTAAAAATATTTTTTAAAAACCAAAAATAAATTAGTACTTAACTTTGTATATCAGTCTGAAGATGAAAAACAGAGAAATCTTGCTCTTTCTTCTGTTGGGTGATATGAAAACCCAACTCAGCAAGATGGAGCTCAGCTCTCTGCTTTGTGCATCTTTTGACTTATCTCTTAATACTCCATCTGGGATTTCCACATATATGAAATCAGAGAAAAAACAACCCACCCTTTCCCTCCTTTATGTATTGAATCTGTAAGTTCCTTTGGGCAAGCACTTTGTCTTTCTGCAGATACACTCTCCAAGTTGGAAAAGGGTGGAGTTGAACACCTAAACAGGCATTTACATCCAAGGGTTTACCTTAGTCCATTATATAATTAATTTGATTATATAATTAAAATGTAAGTCAATGGGAGGAAAAATTTGTGGTGGATGAACTGGCTGGTAGCTAACATTTGTGGATATATAGCACAGTCCCAATCTGGTGGCACCAGCTTTCTCCCAGTCCCAAGGTGGCAGACCTGAAATGGATGCAATATTTTAAGAAAGAAATACAAACAGAGTAAGCCAACAATCAGATGTGAATTAATAGGGAACAGCCTGGTCATGCTCTTGACTGATTTTAAGATTTCATCTGCTTTCAGCGACGTTCATTGACAGAACAAGGGGCAATGGGTGCAAGCTGGAACATAGGAGGTTCCATAAAAATATTAGAAAAAACTTTTTCACTGTGAGGGTGAGAGAGCCCTGGCACAGGCTGCCCAGGGAGGTTGTGGAATCTCCTTCTTTGGAGGGACTCAAAACCCACCTGGATGCATTCCTACGCACTCTGCTGTAGGTGGTCCTGCTCTGGCAGACGGGCTGGACTAGATGATCTTTGAGGTCCCTTCCAAGCCCTGACATTCTGTGGTTCTGTGCTTTTCAATAAATTATACAGTTCAGCTGTTCTAGTAACAGTTAGGAGCAACAGAGAGACAGGGTGTCGTATCTGTCTGGAAAACCAAGGTCAGATTGTATTTTGTGACCACGGCAATTTATTTTTTTTCTAATCACCAAAGGAGGTTTCTCCACAGGACTTCAGTTCTGATGGAACCCCGTGTCTTCCAGAGATGGTGGGGGTGTGGCATGTTTCACAACAAGAGGTTCTGAGCACGCTTTCCTGCTGATGTACCATTTGCCTCCTGCCACTCAGTGACTTACGCAGGGATTTGCACTCATCAGTCCTGGTTCGTTTCACATCCATCTCTGGACGGAGGAGGGAGAAATCCCTCTGACAGGTTGATTTTGAATTGCTTCCACAGCCTAGGTTGACACACTGTTTCTGAGGTGATTTATGCAGTAGCTTGGTGGCAGCTTGTTTATAATGCAATGTAGTCTGAAATGATTTTGCTTGCATCTTAAAGTGAGCGTTCATCCATCAGTGCACTCAGAGTCACCCTCTGGTCCCTAGAACTGCATCTGGCAAGTGTACTTGCTGTTAGGTTTCTCACCCTGTTCACACACTTTTGTTAAAACAACAAATTAAGATTAGTTAGAATGACAGATTTTCAGTTGGTGTGACTCTGGTGAAGCTCATTTTAAAGGATGTGGGTTTCTGAGACTGTCTGGAATTTCATATCACTTGTTGGGGAAATCACTTGAATAATGTTTTAAAAAGTATTTAAGGGTATCAAGGTGCCTTGACTTTTGTACTCATTTCTCAGATGTGCTTGCAATGACAGGCAGCTGAGTATCTAGACACACAGAGTGACTGTGAGGACGGACCTGGCTGTTAGAAGTACTAAAACTTCTATGAAGTCCCGTGACAAACTTTTGAGTCCATACCACATTCTTACAGATTTTTCTTCCTTCTTCCTTCTTTCTTCTTTCAAAGAAAGATAAAGTCTGAATCAATACACCTGAGCATCAAGATTGTAAGGTCATTTCAAAATCTACTACTTCAGTGTGTGGCTGTTCTGCAAAGATTACCTAGTGGAGCTCTTGTTTGCCATTGCTGAAAAGTCAGTCTTACAAATTCAGAGCTTTCGAGTAACGCACAAGCATTTTCAAACTGAGTCATTTCTAGGAAGACTTTGTCATGACAGAACACCATCCTAGTACTGAATGTTGTAGAGCTCAAAAAATAAAAAAAAAGGAGGAAAGGAGATGATTAAAAAATAAGTTCTCACCATAAGAGCAGGCTGTTCCTCTTACAGTCAGCCACCAAGTCCAAAGAGCAACTGCTTGACGCAAAACATGAACTGGAAGGTGTGCTTTCCCCCATCAAATCTCACACTGCATTTCATGGAACACCTGCCCTGCAAATGTTCATCTCAGCTGTGATGGGATGCAACGGGCTTTCTCTTACCATCACCAAGATCTGTATGTGGCTCCGAGCAGGAAACGTCACAAACCCTTATAACCCTCACATGTTGTATCATTGCCTGTTGAAGACTGGCTCAACTCTTTCGACTCTATGCTACCAAGAGACACTCTAGGCTTGCCACTGAGCACACTGAAACTCAACATTTTAAGTTACTCCTTCAGTTAAAAATGTGATGGTCAAAAGGAAACAGGGTGCTTGGCCAGTTGGAAATGAACAGGGGCAAAAAATGTGTAGAATTTCAGTGTACTGAGAGTTGAGGATGGGAGGAAATACGGGTTAAAGCAAAATTTCTTCCAACACTTTTGAAATGTTGAAGCCCTGTGGTAAGGCAGGAGCTCATCTGCTGTGCCAGGCTCTAGTTAGGGAAGAATTGCATCCTCTAGCTGTACAGAGAAGAAAAGTCACTTGTCATGACCGTGCATCAAGTGTTTCGGGTTTCTCTCAGCAAACGTTAAGAGCTTTGTCTCTCTCACAGAGAGTGCATTTTGCTCACAGAGCTCCCCAGGTGGCACACACTACCTCCCTCCATCTTTACCTCAACAGGGAACATATCCTTGCTTTCCAGTTTTGTGGAGATGAAGGCCTTCACCAGTTTGTAAGGAAACCATGCACAGACCCTTTTTGAGCAGGAGAAAAAGTTGTTGTTGCTGCTCAGAGCGTCTCTCTGATAGACGCTGCTCTGTCCATCTTGGAGATGGGAGAAATGTCATCCTTTTGATTTTTCATGTTATTAGCAAGAAGTAGTTGCCCATCCACACTGACAGAAGGTAGTTTAATCAGTTCTTATTGGCTGGGTAGATAATGTTAACCATTGTGTCTCCATGTCTTTACCCAAATAAACTCGGGTCTAGTGAACTATGTGAGCCCCCTCATACTTTCTCATTTTTCATTTCCCAGTGTTTCTGTGTAGAAGCTTATTAACCCCTCGGGTTTATTCATGTTCTCCAAAGTGACTGACTCCAGGCACCTACTGTAACTTCCTAAGAGTGAACATAGTACTGGAAAAAGAAAAGATGGGGAAAAGGAAAAGCATCCGTCCATCGACACACGAAGACAGGAATAGTCAGGAACTCAGATTCAGATGGCTAAGACTTAAAGTTGGGGCCATGTGTGGGAATACACAAAATACTCCAATTGCGTTGATAAAAACACTGCCAGAATTGCAGTGAAAATGAAATCTTTTTCTCCCTTGTGTATGTCTGAAAGGGACATTTCAGTAGCAAATATCTTTTCAGGCTCCATATTTGATCATGTCCCTGGTCCTTCTGCAGATGTAGCTGGGAGAAAGATGTGCTCAGTTTAGTCCCAGGGTAAAAAAGGCAGTTGTCACTGAGGGTGATACCTTCAGTAGGGTTTTTGCAATTATACTTACCTTCATATCTCTGCTTGTCCATAAATAATTTGCTTGAGGAATCATTTGCAATTATTCTTCTCCTGGCTGCGAGTGTTGTAATTGTTAATCAATCTTCATTTTTATGTGGTGATCTGTACTTGTTTCCTGGCTAATATTTCAAATTGGTATTGGGTTGTTTTGTAATTATTAATAACGATATTGTTATTTGAGCATGATGATTGCGATTAGAGGTAAATGCAATTTCCCAGTGGAAAATTATTAAGCTAAAAATACCAGATTCATCAATTTCTATAATTTATAGTGACACCTTCGCAATGAATTCAGAAAGTGATACTTCAAATTAAAATACAGAACTTGCATTGCAGCATTTTGCCAAACACAAAACTCCTCTTATTGTTATAAAATCTGGAGAAAATAAGTGAGCTGTTTTAAGAACACTTTATTTGTCATACTTTAGATCACTGTTGCTCACTGCTATACTGAACCATGTTTTTTTCTTGAACAAGAGATGTTTCTAAAGGAAGACAACTGTCAGTAAAGAGAGCAGAAAACATGGATATATCTACATAGCTCATGCTCCACCTTCTTTCTATTTGTTTACCATACTCTAGACCACCTCTGCAATACTCTGCATCATGCAGTGACATCTGGTGTCTGGACTACATACTGCAAATAAACATAGAATTAAAGTGTTTGCCTAAGACATCAGACAAAGACCAGAATATTCGCTTTTGCATAAAATGTGTCACTACAAAGGAGAAATGTTGATAGCTCAACACTCTAAATTAATGTGGAAAATACCTCCTAACCATGGCAGAAACTGTTTCAGTCTCTGTGACTGATTTTATTCCTAATTTTCAGAGATATCAATGCTTCTCATTCTGTGGGTCAAAATTTCAGGGGCTTTAGACAGCCTGTACTTGGGTGAATCTTTAAAAGGCTTTTTTAAGATCCCTTCTACATTGCAGAAGAAAATGTGTAATGCAGAAGATGTAACACACACTTCTCAACACCGTTTAAATATTTAGAATCCAGCAAAGACATCTGGTTGTTCTTAATACTGTTGAGTAGTTGTACTGCAGTATTAAACAAAGACAATGACCCATTTGGGACCTATTGCAGAGACAGCCATACAAGCAGAGTATGCAGCTTTAGACCTCCTCAAAAAGTTTGAAATCAAAATAACAAAACTTAATTGGTAGACAAAGTAAATCAACAGTAGAATGTGGTGCATAGAATAAATTATGTATCACAGATCCGCAACAGGCAAATAGGAGAGATGGATTTATTTTATCAAAGAGATCATCATTTGTATGGAGGGAGTAAAGTTCATGGGATGTATACTGGCAGTCATGTGGAAAATTCCTAGATATATCAAATTTATAATATCTTTCATAACTCTCAGGCTCTGACTTCCTATTCAGGCCAATTCCAGAGTTCTGATTCTCCTGAAGATCATCTTTCTTCTCTCCTCCTTCTCCTTCCACGTGTGTGTTTAATATTTTATAACAATTGACTGAGAGCAAGTTTAATATTTCCCTCTGCCACCAGCAGAATATTAAGTTTTCATTAAATGTGTCAATTAGTCAATTCTTTGCTTCATCAATATGCATTTGCCACTAGACGCGTTCACTAAGCCAGACCAAAACACAATGAGGACACTAACTGTCTGGAGAGTCTTTCAGCCTTGCAGCTGTGTGGGGTTTTCAATTCCCATGTAGGAAGCTTAGACAACGTATTAGAGAAATTGGTTAATTAAAACATAATTCCCAGATACACGGCGATAGATACTCAGGCTTGCCGTGTTACTTCTGCTTGTTGGGTTAATAAATCTTTGAAATGATGTGATTGTTTTCGTCGGCATGTGTGGAGGTGAAATGATTTTTTTGCAGCAGATTTGTTGGGAAATATTGCGACAGAATGAAACTTGCTGTCTTCAAATCCCAGTAACTTCAGTTCTCAGACATTGAACCTGACTAAAAGAAATTCTGAATCCCCTTTGGTCTTGTGAATGGAGGTAATTGGTTCTCCAGGGAGGCAGGTTTGTTTTATTGATAGACCACATATAACCAATTATGTGATGTGGGTCCTGACACAGTTGCCTTTTGCCAGGGGAGGGTGGTCTGGCTTTGTTCACCTACTCTTCGTTCAAAAGTCTTCCTTAGAAATCCTCAGAATTAATAAGGAGTTATTTATACGGCACTTTAGACATTTAAATAACTGTCATGCACAATTTATCCTCTCCAAAGCCCACTGGAACAAATGAACAAATATCGTGATTACCAGCTGTTCTACAGACTAGAAAAATGAAAGCTTAGAAGGAAAAGCAAGGACCCTAAAGCTGGACCAATTAAGCAAGAAGGAGGTAGCATCTCATTTTGTTTGCTAAGAAGTGAATGCTCAAAAAAACCTAACTTTCTTGGTGACCATAATTATTAGTAAATGGATTGAGTTCAGCAAAGATTGAAAAATGTGCGAGGAACAAAATGGAAAATACATGTGATTTCAGGTTCCTTGAAGAACTAATTTTTATACACTTTTAAGCAAAAAAAAAAAAAAAAAAGATGTTTTCATTTAGGAATTGATTATTTTCTTTTAGAAAGAAAGAAAAATAGTTAAAAATAGTCTGAGAAGAAAATGCCATATCCCAGTTTTCATCAAAAAGAACATTTTGTTCATTCTGGCAAAAGAACATGTCATTTAATTTAGATTTTGTTAAGAAACAAAGCAGAAAAAAAATGAAACCTTTCTTTTCCTAAAACAGCGGTTGGCCCTGAAACAGTTTTCATTATTTTTCTGCTTTTAACAGCTCTTGTTCCATCAAAAGGGTTGCTGAATGACAGGTTCAATGTTTGCTGCTCACAGTTGAAACCATAGGCAGTTTGCTTTTTACTGGGATGTTCTCCTTGCGTTGGATTGATGCTTTCCTGAATTTTGCCATTCTGAAATTCAGAACTGTGTAAGTTATTTCCAGCTCTGTCCTGTCCAGGTAACAGTTTACTTGTTGATCTGATAATTGCGAGTTGTGTTTTTTCATTGTGATGTCCTCACCAACCCCACTGTCCTGTCATTGGGTTTATCTGCCTGGATTTTCCTCTTTTTTTCTGTGGGCCTCAGGTCAGCTCTTGGGTATTGACCTAAAAAAAAATATTGCCCCATCTAATTTTCACCCTTTCTTCTCTCACATCCTTGCTTTTGCCAGAAAGTGACTGAACAGAGAGATCTTCCCTGTAGAAGGTTAATAGAGAAGTATTATATTTCCAACATGACTATGACAAAAAGCTTCACAGATTTATGAGACACCATGTGAAGAATTATGCCTTTTTGTTTTAAATCTGCCTTGTACTACCTTAATTTGAAGCTTCTTGGTGCTTGTACTGTAAAAAAGAACACAATTGATCGTAACTCCCTCTTCCCATGCAATTTCTTATTTTACGGACTGCTGCTCTGTGATCTCTGCATGTAAGTATGTATGTATGATCTATAGCTTGCAAACTGAAGACTTAGTCTGCTTAGTTGGTCCTTATCTGAGCAACTCTACCTTTCTAACTTACCTGTCTTTCATTTCTATTTATTGGACTGTATGCAAATTGATTGACTACGAAAATAGTACTGAGTCTGCATGATTTCACACAGAAGTGTCATGTAACAGGCACTCCATCCCATGGGTGTGCATCTCGCATCACAAAACATCCTTTTAACTATTAGTATAAACAATCAAAGGATGCAGAAACTTCATCCTGATAATGGAATTGCACAAGAGATTCTGTAAATACATTAATTACTTAGCTGTTTTACTGATATTATTCTTGACAGCAGGTTTTTTGTCTGGGAACTACCAGACGTGTGGCTGTGGCAGGGAGCTGCGCTGATTCTCTGCCAGCCTTATTAATCTACAATGATTTGGGGTATGTGAAGGTTTTTTAAATGTGTTTGTTTTCAGATTCTTTATTTTTTTTTCCATTCTCCAAAATGATAGATGTAGAGCTAATCCCATAGAGTGATGGATGTTGGAGCAATGGAGTGAGAGTTGTTCACTTTGGCAGACTTATTCGCAGCCACTCTTTTTCAAAGTTGTACTTCAAACTCATCAATTACAAACTGCTCTGCTCAGGGAAGCCAGACTCAGAAGTGCAAGTCCATACACTCAAGCTGTGTATAAGAAGTTGCAAGATAAGAAAAATGGTCTGCAGATGAGCGGTGCAGAAATGAGAGTATGCATGGATTTGGGGGAGGCACTACTGCATTATGCCTTACTGTACAGACTCCCAGAAGGACAGCAGAAGTTGATCTGAAATGAGGGAACTTTAGAAAATAGTTTTGTTGGGGTTAGGTAAAAATTTTCGAAAACAATGAGAAGCTTTATTTCCATGTCATGAGAATAAACCTTTGTACTGTTTCATTCTGAAAAGCTTTTTTTTTAAAATATGCAGATTGACTGAAGGAAAGAGGGCGAAGGAGAGGGAGAGAGGGATGGAGAAAGAGAAAGAGAAAGAGAAAGAGAAAGAGAAAGAGAAAGAGAAAGAGAAAGAGAAAGAGAGAAAGGGAGGAAGGAAGGAAGTGAAAGTTAGATGAGAAGAAGAAACGGTTGAAAGAGGATTGACTGACTTGAAGAAGAAAGTTGGGCAGTAGTTGAATCAAAAATTGAAGACAGACAAATATCCATCTTCACTTATTCTTCACGAGATTCAGTGAATTGCCCTTTTTCCTCTCCTGTTTCAGCTGTCACACCACTGTATCTGTATTAACTTGTGACCATGACATTGTTCCCATTCTAGCACGGTAGTGTGAGGGCCCAGAGCAGGGCAGAGAAGGCAGTCTGCTACCAGGCAAGACCCTATGCATGACTTTGAGCTACAGACTTCTGGCTCCATCCCAGCACCAACTTTTCTCCCCATTGTAACTGGGGAGAGCCGTTAAAGCATTTCATATCCAATATCAGCATATGATCTGACATTTGGCATCCCACCCACTGGGACTTCAGGCAGCTGAGAGACATTTCCAATTCTTCCTCATTCTCAAACAGAGGTGCTAAAATCACAATAAGGATATTGCAAGGTCAGGGGAAAACAACCATGAAATGGCTGGTTTTGTGTCTGAAAGTCTAGAAGTGGGATCATAACTTAATCCCAAAGCATTTTGGAAGATCTCCCAGATCCAACAGCAGAAACACACTTAAGATATTGATAAGTTTTCTCCCTGCCATGGTGGCTTTGCTAAAAGCAACAGCAAGGGGTGTGAATCTCCATCTGTAGTGTATAATAAGGGGTGTTGTACATTGGACAAACAATATGATTTATATCCAAAAGGCGAGAGATGCCACAGATCCTTGTGCTCTCGGGGACTCTAATTTATTGCCTAATTAAACACTTGCTGCCAAATTGTCCATCCTGTCATTTTTAATTCCTGGTCTAATACTGCAGACAACAGAACACTTAAAGAGGCTACGTTCTACAAGTGAGGCTTAAATGAAGAAAGATGTTAATGTGTTTTTCCTAATCAAAGTCAATAGTCCATCAGGAGCAATTATTCTTTAGCAGGTCTGTTCTTCTGGGACCATGTGATATCTATGAATCTATCAAGGTCTGTTGACACCATATCCCCTTGCTGTAGAGGCAGAAGGGAATGCCAGCTACTCAAAACTAAGCAAACTCTTGGGAAAACCTCCAGACAACATGGACAAACAGAACGTCTTCTTATTTATCCTAAAACTAGATTTGGTTCTTACAACAAGTCTTGTTGCAAATGGATGCCAAGCAGTCCTGAGGCAAGGGAGACCTTAGGACATAATGTCTTAAAATACCAAGTGGTCTCACTGTCTTTTATGTATTTACCCTGTCTCATTCCTCTGAAATGGGAACATGGGACACTATTGCTGATAAAAAGGGGTACAGTCTTGAGCTTTGCAGAGTCACAGTTCTTCTATGGTTCTGTCCTAGAAGTCTTATAGAAGGCTACAAAATAGGCAGGAGTTTAGACTGATTCACTTGCTTGGAGTAACAGCTTTGGTCTGACACAAATGAGTTGTTGTTTGGGTGGCTTTGCTTTTGCTGGAGTGTCAGAGCAGAACGTCTGCACCAGTTGTCTCCAGTTTAGATGAAACATGCAATATTGCATCTCTGAGTCTAAATATTTTGCAGTCATTGCCTTTCATCTCCATAAATTTTCCATTGATACACCTTATTTTCTATGCCAGAAAGGGCGAGGGAAGACAGAGAGAAGGGGATGTTATGAGACCGTAAATGTGAAGCTCTCAACCAGTTCAGGATTAACTCTGCTTTACTGGCTGTCTTCTGTCCTTCCACTCTGCACCTCTCAGAAGAGTTTGGCTCAGTTCTTGCCATATCCACTCTTTAGAGTTGAGGAAAGCTATCAAGTCCCCTTAGCCTACTCATCTCCAGACTACAGAAACACAGTCCATTCAACCTCAGCTTGTGTGTCTTGTGCTCTAGCACCCAGATGTTGCAGTGGCCCTTCTCTGAACTCCATCTAACTTATCAGGTGGATTTTTTTTTTACGCTTAGCAGAAGGAATCCTTTCCAAGTATTCGTTTGTTCAGAGTAAACAAACCCAGTTCTCTCATCCTCTCCTCACACGGCATGTTATCACATTCTTATCCCTCAAGCACCCAGAAATGGAGTATATGAGGTTTTGCTCTGTAATTGCCCCAGAAGATAAGGTGAGGCTGACCATCTTGTAGTTCCCCGCATCCTCTTTCTTGCCTCATTTGAAGACAAACACATTATTTCCTTTCTCCAGGGATCAGTACAGTTGATAACATATTGTCCTGGCTTTCCCTTTGCTGTATATCCCTTTATCCAATGTTTCTATGGATACTGTATCCAGGACGTCAGCGAATGCCTGTTCACTTTCTGTGTCTCTTGAGTTTTGAGGTTGGTTACCCACTGTGAAAGCCTCCTCACAAATTCTCCCACCTGAAGAGGAAGGAGTCTGGCATGGTCATGGCCTCACTCCTCTTTGGATTCAACAAATCACAGTAGAAAGAAAAAAAAGTTTTCAATGCCTATCAAACTGTCTTCACATCCAGGGACAGCACAGCTGCAGGTAACTACCCATGTATTAGGTCTTTGTGAGGCATCCATCTCCTCTGTGTCTCTCTTTATTCATACCTCCCTCTCTATTTAGTTTTTGTTATTTTATCCCTCAAATTAGTGAAATGATGTGTCCTGTCTCTGTTTTGTTTGACAAGCCAGCATAAAAGCTGGGAATATGTAGATTGGTGTATGTAGCTCTAATTAGCACCCTCAGATAAAGCCAGTATTATCATATGACAGAATTTATATCCCTATTGTAAGCAATCCCTATTCATTGAGCCTCTTAGCAACTGCTACCTGTTTTTTTTTGTCAAAAAGGTAAGCAAAAACATATACATTTGTGTTTGTGTGTGAATGTGTGTATGTGCACATAAATGGGTTTTTATCAGTTTTCCTCCCTGTAAATTCATTTGTCTAATGACATTTCAATATAAAATAAATTTTCCCCCACTATTTACACTATTCTTTGTGACTCTCCCAATCAAAAGGCTGTTTCGGTTTTTCACAGTTTTAAAAGCAGCAGTAGAAAAAGCCAATAGTACCGTTATCTTCCTTACTAATGGCATACAAGGGCTTTTGAAACCATGCTTTCTTTTGCTGAAAGCTTTGAAGATTTCTTTATGTTAGCCATCTTGGTCCTCTCTTTCTGGAGTAGAACTCTACCATATGTCCTGATCCATCCTTCCACCTGAGCAAATGCAGGTGTCTGCTTTGGGTGAACTATAACTGACTGACTGAGTCTCAAGTCTATTGCCTGAATGGTGGCAATTAGGTTCATTTGAGGTGATGGAGAATATCACACTTCTCCCCTAGCTCTGAGACCTCCTGCAGGTACTTTGTCCTGTCCATCTGCTCCTATGACAGGCATCTCATATGACAACAAACACCTATCCATGGCAGGCTAAAGCAGACCCCATATCCCTCAGTCCTACAATGTTTAAATACCTAGCACACTTGCAGATCCTTGTGTTCAGACATCTCGTTTATAAGACTCAACGTGGATCCCACTTAGATTTTAGCAGCAAATAATATTATTTCTCCAGTTCTTGTGATATCCCTTTTCCCTGCCCTTATATCTCTCTTGTCTCTGTGGGACAAACACTTCGGATTAGGATGTCCTGCTCTCTCTTCTGAAGAGTCCCTATGTAGCTGTGAAACAACAGAGCCTTGACTTCAGCTAGCATTACTGTAATAGAGACATTTCTTCCTAGTATAGTCTTTGTTTTACTCACTGTTTTTTTTTTTTGTTTGTTTTAATACAAGCTCCTTCATTTGCAGTAAGAAGCTTATGAAACAACAATTGACTTGTTTACACCAGGGATGTGTAGTGGGTTGAGCCTGGCTGGAGGCCAGGTGCCCACCAAAGGCACTCTATCACTGCCTTCCTCAGCTGGAGAGAAGAGAAAAAAATATAATGAAAAGTGTGTGGGCCAAGATAAGGACAGTGAGATCACTCACCCATTACTGTCATGGGCAAAATGAACTCAACTTGGGGAAATTAGTATAACTTATTAGCAATCAAAATGGAGTAGGGCAATGAGAAATAAAACCAGATCTTAAAACACCTTCCCTTCACCCCTTCTTTCTTCTCAAACCAGCAGTGCAGGGGAACAGAGAATGGGTGTTGTGGTCACTTCATCACATGTTGTCTGTGCTTCTCCTTCCTCCTCAGGAGGAGGACTCCACACACTCTTCCTCTGCTCCAGCATGGGGTCCTTCCCACGGGAGACAGTCCTCTGTAGATTTCTCTAATATGAGTCCTTCTTGCTGGAGACAGTTCTTCATGAACTGCTCCACTGTAGGTCCTTCCATGGGGTTCAGTCTTTCAGGAATAGAGTGCTCCAGCCTGAGTCTCCCATGGGGTCACGAGTCCTGCTACCAAACCTTCTTCAGTGTGAGCTCTTCTTTCCGTGGTGCCACAGGTCCAGCCAGGAGCTTGCTCCAGTGTAGGCTTACCATAGGGCCACAGCCTCCTTTGGACATATTTACCTGCTCCAGCATGGACGCCGGGGACACAGCCTGCCTCATCATGGTCTTCACCACTGGCTGCAGAGGAATCGCTGCTCTGATGCCTGGAGCACCTCCTCCCTCTCCTTCTTCACTGATCTTGATATGTACAGAGTTGTTTCTCTCATATTGTCCCACCTCTCTCTGGGTGCAACTGCTGCTGCACAGTTTTTGGTATTTTTCTCACTTAAATAATAGGTTATCACAGTGGCACTACCACTGCTGCTGATTGACTCAGCCTTGGCCAGTCACAGGTCCTCTTAGAGCCAGAAGGCAATGTCTTTGTTGGACATGGGAGAATCTTCTAGCAGAAGCTTCTTGCAGAATACAGCACCTGTCCCTCCCCGCCCCAAAACCTAACCATGCAAACCCAATACAACAGGAAAAAAAAAAAAAAAAAGATACTATTGAATGAAACACAAATTTTCATAGGACATTAATTTCACCTTTTCTGCTTTACTGGGTCAATTAAAAAAAAAATTAAAAATTGTTTCCTGACAGCCCTGAGGACCTCCTCCATTAAACTAGAAAGAAACCAGCTCTAAGGACTTGCAGAGGAATTAACTGGGGAATTGTAGAGGACAGTGTGAAAGAAGATATGCCATGGGATTGGAGCTGTAGTAACCAGAAGAAAAACACTATGTGACTTTGTGGAAACCTTCCCTTTGGTTCAACTTGCCTTTCATTGCAGGTCCAGTAGCTGAGTACTGTTGTATGGATGGAGCTGCTGGCTTTGGGTCCAAATCAGCCTTCTTGTTAGTGTGTTTCAAAAGACATCTGTGAAGTTCAGGTCTTTCCTCCTCACTTCTTCTGCATTCCTGTCGTCACAGATGCAATGAACAGACACAGTGCTCCAGCCCTATAGTGGATGGATGGATGGATGGATGGATGGATGGATGGAAAACTTCTGTGCTAGTTCTGAGTTGTGAACCAACTTGGCGTCTTACTGAAATCTGAAGCTGTCTCTAAAGTTGATTTTTACTCTAGATGGTTTAACTTTGTGCTTCCATTTCCTGTGACCACACAGGGAAAGAATATTAGAGCAACCTCATCTGTACCTGAATGATGTTACATTATGCCACGTACAGAGGCACGAGGATTTGTATGGGATAGCAGTTATATTTCCTAACTTTAGGTGTCTACAATGTGTATGTTACATCTAAGTTACCTAGGCTTGTGTACTAGTCAATGCAGAAGCAGCTAATATACTAAGTGAAGTTAGGTTCAGGTTGGTTTACCAAAAGATGTGTCAATGTTAGGACAAGGTGTGGTCTCACTCACTCTGCTGAATCTGTTGATCTGCTGTCTGACTTCTTCAGATGTTGATGCCAACATTGCAGAGCACTGTATTTAATCAGCTCAGTCATACCTTTCAAAATGAATACGCTTGGGGTTTGCTTTAGAAGGCAGTGAAGACGTGAATTCACTTGGAACATCCAAACTCATTTTCCTGATGCCTGACTAAACCCTTGGGGCAGGGGTTTTCTTCCCCTTGTTGCCAACTTCTGCTGGAAGGCCAAAGAGCTCTGCTCCTGCTGTGCAGCCCCTGGAGGAAGAAATCCTTTTAGTGTTCTGGGAAGAACTACCTTTCTTAAATTTTTCCAACCTCTTACGTGCTGTCTTTTTTTTCTTCATCCTCAAGATGCAGAAGCTGGTAAAGGAATGCCTAAATTACCACTAGACTTTGAGCATTCTTCTTGTCTGCAGTACAGAGACAGGGAATGTTGCAGGCACGAGATTCACTCACTTGTAAATGATTAACATCTAGAACTACACATATTTCCTTGATATTTTTACCTAAATGGTATTCCAAAGATGATAGACATGACAGACAACATTGCTTTGTTCCTCTCACCACTGAAAAAATGCTCCACACACTTACAAGGGACAGGATAATATGTATCTTAGAAAACAACCAGAGTACATGATGGAACTGTGAAAATAGATGTATTAGGACTTGTGAGATACTTGGAAAAGTACCTAGAGAAAGTCCCAAAGAAAGGAGGAAGAGAAGAAACTTGAATTTGTTGTCCTTTGCATAACAGTGAGATTAGAGTTATTAGTTTAATTTACTTCTGTTTTAATTGACCAGAGGAAGTAGGTTTGTTCTAATAGATTATTTTCATTCAGGGCTGCTACAATAATTCACATAGGTTTTAAGAATTAAAAAGGTATATAGTGAATAAGATAATCAAATATTAATGGGATCTGGAGACAACAATGTAAAAGCAGGGAGGAAAACCCCAAGACACAATAATGTGACACTGGAGAAGTAAAGAAAGTTTGTGGAATTTTGCAGAAAGTGTGGAAAAGGAATTTGAAGCAGTTGGCTTAAACCCGAGCATACATAGCAACCATATTTTAAAAATGTCCCTAAATGAACATTTTTCTAGGGAAATGATGGTTCTCTGAGCCATCCAAGAGACTTTCTCTCTCCTTCCAATGCACTTCAAAGCTTTCCCACCTTTTTTAGGACTTCTTTCTCACTCTGTTCCTCCACAACAGTTTGAATCCCTTTGCCTTCAAGACATGACACAAAATTTAGTTCCATTCAGATTTTGGGACGAATTTTTATAGATGTAAGAATGGGGCTTTCACATACTTCTGTCTTTACAGTAAGTGCAAAGATGTTGTGAACATAATACTGCCTCCAGGAACTTGGCAAGACTCACTTGCAGGAGTAATTAACCAGGTTTAATAGCTCGGGTTCTATTACATTGTGCACTGACACAGTATTGTTACTTCCAGTCTGGAGTTACTTGGTCAGACCTTTCTCAATGCCTTTGGATCCCCAGGCTTAGACATCTTCACATTGAAGCTCTCTCTTCTATGTTGTTTTTTTTTTTTTTTAAAGGATAGTAAACATCAAAGTGTAAGAAATACTGGAGTTATGGCAGTGCTGGTTTTGCACTATACCCTATCCCTCATATTAGTAAGAACTGGATGTTTCAGAGGAAAGCAAAAGAATCAGAGATACAGATTTTCTCCTTGTGTCTAAACTAGGGACTGGCCTCATATATGCTCTTGATGTCTAGACCCAAGGATGATTGCTTTGCTCATAAATTGGCTGCTGGTGTACATCCCAGAGTGCTACAAAGACAGCAAAGAAAGAAGTTTACCTGGACTTGTGAAAGCACTTGAAACTGGAACAGGTTACCCAGGGAGGTTGTGGATGTCTCATCTCTGGAAGTGTTCAAGGCCAAGCCAGATGGGGCTTTGAGCAACCTGGTCTAGTGGAAGGTGTTCCTATCTGTGACAGGGGGCTGGGACTAGATGGTGTTTAAGGTTCCTTCCAGCTCAATCCATTCTAAGATTCTTTAGAGTGAGCTAAATTTGGTAGCTGGTGATTAGAGAATCTTACCTCTAATATATGGTTGGGAAAATCCCTTCATGTGCATTTTCAAGTGGGTGCCCCCTATAAGCAGAAAGAGAAGAACTGCAAGCTCTAAAGCTAGACTGGTTTTGGCTCTGTGTTTCTCAGTTTTAGAAAATTCTCAGTAAGGTCTTTTACACTATATATCTTTGCAGACCACACTTGAGCAGTGTTAGGTGAAGATCCCAACTGAAGAAAAACTCTCTTCAGCACTCACTTATGGAATGAAGGCAGGTTTTGTGGCTAAATCATGCCATGCCTGTGGATTCATACAAAATCCTAACTTTACTCGGAAGCCACGTTTGGGAAAACACCAGCTTGCCTCCCAGCAACACTGACAGGGTGCAAGAAGTCATTTGAACCTCGCCTGACAAGTGGAGCAGAGCAGCTTTTTCAGCCTCAAACCCCATTCCTCTGCAGTGACAGCTCTGTGATAATTGAGATGATGGCTAAAACCCATCACGCCATGAAAATGTCACTCATTACACTATACCAACTTCAATTTTGTGTCTTGCTCTCAGAGGCACGAAGTACCAGGGTGCACCTCTGTTGCGAAGAGCAAAAAATGCCATTACCACCTGGGTAACAATGAGAAGAAAACGAATAAAGGCTGAAATACTAAGTGCCATTATAGGAAACTGATTATTAGCCTGTATTTACTAGTGCTCTTAAAGATCTCAGCTCTGTGCAAAAACAAAACCCATAAAACCTAGAAATGTCGTTCATGGTTCAATTTTCAGATGCACGCTGGCAGCTCTTGGTTCCCACATAATTGTCAGTGGAATCCCTGTTGACCTCCAACCATGGACTTCTTTGGCAATAACTTAGTTGATCTGAAACTGCTGGGTTGACTTTGATTTATGTGACTCCGGTTCAGTTCTTAATTTGTAAAATAGATGGTTTTTTTCTGCAAAGCTGAAAAGAAGTTACCTGTTTCGATCAGAAGTTTTTTTGGGACAAAAAGTATTTCTCACTGTGTACTTAGCACAATAAGCATTGATCTCAGATGATGTCTTGCTTTAATACAGTAATTAATGAAACAATAACGATATTTCCTTTGTGCTAAGATCCATGAGCAGGTTTCCATGGCAACAGTCCATGCACAAGCTTCTAGCCTGCAGTAAATGTGAAGTTATTTGAATCATTTAAATTCTTTTAAAGAAAGAGGACTGCTGTAACTCAAATTAACTCAGATTTTCTGCAAGATGAAAGTGTACACAGGGGCAGTTACAGCAGGTCTGCTGGTGCACAGAAACTTTTTACCTTGCTTTAACTCACTGGTGTTTGAATCCTCCAAGCTACCATAGGAGCTTTTATCTCAGAAATATATGTATTTTCACTACATTTACTTTTTCTCCCTCTAGTCATTTTCTGCCTACAGAAACCATGCCCATTTTACCCTAGAAGAGCAAGTCTGCATCAGATCTTCATCTTTATAATCCTGAGAGGGAAGGAGAACATACTCTTGCCTGATTTCTTCAGCTGCCATAATGAATGAGGAGACAATCCCAGGCTGGACGAGAGGCAGAATAAACAGCATTAGGAATTCTCTGCTGCTTTAGCATCTCTTGGCTTCTCTGGGAACCAAGAGACATATCATAGCCTAGAACTGTTGCTTGGCTGTATGTGTAAAGGCTGTGTGGACCAGATTCTTTGGGCAAATCCATACTTCAGAGATTCGAAACATATTGAACTAATTGGGATATCAACAAAATTCACAATCAGAACCTTGTCTGGGTTGGAATATTAGGCCTAGATAATCTATCACGATTTGGCAGTAAACACATGGGTCTAACATTTTGGCAACTTGGTGGAAGAAGTTTCTTGTCCTCTCTTAAATGTAAGTATTGAATTTAAAGAGGTGAGAGTGAGTATTTTGAGAATATCTTTTTTTTTTTTCTAATCTGTGAATCATGTGTTTCTTACACTGCTGTTGTTCTGATGTTTTAGTTCACTTCTAGAGACAAGGCATTGGTGTAGAAGGACAATGGAACTAAACCATTAGGCTCATTCTTCACCCATGCACGGTCTGGAAATGTGGCTACTAAATTTAGGCCTGGAGAAGATCTACATGGCAGAGTCATGAGAGAAAGCTAAGTTATTCAAAAACTCCCACATTCTTTGTTTTTCATGTCTAAAAATACTTTTATATAAGAGACTTCAAGCTGCTTTCTGTGCTAAACACACAAATGGAAATCTCTCTGCACTACACACATTATTTCACTAAAATAAATATTGTTGCCTTTAATATTTAAAGAGATTTTTGAAACAGCCACCGAGGATGAAAAATACAAGGCAGCAAAAGCGCTCTGTGTCTTGGAGCCCTACAGAGGTGTATTTCATTTCTCCTGCTTTAATTTCTTTAGCTCTCAAGAAATTCCAAGGTCTCGGAAATGGTATGTTGGGCAGGGAAACAGAGCTGTTGTCCCCAGGGTTTCTTTGGCTCTTTATTATTCACCATCACAGGAAATTTTGTTAAGTCTAGGCTGAGGAACTGCATTATGTACTCCTCAAAGTTGTTGGGCCAGCAAATACACTACAGCCACTGTATCCCAAATAGCAGCAGGCACGATCTAGTCCTCGAGGTAGGACAGAGGACATGGGGTGTCCTTAGTTCTGCCTGTGCCACCAGAGCAGAATTCAGCATCTGTTGAAGTTAAGAGGAACTTTGTTGTTGGCTTTATTGGGATAAGAATTAGCATGAGTTGAGACTCTTGTCCTTCACAGACTGACTTCAGATGAGGTTCCTTGTCTTAACCTCATCCCAGAACTGCGTGGCTTATCCTGCTAGACCTGTGATGTGGAGGCCACAGTCAGATTGTCTTGCAGTAAACAGCAAATCTCTAAGTCTCTCTCCCTGCACGTGGTTTCTCTGGGATGCTCATATTTCATGTGTGTCAAATTATGCAGGTGGATGACACGCTGAGAAAGTTGTGAAGGAAGCATGTGGGCTAGTTCTCAAGCAGTGGATGGCAAGCCAAATCCAGAGTGATATTGACTGTAATTGGTCACAGTCACTGTGACCAGAATTGCTAGCAAAAAAAAGCAGCCAGCAGCTCTCTATTGGATGTCCCTATTTCCTTTAATATTGCATACAGAGAAAGGGAGAGATAATCCATTGTTGATTATGAATAGGTGAACTATGAGAGCTGCTGCTGTCAGAAAAAGTATCTTTTGCTTTGGAGACTAATAAAATTAAGAATACACATAGGGCTCAAGTTCATGGATGCATACACGTCTGTAGGTGAACTTGGTCATTTTTGAATTCTGCATTTCTGGATTAATATTCGGGAATCTGATTTTTCTCCTGGAGTTACCCCAGTGTATCACTGGAGTAAAACCTTGATGAATCAGATCCTTTCTGTGCATATCATGTGCAATCACATATAATGCAGGCATCACAGCCAGTGAACTTACGGCTGTGTTGCAATGGCCAATTAAAGCACAATTCAAACGCCTTTGCTTCCTCAGTCTGTTTCCCAATTATTGCATTTCATTGTAAAAGCAATTACGTATATTCCCCACATCTGACACCATAGTCCTTCCCAAGGATCATTTTGTACTGCCCTCTCCTATTTAACTGGAAGATTTCCACTCTGTTGAGCAGAGGAAGGATTGTCAAAAAGGCTCATTTGGGGACCGTTCTCCTTTATTTTCCATGGACTTACAGTCTCACAAAGTCTTATTTTACAAACAGTCAGAGAAAAGAGAGTCCACAGTCTCCTGACAAGGTTATCTACTCCAGCAGCCTGCAATAGGGCAGAGCAGATCATCTTTGTGGATCATTTAACCATTCTTTTATGCAAATTTCTCAGAGTTTCATCACATGTGGCTAATAGTGCCAAACACACACTCAAGAAGACATTTCACTGAGATTTTCACTGTGAAACCCCTCTTCTTCCTCAACCCCTTGTAGATGCTTCAGGCTATGTCAGCACTTGGAGGTCACACATAGTCAGAACTCTCGTATTGATCTCACCAGGCAGGGGGCGGTTTTTATCTTCATCAGTGAACTGCCTTGCTGCCCAGGACAGATGAATCCAAACTGCCTGTTGGGAACAGTTCCTGCCTTGCGCCAATTCTTTAACTTTGTGTAGAAACTGTACTAGAGAGAGTTAGATAGTCCAGGCTACAATAGTGCTGGAGACTGTTGTGGTGGTTTAGCAGAATAGATAACTAAGTCTGAGTTTTTAACGGTGTCTCTGCCACTCTTTATTGGTAGTACAGGTCCAGCTTTGGAATTTTCCTTCACTACAAGCTGAGCAGTCTGATCTTGGACCTCACATCATTATGCTACAAGTGTGCAACATGTCCACGTTAAGTGAGCGTGTGGCTAGGAACTACTCAGGTTTGGATAATTTTGAGCTAATTTAAGTTGCAAAATGTTAGTTTTCCTTCCAGTTCTGATCACATTTTACTGTGGAATGAACGAGGTATGTACACAACAGAGCACTACTTGAAAGGAAATTCTGTTGGTATAAAAGGTGTTGTTATTTCTTGGGACAGATGTGTCTGCCTCTGTCCCGTACAATGATGTGAGGCAGGGTCCGAGCTGATTGCACTGCAAGGGGCTATTTTCTGCTGCTAAAGTGACAGGAGCCATGGGCTCTTTAGGGATGGGAATGTCCAGGATGTAACTTGTGCTGCTGCAGCAGCAGCCAAGCACTAGCATGCAGGATGCATACTCAAGTGCTTGCTGCATTACTATTTATGTAGCTGGCATGTCCGTGTCTCCTTGCCACTCTTCAATCATGCAGTCACCAAATGATGCCAGAGAAAGGCTCAGATGGTTATTAAAAATCTGCTTCCCAGCACTGCTTTCCCAGCCTTCAGCTTTCCTGTTAAGGGGACCTCTCCGCTCATGGTGAAAACGATGCAATTAAACCTCATCAGCCATCTCCTTACTGGCCTCTTGGTGGTAGTCTTAACACGGCATATTCACCAGCTGCTCTAGCTGCCTTGAAAGGCATCAATCTCCACCCTATTCCAGGAGAACTAACGTTTTTAAGTAGATACTAAATATATATACAAAGTTTATGGACACAAAGCAAGACTTCTAAAGGATTTGCCAGAGATACAGAAGCTCCGCATCGCTGATCCATGCTGACCTACTTCAGGGTTTCACCTGTTACGCAAAGCCCGGTGCCGAGATCTGTCAGACATCCCTGAAGCACAGATATTTGGATCCAGTGTGAAAAGAGAGGCAATGAAGGCAAAAAGAATAAGGAGGTTGTCATTTGCGTACTTAACAGTTTATTTAGTGCCAGGCAAAATTAGGAAAAAAAAATAAAAGAGTCACACTGCTGCCAGGAACGTACTCTAGTGAATACCATGGCAGGTTTAGTTCAGTTTCTCCTTTCTAATCGAGACCCAAATGGAATGAAAAACAGCCTGACAGAGGGAACCATTGTGTGGAGTCTGAGGAATTCAAGGTGCCTGAGATTTGTTAGAGCCTTCCTGCAGACATCATTCCTCTGTGTTAAAACAGTGTTAAAACCTATGGACATATTTAGAAAATCCTTGAGAACCGTCTAGATCACGGTGAAAATAAGGAGAGTTTCAACTAGTTGTTAGAGTCAAAGTTTAAACGTGGGATCTAATCTTGTGGTTAGACCAACTTAATTGCCTCAAGCTCAGCTCTTGATCACCAAGAAGCTGTTGACAGATAAAATTGACTTTGAAGCCTGGGACATTTGATTGCAATAAGTAGAATTATGCGTTGCAAGTTAAGTTACTCAAACTGACTTAATTTTTCCTTTGTGGACCAGTCATAACCTGCAAATATTTTTTTTTTTTTTCACTAAATATTTGTCAGTGGGTTTAGAGACTGATTCATACCATGGATCTGCCCACAATTCTCTTTGGTGGCTGCCTTAGCCACTCAAACTACACGCAGCTCCTGCTCTGCAATGAGTTGACCGAAGGCTTTTCTAAAGCAGAAAATAGTTATGGAAGAGATAATAAGTAATCAATATATAAAAATATTTTCTAAGTACATATATACTGCAGATATTTATTGGAGCTATGTTTAGGCTGGGAGAATTGCTGCCCCTTTCAAATCAGGCTGAGCAGTTATGAAGCCGGACATCCCCCAGTGCAGGGTTACTCTGTTAATTGATATATTCTTGAGATTACAACTCTTCTGGCAGATCTTCAGCGTTTCCCTGTATTCCAGCATATCTCATTTTACAGGTAACAATACGTGAAGCTCAACAGGTTTTATACTGGTGTCAGGTATCCTGACCTGTCAGATTCCCTAAGATTTCCAAAAGATACAACTCAATTTTTCCATTTTGGTGTCTTGGGTAATAATTTCACACAACGTAGCTTTTCCCATTTACCACATGAAGAATAAAAAGAAAGACAAAGGTGGAGGTAAAAGAAGAACAAAGTAAGACATGACTATCATGAGATAAAGACTTCACAACTATAGAATTGAAAGCAAATGGAATTACACATATACCACAGAGTTATGTCCAACCCCTTCTCTTCCTCTACTAGCCCCATCAGGCAATAGTTTAAATGAAGATAAGTGGTTCTTATATCCTTTGCCATTCTCTGAGACCATTAAAAGAGAAAGCACCCAACACCTGCTGCAAGCATATTAATAATCAAATGAAAATTTAATGCCTACAAATCCTCAGAGTTAACTCTCCCCTCCAGCCATTCTCAATTAATAAGAAAGAAGAATGTTGCAGGAAGGAAACAGGCCCTAAATATCTTCTCTAGGAGGTCTCTTTAGAGATCATAATTGCTGGTAGGGTAATGATTAGCACATGAGGATTTTGCTGGCTCTGCAGCAGGCCATGGAGTGCCCTGTGTGAAAACACTACTTCTGTGACTAGTTAAGCAATGAGGTGTGCAAAGGGGCTGCAAAGACCCCTTCTTCTTTGTGCATTGCACAATAGCCTATCCTGGGGGCATGAGCATCACATATGGGAGCTGAGACATTGGTTCCTGCCCTCATTTTGTCACTGGCTGGTCCAGGTTGGCCAGTTGTCATCTCATGTCTGTGCCTCTATGTGGCTTACCGTAAATGACTTGAGTAGGACATATTATGGCTGGTCTCATTGAGGTTTTGCCTCTATAATTTATCAAAAACTAATGAAAAATAAGTATTTTTACTGGTCTCCTCTTGTTGCTTTAATTCTTCTTTGCCCATTCTGAACTCATTCTTTAAACCTATGGCACTGTGGCTTGACACCTGCCCACAGAGTGGCTGTGCTGACTCTAGGGAGGCTCAGGCACCATCCCCAGGTCTGCTTTCTGGTATCCTCCTTGGACAAAGCAGAATGCCATCCACCAGCTCCTCTCTCAGGAGCCTTTTTCTTTCCCTCTCCCCTTTTGCTGGGTCTATGCATCTCCCCTTGGAGATATGAAAAAACATAGTGAAGGCAGGAACAAAGCCATCAGGTTTAAAGCCATATCCCCCAAGGACCATTCCTTATCTGCTGTTTGCAGGCTGCCTCTGTCACCTTGGCACACCTCGGGCTGCCCAAATACAAACAATGTCAGCAGGACCCTCTGGATTGAACAAAACATTTTAACTCCATTTCTCTGGGGAAAAGCTCTTATTGCCCAGCAACTGTTTGTTTTCTTCTGTGTCTCTGCAGCATGGAACCAGCTTTAGGCGGAGCTTGCAAGACTCCATGCTGCCCCTCAACACTCTTGGCTTTATCCTTGCAAGGGAATAGGGCAACAACTCTCTAGGGCCTAACTGGGAGTGGTGAAAGACCTTTTGCAGAATTGGATTGTGACCAATGTGGGTGCAAAATGAAATCAAATGACTTTGTGCATGCCCAGCTGAGCTGTCGCAAAAACGAAAAGTTGACCACACTTTTTATTTCTTTCTCTCTCTCTCTTCATTTTGTTCGGCTGGAACCTTAGAGCTCAAGCAAATGTGTGCTATTACATGCTCCAGGTGATGCACGGTGGCAGGAATGAAGCAAACTGCCTCTTAAAGGCTGCAATCACTGGAATAACAGAATCAAAATACTACTTTGCTCGGGTGCCTGCTATCCCTCACTTTGTGTCAGCAGGAATGTGAATAAGTCCATGCAGACTACCACATCAGACAGATTTCCTTCACCATGGGTTGCAGAGGTGGTGGTGTGGAAGAGTTGTCAGGCAGGTCCTGGGCTACCTTGCTGATGGTTGCCACGTTACATCTGGCCAGTGTTAATGGCAGTGAAGGGTTTCTTCAGTCAGTGGATGGCTACTTTGCTGTATCTAAGTGGGATGAGCAGTCCAAATTCGGTTCTGGGCTCTCTGGCAAAAATCCTCATATGAACTTGGTAAAAGCAAGTGACTCAATTTCTCATCCGAGTTGAAGAAATTGCTTCAGTTTCTCTGCTGCAAAAAAAAAAAAGGTGGAATAGCATTGTTCATGATTTTCTGGAATGCTTTGAAAATGCTTTCAGATTATGAGATGTGTATTTTTATTAGGAGGTTCTGAGGTACAGGGTTTTTTGTTTGTTTGCTCTATATTCATTTTTGGCTACAACAGTAGGAATTTAACATGAAATCCCATTCTAAGAAAAGTGTTATCTCTGATTTAACTCATCTTGGCTGGGAAAGATAGTCTTGGAAGTGTCTGTCTGCACTGGGCACTCAAAAGTATTGACCATTTGGGTGAATGAAAAGCTTGCTGAAGCTGAGGTACAGCTCTGCCGGCAAGGTAGGGCACATAAAGATTGCAACACTGTTTTATTTTATTATTCCTGTTGCTCCATTTTTCATTCAAGCTTGGCTTTCTATAGATTTCTGACTTGAGGGTTAGTTCTTGTGTGGACTCTTTAATATACAGTAAGAGTTGATTTCACAGTTTACCTTTTCCTACATGCAGGAGTCAATAAGGACTTTTTCTGCTATCTTGCTGCTTATTCTCGTGAATCTTGTAAGACATTATCTTTGAAGTCGCCATTCTTGTGCCAAATTTGATTTATATTCATCATCAGCTTAAAAAAAAAAAAGAGATATGTATGTATAGAGGTGAAAGGCTCATGTGTTCAAATCTGATGTATAAATGGGAAAGAAATCTTCTTTTCAGCAGATTACAAAGGAGGGAGGAAGGGGAAATGTCTTTTTTTTGGAAAAGAAATTTGGTCCACATCACAGCTGTCTAGGAAAATAGAGCCAAAGTCCTGTCCCAATTCACAAAGCCATGCTTCCCAAAATAGCTGCTGTGCTGTCTGAACCGCAGGAATGTGTGTTGTTTGCTGGAGATGCAGCCAAGTGGAACAGAACACGAAGTTTTAAAATGAAGTTGATTTACCTACTCCTGTGGCCATGTGGGCATCTCTTTGGTGGCACTGAGAATTTCCCAGACATCTGCTTTTCAAGTTTTTCTACTCAACCTTGTCAAGAAAAGACATAGATCTCTCCCTAGAAATGGTCTTAGGAGGGTGATGAGTCATTATATTTGTTATTTCAGTTGGACTTCAATCCCCAATTGGGTAAGCAGCTCAGTTGAATGTTGGCTTAATACAATGTACCTACAATGTCAGAGAAGAGAGTGAGAATAATTTGAGATCTGGACAGGCTGGAGAGTTGGGTGGGGAAAAATTTAATGAAATATAACAAGGGTAAGTGTAGAGTCTTGCACCTGGGTAGGAACAACCCCAGGTTCCAGTATAAGTTGGGGAATGACTTATTAGAGAGCAGTGTAGGGGAAAGGGACCTGGGAGTCTTGGTGGACAGCAGGATGACCATGAGCCAGCACTGTGCCCTTGTGGCCAGGAAGGCCAATGGCATCCTGGGGTGTATTAGAAGGGGGGTGGTTAGTAGGTCGAGAGAGGTTCTCCTTCCCCTCTACTCTGCCCTGGTGAGACCCCATCTGGAATATTGTGTCCAGTTCTGGGCCCCTCAGTTCAAGAAAGACAGGGAACTGCTGGAGAGAGTCCAGCATAGGGCAACTAGGATGATTAAGGGAGTGGAGCATCTCCCTTATGAGAAAAGACTGAGGGAGCTGGGGCTCTTTAGTTTGGGGAAGAGGAGACTGAGGGGTGACCTCATTAAAGTTTACAAATATATCAAGGGTGAGTGTCACAAGGATGGAGCCAGGCTCTTCTCGGTGACAACCAATGATAGGACAAGGGGTAATGGGTTGAAACTGGAACAGAAGAGGTTCCGCTTAAACTCGAGAAGAAACTTCTTCTCAGTGAGGGTGCTGGAGCCCTGGCCCAGGCTGCCCAGGGAGGTTGTGGAGTCTCCTTCTCTGGAGACATTCAAGACCCGCCTGGACACGTTCCTATGTAGCATTATCGAGGCGTTCCTGCTCTGGCAGGGGGATTGGACTTGATGATCTTTCGAGGTCCCTTCCAATCCCAGACATTCTGTGATTTTGTGGTAAGTCACCACTAAGGCAGCTGGTAGAGAAACATTTAGTGTGTGGGTTTGACTCATGACTCTGCTTTTACAGTAAAAAACTGAACACAGTTGTTTTCTGAACATGCCTAACTGAGCTCCCAGAAGTTTATGAAACTTGTTTGGTTTGATAAGGAAAACAGTTTGTTTCGGGGTTTTCTGCTTGTACTGTTACTTATTGGTAAATATTTCACACTAACATAACTGATGTGATAAGCCAAATATCATCTGATCATACTTTGCGGCAGGCCATGGCATCCTACGGCTGGATGTTCAGTCTACATCCATATGTGATTTTGTAACTGATCCACCAAAACATCTGGCAATCTTGTGATCAGAGTCCTTCTTTGGTAAAGGTGAGACTTAATTTGTTAGTCTTCTCTCCTAAATAAAATCCTTAATATTGATTGTTGATAAAAACATTGCAAATAAAGTTGTTACTCAGATTCAGCTATGACCCTCTCCATCATTGATTTTCTTCTACTAGTTACTGTGGAGCAAATTGATAAGAAAGGTGTAATCCAGTTAGGAACTTTTGCTCCATTTTTCATTGAGTAACAAAATGACATTTTCTGAGCAGTCTGGTAAAGTTAATAAAGGCACAGAATTATAGAATGACTTGGGTTGGATGGGACCTTAAAGATCATCTAGTTCCAAGCCCCTGCCACGGGCAGGGAGATCTTCCATCAGATCAGGTTGCTCAAATCCCCGTCCAACCTGGCCTTGAACACTTCCAGAGAGGGGGCATCCCCACAACTTCTCTGGGTAATCTGTGCCAGTGTCTCACCACCCTCACTGTAAAAAATTTCTTCCTAATATATAATCTAAATCTTCCCTCTCACTTTGAAACCACTATATCTTATTCTGTCACTACACTCCCTGATAAAGAGTCCCTCCTCATCCTTCCTGCAGACCACCTTTAAGTACTGGAAGCTGCTATAATGTCTCCCTTTTTGAAGGAGCCTTCTCTTCTCCAGGCTGCATAATCCCAGCTCTCTCAGCCTGGCCTCACGGGGGACGTGCTCCAGCTGCCCAATCATCTTGGTGGCCCTAAAGTTCACAACATGGTTGTAGACAACTGTAGTTTCTGGAAAATCTGATGTTCTGAAACTTTTGCAAAAGCCTTTAGGGAGCAGACCAGTGTAAATGAAATTCCTGAGCATGAATGAGGGTATCAGAGCAGCAGGGACAGGGTGCAACCAAAGCTCTGCAGCACTATTCTGTGGAACCACAGAGGCATCGTCTGCTTCTTGGAGTGTCCAGTCATGGGCAGACAAGGGAGAGTAATGAGAAGAAATGAGGCTGATGAGGACCAGATGAATGACCCCATGTCAAACAAGAAGATTTGGGGTCTGAATATTGATCTTGGTTAATCCCCAGCACTGCTTGCTTTTACAGTTCTTTTATCTTTGCACATCTGAATTTCTACATGTACAGTTTTCCATATTTCCATAATTAAATGTTCCTTTTCCAAACTGTCAAATCAAACAAACGGGTCTGTAAGAAAAAAACTTTTAAATACATGTTAGGGATGAAACTGACTGAACTTTGTGTTATTCTAGCCATGTCCATTATTTCAAGTATTATCCCTGTTCTCCTTAGGTTTTCCTTAAAATAAACAATGAAAAGTAAGATTTCAAAAAGCATATTACATCAAGATCTTTTTTAAAGATACTTTACAGAAAATATTCACAAAATTATTACAATTTTGTATTAAAATATTTCATGGAATTATTTTTTTTCTAGCTTGGATTGTAAGGAAACATCTATATGTGCATTGCAAGCTGTATTGCAGTTCCTATTAAAAGTGTTTATGAATACTGTTAACTAAATTCTACTTAAATCAACAGCACACACTTTTGTGGGCTTGTACACATTTTACACACTTCTACACATTGTGTATGTGTGTAAACTTGCAGTAAGCAAGATGAGCATCTTCTAAAATCTGTGTTACGTGACCTTGGTTATGAGCTTCCCATTTGAAAAGCAAGAGAGTAATGTTGTTATCCATTGAAATACTAAAATAAGATAAAATAAAATAACAAAATAAAGAAAATTTAACAGAACAAAACAAAACATTCAGTATTATCCCTGTTTAGTGACCAGTAAAGAAATCTTAGTGAGGATAAATCTCCCTTTTATGTTCGGTCTACTGCACTCATATATAAATATATGCTTATTACCATCTAATTATAATCCCTTAAATCAATTAGATAACATTCTCTGATATTTCCCATTCAGGGAAGCAAACCATTTAATCTGTAAGTGATAGCTATTGAGACTACCAATCACCATTTTCATGGAAGACATTCCCTGACTTGAAAGACAGAAAGATCATCGTACTTTTAAGACTCACTGGTTTGCTTTATCACATTAATTCTCTCACTGTTGTGTCTCCTGAATGAAGAAGGTGAGTGCTTCCAAATCCCTGGGAAGGAAGAGAAGTTGCACCTAAGCTTTACGTTTTTCAGGTAAAAAGATCCCAGCCTCAGCTGCTCAGCTGATGTCCTCCAGCCCAGCTCCAGCAGTGGGGTTTTCAGCAGAGACATTCTGGCTAATGTCATCTAAGGACTGGAGGCAAAACCAATGTTGGTTGACATTTCAACAATAACAGTATCAAATGTTGTTCATATTTATAACGTTTTACCCAGAGTGGGGAGCAGCCAACCTCTCTTTTCCCATCCACATTCTGGTGACACTAACAACTTTTGCTCTTGTGGACAGACCTGATGTCCAAACCCACCAAATACAAGATATATCTCAATCATTCCTGTTGCACTTGGTGACATTTCTGTCCATCTTGACTTTGACTGCAGTCAGGACTTCTTATTTGATGGAAGGCTCCTAGATGAGCCAGAAAACTTTTACTTTTCATTACTGCCGTTGTCAGCTGCTGTTGGTTCACAGCACAGCAAAGGGACTCTGAGCCTTGTGATCTCCTCTGCCCCAGCTCTTTTTCCATGAACTTGCATGATGCTAAAAGGCATAAATAGGTGAACCAGGATAAGTTTCCCTGGAGGGTTGATGATCAACGCATTGGAGAGGTGTCAACAATAAAATATCTTCTGCCTGAACAGATAGTGGAAAATTCATGGCAGGAGGCAACTGTCATTGAGGCCAAATGTTCCACATCTTGTACTGCAAAGCCTAAGAAACAGAGACAAGAATTCCAGACTGATGGTAAAGAAGATAATAAAGTGGCCCAACTCCAACAAGGAAGACTGAATGCAACTTGCCCCAGCTGTTTCTTAGAACGGATCAGGACTCCAGGACTGAGCTTTATGGCTGTTCTTCGTCCTGCTTATTTGATGGACACTGTCTGTTTTAAGGGATAAGCAGTGCTGGGACCTCAATTCCAGATATTTTTCTGTAAAATCATCCCTAGACTTACCCACAGATTTAGGAGTGATGTAGTCACAAGCTGAACTTCTCTTTCTTACAGTATGAAGGATCTCTCTAATCCAGTGTAAAGAATCTCCTATGCTTGAGCTAGAACATGGAAAACGAAGGGAAATTCTTCGCTTAAGAAGTTTGCTTGAATATAGGACTGCAATGGCAGGACCCATCTCCGTGGTGCTTGACACAGGAGGTGTGTGGTCAGCGGTGAAGAATCAGACACCATTACTGAAATGTTTCCTACTTAATATCTAGCAGAAAATAAGGTTACCTCTACAGGCTATTTAATCCTTTCCACAGTTAATGGAAAAAATTTAAAAAAAGAAAAAAAGAAAAAAACAAATGTCTTTACCTGAAGATTGACAGAGATTTTAGAATGGAATTAACTTCTTTCTGAAACATCCATTTGTCTCACTATGGCAGGAGCTGAGGGTAACTTTTCAAAGAATCTGTTGAAAGGTGAAGATGTTTCTGAATTACAGGGTTACATATGCACTTAAAAACCTGTTTTCAAAGGCTAATGGCCCCCTAATTATTGGGGGCTGGTACTTAGTGTGATGTTTAGATGTTGTCCTCTGAAGATAATTTCTAGTTCCTCAGCTCCCTTCTTCAGGGCTCAGAAAGTATTGTTTTGTTCCTTCATATTTAGAGTTTCACTTGGGTCAAGAACAGTCTTGCGAGGAGCTGGGGCAGTGTCACTGCAGTGTTCATGGTCACAGAGCAGAGCCAGTCATGTTATGGAGGAAAAAAAAAAATAAAGCAGCAAAATCCTTACTCTTGGCAAAACTGCAAAACCTGCAAGGACAGGATTAGATCTGTGTTAAATAATTCAGGCCTGGGTCCAGCTGCCTCTTGTGTGCACTGCTTTATCAGAGTGGTTGTTCTTGGCTATTCTTGAATATATTTAGGTGGTATGCTGATTCTGATAAAGGTTTATACTGTCAGCAATGAGCAAAACTCCTACGGTTTTTTGGTGCTTGGGTTTGAGGTCTTACCAATTTGCTCATTAGTTTGTGTTATTTTCTTCTGCTTTTTTGTTTTTTAATATTCTTCCAGCCATTGATGGCTCTGTCTTTTTAGAGTAGATATCAGTGATTTCTGTGATGCATGTGTTTCCTATTTTCCACTTTGCAGAATACCAGACAGTTGTGAAAAATAGTAACAATAAGTTGTCCACATGACCCATATGCAGATAAATTGGCTTGCCTTTAAGGGCAGGCAGGGAAAGATTGTGTAATTTAAAAGAAAGTCTGAAGTTACCTGTAAACACAAATAGATTCAATAATCATCTGCTAAAAGTTCATGTGCTATTTGCGCCAGGGAGTTGTCAGTCACCAGAGACTGGTGGTGAGGTCAAGTGTAAGAGTGCTGTTTATGTGCTATTTTCTTTTTATAGCTTAAATCAATAAGCTGATTGAGCCTAGCTGGATCAATCCTTCTGAGTTTTATTTACAATTATCCTTCAGTGGTTAATACAGTAGTGCTCTATAGCTGAACATGTTACAGCAATTCTTTCTGAGGCAATATATCTTCAGCTCAGTCTGAATCATGCTGAATTCAATGTGTTTACAGCAGTAAAGCCGTGCTTCAGTCTTTTGCTAAGTGGGGACCTATGCAAGGGTTTGCAAGATGGTGAAGGATAGTAACAAAGGATCATTTTAGTCAAAGGAGGACAGACACACGATGTTCCCTCATTAGTGGGTGGAGAAAGAGCCTCCTGCAGAGGGCAAGTCAGTGCAAGGGCAATTTTATGAAGGGACTTTTGTTACCGGTTGAATTTAAGAAAAAATTGCTGTGCCCAAGCTTAGCCTTTTGTGAACACTTTTCTTAGTGGATATCCTCTCCCTAAGGAACAACCTCTCTTCTCTCTTTGTGAATGCCTCCCCAATTTTCCTCAGGCCACCCACACCTGTAGTGGTGTGTTGATGTGTTAGAAGTTAGGAATAAGAACTGGTTGTGAGAAAAGGAGATCAAGAAGTTGTTGAAGGGAAGAAGTCAGAGAGCTCTGGTCAATGGGACAAAGTCTAGTTGGATGCCTGTATCTAGTGGAGTCCCTCAGGGGTTGGTACTGGGACAAGTATTATTCGATATATTCAGATAAAACGACCCAAGTTGCTCAGCCTTACTTTATTAGAGAGGTGTTCTGGTCTCCTAAACATCTTCATAGCCAACTTCTCCAGCAGTTCCCTGTTCTTCTTGTACCAGGGAGACCAGAACTGGACAAAGAACTCCAGATGCAGCCTCACCAGAGCAGCGTAGAGGAAGAGGATAATCTCCCTCGATCTGCTGACCACACTCTTTTTGGTGCACCCCAGGATGTCATCGGTCTTCCTAGCCACAAGGTCACTCTGCTGGGTCGTGGTCATTCTGTTGTCCACCAAGACTCTCAGGTGTTCTTCCTCAGAGCTGCTTTCCAGCAGGTCAGCTCCTAACCTGTATCTAATCACCCTTCAGTATTTTCTGTAAGGGAGGACTAAAAGATAATCGACCTTGGTCGTATTCCTGGTGAGTTTGGTGAGAGAAAAAAAAAAAAAATCCCACAAAGGAGCAGTTTCGCATCAGTTTCCAGAAAACTGAAAACCTCTCATGGGAACATGTTACCTGTATTAAATTTGACAGGATACTAGTAAAGTATTAGAATAGCGTAATATATATTTCATTTTTAGTTCATTATTCCATATAATAATTGAAACTACAATGTCAGGGCTAGGAAATAGCTATTCCTGGTTGGTTTTTTTTGAATAATTGAAGTTTCACAGTTTGTTTTCATTTTGCATCTGAACAGATGGCAACTTTTGCTGTTACAATTTTTCATCAAAAAAGACTGATTGATCCTCTAGTTGTTAGGGCATTTACTTCTTATGGGGAAAACTTAGGTTCAGATTCCTGCTTTGAATCAAATGAGGCAGGTTCTTGAACTTGTGTGTCTTTCTGTGATAACCTCTAAGCTACCGTTTTTTTAAAATGCTATTGATTTTTTTTTTTTCTAAGCTGGCATCCATCGTTATTTAAATTCTGTCCTGTATGTGAGAAAGCTTTCCTGAGAAAAGTTCAGCTAAATGTTGTCAAATACAACCTAAAATTTCAATATCAGCTTTTTCTCATTGGAGAATTCTGTTTTAACAAATTGGCATGATCGTGTAGATCTTTCCCCCTGTTTAATAAAAAAACACGAAACACAAATATGTGGCCAACTCAAACTCTCTTTCCTCTTCCCAATGCCCATAAAATTACTGCCTTTAGTAAAAATGAATACAAACATGAGAATTATCTGGGAGGATTTCTAGAAAACAAATAAATTCCAGTTTTTAATTTGATCCCATCTCTAAACCAAGGTCTGAAACTCATGAAACTCACTAATTCGGGAGCTGAAATAAAAATGGAAATGGAAGGAGTATAAACAGGAAAATCTGCGTGTGTGGCTTTTTCATTTCACTCGCTATAGCAGTTTCTTTACTGCCATTTGTTTTCATCAAATGAAATACGTGATATTTAAGATTTAGCATTACAGGAATTTCTATGTCTGAGGTAATTGCAAATATTGTCTATCCTGCTGACATTATTCCAATATCCATCTACATTTTTTTCTAGTCCTTCCTCAGGGACTACAAGATTTTCAATTATTATTGAGTAGGCGTCTGAACGTAGTGGCACTTTTGCTGCTAAATATCAGAAATTCACCTCAGCTCTTCCTTCCCAATGTACCAGGAAACTCTCATTTGCTCTTTCTATCTGTTGTCTATTTAAGCAATCATGAATTCAATTTCCAGCTTTATTTCCAATCATGAGAACAAGAAAGTTTTTTCCTATTTCTAAACCAAAAACTCAGTTTCTTCTATGGTAATTTTGTTCATGGGAGCTGGATATTTAGGAAAGTGATAAAACCAAGGTCAAAAAAAAAATCACCAACAAATGTAAATCTCTCTACTAAGTCTGGACAGCTTCTAAAGCTGCACGAATCTTTTTTTGACTACAGAGGAATTCCCCAATGTTCAAGATGTCTCCATTCTAAAATTCTGCATTATTGGTGTCTCCTCAACGCCTTTTACATAAATTGTCTAAATATCTGATTGAGGAAGTACCATTAGAAAGGCCATTGGCAAAATTAATCCCTAAGTCACACATCTCATCTGTAAGTACTATCATGGTACGTAATCCTTGAGGAACTCCTGACTGCATTAAAGGTATCTTTGATCTCTTTGGGGTCAAGACTTTGCCCTGTGTTACTGATAAAGCATGTAAATTTTTTTATCTACTCAACTCTTTCACTACTATGTGTGTGCGTCCAAGTTTTCAGTTTAAACGAAATTAAAATGAAAAGGTTTCCTTTTTTAAAAAAAAAACACACAGCAACAAAAAACCCCAAAAATTAAAAAAAAAAAAATCCCTGATCTCTAGAAAGGATTTTTCACTTTCACTCTTTTACTTCTCCTGTGTCAAATGCCTCATCTTTCCTCCTTGGCCTTTCTTCTTCTTTAAGTCTCCCTATGCAGACCCGTGAAGTGCCATGTGCAGAATCATCAAGTATCATGTATTTAGCATAAAGCGTCATAATTCTCACATAACGTGCTTGCTAACTTTATGAATACAGATGGCTAAGTATTAAAAAGAGGAACCCTGCTATTGCTTCCCAAAGAAAACTGCAAAGTGAATTCAATATGCAAAAACTAATACAGAATCAACAGAAGAGATACTCCGAACTCATACGCTCATTTTACGGGACATAAAAAAAATGTCAGCACAGGACAGACATTTCTTTGTGAATCCATGTTAATAGAGCTTCTAGTTTCATTAAATATCTAAGGTTTTGTTTCTTTTTTTTTTCCCCTGCCAGTATTGCTTGCTCTTGAATGATCTAGCAGTATCGATGCTGCAAAGCTGCCCCTTCCCAGAGTTTGCCATTGTCTCTTTTCTGCCAGATGTGCTGTTTGAGTACGATTTCTAATCCTTTTCTATCAATGTGAGTCCTGCTAGGGAAGATTTATTAGCTATGTATTTTAAATGTCCAGGTTTTTTTGACCAAAAATTGTGGAGAAACAGTCAAGTGATCCACCTCATCAAAGAGGAGTGGTTGGGGTATATTATCCTACTGGTTTCATGACAGAGTTGAAGATTCATAGAATACTTTGGGATGGAAGGGACCTTTAAAGGCCATCTAGTCCAACCCTCCCCGCAATGAGCAGGAATGTCTTTCATTAGATCAGGTTGCTAAGAGTTCCATCAAGCCTCACCTTGAATATGTCCAGGGATGGGGCCTCCACCACCTCTCTGGGCAACACATGCCAGTGTTCCACCATCCTCATCGTAAAAAAATTGTTCTTTCTATGGAGTCTAAATCTACCCTCTTTTAGTTTAAAGCCATTTCCCCTTGTCCTATGACAAAATGACTAAAGAAGACAAGAAACAAAAGATGAAATACATCTCTATATAACTAGTTTATGATTTAGACTGAGCTCATCAAGAGATTATGACTGAATGTGTTCTGATATTGTGCTGAATATCACTGCTGAATCTCATTTCTTTCATGTTCTTTACTGCAACCAACCCCAGTAAAAAAAGTAGAGGGTTTGGATAGTCACAGGCAGGGCTGAAAATCAGGATGGAGGGGTACAGGAGAGACAACTGAGGTCTGCATCTCTTATCAGATCTGGGCTCCTACCTTATCCTTTTCTTAGAGTATCAGCAGCAAGAATATTGGGCCAAGTAAAGCTTCTGTAACTGTGATAACTGTTTTGTACACTGAGCCTCTGAGATCCCTCACTGGAAACAACCAGCTATGTTTATCCTACCTTAAATGTATGGGAAGAAATCTTCCTAAGCATTAAAATGATGAAAAAAATTAATATTAATAATGTGGTCACCTCCCTTTCAAGCTCTTCAGGACTTGGCCTGCTTTTCATGCCTGTGATGTTACCTTAGATTTTGGATGATGAAATAAAAGACTGTATGCTGGATTCTGGCACAGTCAGTTTGAAAGACTGATCAAGCTCATTTGCCTCCTGCTCAGAAACCGATCAAAAATGCCAAGAATTAAACTACGGGATTAGGAAGCCTGCCATTTCTAAGATTTGTGGCACTAGCAATTGACTTAATGCCTTGGTGAAGAAGAGGCTGTGCATGGATTCACTCATGTGGCCTCCCTAATTGTTTGTCAGGGAAAGGATTGCCTCAAATCCTTGTGAAAACTAGATAGAGTATCACAGTGGACCTGAGCTGTGGATTCAATCTGTTCCAAGCTCAGGAACGCTTTAACACGAGCCACTGATTGTTGGATGCTTCTCACACCAGTGGTGTTGTACAAAGATCAGTTCGCCAGTCCTCGTACTGCATTTGTGACACGTTTGACTGCAATTTTTGGGAACACGTTTCCAGAGGCAGTGGAGCAGAGAAATGCAGGGTAAGGAGATGGTAGGCTTAACTGTCAGACACCTGCCAATGATGTGATCCACACCCCTGGCTTGGGAATTTAACTGAATTTCTTGATAGGCTTTGCCAGAACAAGATACTCCCCATCTGCTTTTCATGACAGCACTACAGTGTTCCTTTGGTCAGTTTGGCTAGGAGGACACAGGCTAGGTGGAGTTTGACATGTTAACATCTGTAACTTCTTCTGTCTTCTGCTTTCTTCTACTCGACTCCTGTTTGTCATGGATATCTCAGGCCAGCCTTACTGTTACTTTAAGTTTAACCAGGGATTCTTAGGAAAGGGCATTTTGACTACAATTTCTCAGAGAAGTTTTTGTGCAGAGCTGTGTTCAGCTCTGGGGATACCCAGCATAAAGAAGACATGTTGAGGTGGGTGCAGATAAAGGCCACAAAGATGGCTGGGGGGCTGGAGCACCTACCCTTTGAGGACAGGCCGAGAGAGTTGTGTTTGATCAGCCTGGTGAAGAGAAGGTTCTGAGGAGACATTATAGTGCCCTTCCAGTACTTAAAGGGGACCTAGAACAAAGATTGGAAGGAACTCTTTGTCAGGAAGTGTAGTCACAAGACAAGGGGTTAATTTAACCGTTAACAGTTTCAAGCTGAGAGAGGGTAGATTTAAACTAGATGTAAGGAAGAAGTTCTTTAAAGTGGGGATGGTGAGACACTGGAAAAGGTTTCCCAGAGAAGTTGTGGAAGCCCCATCCCTGGAAGTGTTCAAGGCCAGGTTGAACGGGGCTTTGAGCAACCTGGTCTAGTGGGAGGTGTCTCTGCCCATGGCGGGGAGCGGGGGAGGTGGAACTAGGTGATCTTTAAGACCCCTTCCAACTCAAACCATTCTATGATTCTGTGACAAAGACTCTATCTATTTGATGGGACTTAGGCAATCTACTGAAAACATTGATTGAGGAGTTATTCTGCTCTGTCAAAACGCCCTGTTAAGCCCACATTTGTAGCTGTAGGGTGCATAGAAAAAGATAGCTTGTGGCTCTACCTAGAATTAGGCTGTGTAAAGAGTCTGCTGAAGGTGAACCACAAGACAATACCATGAGTATGGATCTACCTGCTATAACTGGCTGACATTTCAGATATAGGTTTCAACCTACCATTTACAACAAGGATGATGTTCTCTCTATGAGGCTGTCTTACAAGGAAACGAATTTTGGTTTCCTTGGTTTGGATTCTGTAGCAGAACAACAGCAAATAAAAGCTAGTGTAGTCCCACTGCACTGGTGGTTTACACCTACATTGGTACAGCTCTTTGTGCATGTCCTCAGGGAAATATTTCTCCAAGGACAGTAGTGTTCCCTGCCCTCAAGATTACTGTGAGATTGCAATCATTGATCATGACATTCCCTGAAGCTGTTGGGTGGAATAAACGGTGTCTGATTATATACTACTGACGGTGTCTTACATCCATTCTGTCTTGACTTGACAATTTGTACTTTTTCCAGTGAAAGGAAAAGATGAAGAATTGGATGAGGAGTGGGCTTGATGGGCGCGGGGAAATAATCAGATCAAAGTGAAGCAGACGGGGACTTCAATAAATTATTTCAGTAAAAGTCACAGTAGAAAAGTTTGTGATATACATGCCCACTTCATTCAGACCTCCCTGTACATAACTGTGCATACACCAATCAATTTCTATTACTTTAATTTCGTTTTTACAGAAAATCAAACAACAGCAACAACAAAAAGAGTCAAAAAGGAACAAACTGCAAAGGAGGCCAGAATAAAAGTCTCCTAAACTGAGTGCCACTAAGAGATTTTTTTCTCTTCTTGACTACCCTGTGTGATATTTTTCTCCATGTTTTCTGCTCCATTTAAGAATAGTTTCATCCGCTGTGATGCTACTAGTGTGTGGGCCTTTACAAAAGCATGTACACAAATGAAGACTAAAGCTTCATCTCTGTTCAACAACACTGGCAATCTACCATCAATCTTGTTTCTGTATAACATAGAGAGAGACAAGAAGGGATGTGTCTTCTCAGCAAGTCAGGACATATGTTTTCAATGCTTGAGTTAAAAGGAGGGCAGAGAGGTGAAAAATCTGGATCAGAAAAAAAGACGAGTAGCATTTCAATCCAAAATTCGGGTCTTAGATAATCTCACTAACTTATAGTATCATTGCAGAATTTCCTGTCATCACCTGACACTGTCTAAAGCTACACAATCACCTGAAATTTTAATGTATGGGCATGCATTAAAGCATTGCAGTATTGACTCTACTGTGTTCCTCATCCATCTGCTCATGCTCATGACAAGCGGGATCTCAAGAAAAAGCCTTTAGCACTTCCACCTTCTAGAGGGCTGGTCCCATTCTTGAGAGTCACTGAACAAACTATGAAGAAGAATGAGGCTTTTCTGGAAAGCACTCCTAAAGATTTGCTTGTAGAGTGCTCACCGATGAGGGAGAAAAACAGCTTCAACCCTCTCTCCACCCTCTCAAGGAAGTACCTTCCCGACATTGTAATTTAATTACTTGCCTCTTAGATACAGCTGATTAGGAAGATACCAGATTGTTTAGACTAAAATTCCCAAGTTGCCTAGAGCTTCTTGCATGTGTCCCCGTCAGAAGACTAACATTTATGATTGCTAAAGACACATTTATACATCTAGGAACAAAGGGCACAACCTCACCTACAAGGCAAGGAAAAGCACTGAAAAGTACCTCCATAGCACAGTAGATGAGCCACTCATTCAGCATTCCAGAGGCTGCAATGTGATCAGGAAAACACTACTAATGAGGTCTTGAGTGCACAAACAAGAGTTCTGTGACTAGAAGCTGATATTATTTCCCAACCCATAGCTGTTTGTGGCAATGAGGACACCAGGTGTGGACGTGACCCAGGCAGGATTTGCAGTCTTTATGTAACACTGACCAGTGACCAACTTAAAAAAGCTCAGTCTTTTCAGTTTATAAAAGAAAAAGAGGTAAAAAACCAAAACAAAACCCACAAACAAGATCAGAAAGTGCTTTGATCACAATGATAAAATGCTTTCGCAGAGAGAAAATACTGAGTAGTAAAGAGTTCTTTAACCTAGGAGGGAAACACGTTGCAGGAAGAAGCAGCAGGCAGTGACAGCCAGGCAAACACTAATAACTGGTTTTTTTTTTAAAAGGGCAGCTATTAGTCACTACAACAAACAAGTGAGGGAAGCTGCGTGTTCCCTACCTTTTAGTATTGTCAAATTAATTTGGAACATTTTCTAGAAAAGATGCTTTTGTCACGCAGAAACTCGAAACTGCTCAAGTTAGAAAAATAAATTAAAAAAAAGAGAAAAGATTCAGAGGACAATTCATGCTGTTGATGGAATGTGGTGCCCAAGGGGTCAGCCTGCTCCTGTATCTTTTTAGATTTTCCTTGTTGAAGAATGTCCAGACATTCTCAATTCTTTTGCCCCTCAGGAGTGCCTCTCTAGGGACTTTGTCAACCAGGCTCCATAGCAAGCCAAAGTCTGCCCTCCAGAAGTTCAAGGCAGCAGTTCTGTTGATCCCCATCCTTACTTCTCCAAGATTCAAGAACTCTATCATTTTGTGACCTCTCTGACCAAGACTGCTTCCAAACATCACATCACCCACAAGTCCTTTTCTGTTAACAAGCAACAGGTCCAGCAGGGCGACTTCCCTAGTTGGCTCACTCACTGGCTGTTGGAATGTGAAGAGGGTCCCTTCGGAGAGCTGGCCAAGTTAACGATCATCACACCAATATGGCTACAGATCGTCCTCCCTTTATTGCTCCGGACAGCTCAGTCTATACAGTTCAGCAGTGTCCCCGCGCCTGCCCCTTCACAGAGCTGGTCAGTTACAGGTTTACACGCGCCAGCGTTTTATTGGGCAGTGCCATTCCACTGTGCAGGAGGCTCTCGCCCCCCCTTCTCCCCCCGGGCCCAGCACCTCCAGCCAAGCATCTCGCAAAGCTCTCACAAAACAGATAAAACCTCCTCCTCCCCGTGTTCCAAGGCAGCTTCAAGGACAGAGCCTTTGTTTAGGCCTAAGCTGGGTTGTCCACGTTTTTAAAGTTATACCGCGCCTCTGCTCCACAAGAAATTCCTCTACATATCCCCCTTTTTCTTTTTGGACAACCCAGGCTTCATCCGCTAGCTTGCTTATAATTTTCTTGATTATACTTATCAAACAACTAAACATAAGTAAGCCTATAACAATTAAAACTGCAATAACTAAAAATGCCTTAACTAAACTCTTAATTTATCCTGTCAAAGTTCTCACACCCATCGCCCTAAATCATACTTTGATCCTTAATCACACACTTCTAACAAAGTAAAAGGCAGCTGGTTTCCCTGCCTTGCTTTTAGCTAAAGAAAGATCACTCTGCTGGTTAGTACATAAACCTTAACACCTACTATATGGCTTTGATTACACAACCAATATAAGCTTCATTGTTAGTCACACAAAGAGGATACATATTAATACAACAGGTAACATTGAGAACAGTCACATTTTCCCACAATTGCTCTGCCATCAGCCGTAAGCATCTTCTGCCAGTCCAGTCCATATCGTCGTTGGTAATCGGTACCTCAGGGTCCCATCACGTCACTGGGCGAAACAAAGGGATTCAACAGGCAGTCCCAGTGCATGGTCGTGTTGCTGCTACGCTGTTGAAGTGACAGGATGCTGCACAGCCACATCATGCAGGATCATGCGGTTCTCAAGTCCCTTGTCCGTTATTAATAATAACAGGACACTCAATCAAACTGGCTGCTTCCCAATCTCCCTCTATTATAACGTTTCTGATGACACCGCTCCATCGCTGTTGCAAAGGATCCTTTATGGTTCAAGCTTGAAAATCAGGCTTGAGTGAGGGAGCTGATGGTAGTGGGGGAGCTGAACTGGTTTAAGGGTTTCTTCTATTTCTTGTTGTCTAGTTGATAATTCAGCGAGTTTGTTCAGCATCTCTTTCAGGGGTTCATCCTGATCTTCCTTCTTCCCCCCCTCCTTTTTTTTTTTTTTTTTTTTTTTTTTTTTTTTTTTCTTATTAGCTCAAGTATTACTTCAGTCATGCTGTTATCACACAGGGAGAGCAGAATTTCCCAGGTCTGTTTTGATCACACTCTCCCGTTCACTCCCATGCACATCTGGTGTACAAGAAGCGTCTTATCTTCATTCTCACGGACAAGCTCTCAACATGAGCTGTACCTGGCTGGTCAGGGTCTCTTTTCATAATTAGCAAGCAAGAGTTATGCACTTGTTCAGAAAAGAGCTCAGCTCAAGGACAAAAGTCTTAATTCGGCAATGCAGTGCAGTTTCTCTTTTTTTTTTTTTTTTTTTTTTTTTTTTTTCTTCCACCCAGTCGGGACGAGCAGGGAGTTTCTCCCTTTACCCTTTTCCTTTCCTGCCCTCCCCCCAACGCTTTGATCGCTGCCGCAGCAACTTTCTTTTCTGCTTGCATGATTTCTAGAGTGCGTATTACAGTTTTCCAAACTGTTCCTAGTTCTTTCGCTTCCTTTCCTTCTTTTCCTCCCTCTAGAGTACAGTCCCACAAAAAGTCTCCTACTTCACGCCATTCCGTGGAACTAAAGATTAATGACGGGTCGTTCATTTTCTCCTGTTTCCGAGCCCATGGGGCTAATACGTCTCGCTCCTTTACTTTTTCTTCTCTCTTAGAGAGTATACTAAGGAGGCGAGTTGCCGCGTCCGTTTCCATCGCGGTCTTACCTTGGCAGGGGCTTGATCAGTTGCTCAAGCTCTGGTCTCCGGTGCCCTTTTGGTCACACTCGGAACTCTCCTGCCTCCAGCTCTCCGGCTCCCAAATCGGCTCACGTCCGATGCTTCGGAGTCTTCCCGCATTTAAGCAATCCACATTTAAGCGTCCATAGAGGGTCCCTTGTTCAGGCGCCAGATGAAGAGGGGTCCCTTCGGAGAGCCGGCCAAGTTAACGATCATCACACCAATATGGCTACAGATCGTCCTCCCTTTATTGCTCCGGACAGCTCAGTCTATACAGTTCAGCAGTGTCCCCGCGCCTGCCCCTTCACAGAACTGGTCAGTTACAGGTTTACACGCGCCAGCGTTTTATTGGGCAGTGCCATTCCACTGTGCAGGAGGCTCTCGCCCCCCCTTCTCCCCCCGGGCCCAGCACCTCCAGCCAAGCATCTTGCAAAGCTCTCACAAAACAGATAAAACCTCCTCCTCCCCGTGTTCCAAGGCAGCTTCAAGGACAGAGCCTTTGTTTAGGCCTAAGCTGGGTTGTCCACGTTTTTAAAGTTATACCGCGCCTCTGCTCCCCAAGAAATTCCTCTACAGGAATGTTCTCCTCCATGTGCTCCAGGAACATTTTGGATCGTTTCTTCTCTGCTGTGTTTTATTTCCAGCACATATCTGACTAGTCAAATTCCCCCACAAAACAAAGGCTAACCATCCTGAGACTTTTCCCAGCCACTTACAGAATATTTTGTGTTCCTCTTCATCTTGTTTGTGTGGTCTATAACAGACTTTTACCATGATATCTTCCTTGTTGGCCTTCCTCTGATTCTTCTCCAAAAACTTTCAACCCTTTTGTCACCATCATCAGCCTCTAGACAGTCAAATAGCTCCCTAACATACAGGGCTACCCCACAGTCTCTCTGTCTAGTCTATCCCTTCTGAAGAGTTTATAGCCTTCCAGTGTAATACCCCAAATTTGCGAGTCATCCCACCACGTCTCTGTTGTCATAGTTTTCCTGCTGACCAGCAGCAGGGCTTCCAGCTCCTTCTGTTTGTTACCTATGTTGTGTGTGCACTGCTGCAGATGCACTTCAGTTGGATTATTGTTGATCCTGCCACCTTCTTGATGGAAACAGACCTAACTCTTACATGACCATTGTCAGAGGTTTCTGTATTTTCTAATACATAACTCTTGAGTATTTGCTGCTGCATGGATCTTCTAGATGTCCATATCTCTGCCAAAGGGCTATTACTCCTGCAGTTCTTTTTTTCCTGTTTTGTCTGCAGAATTCCAAGCACTATCTCCTACCAACTTCCCCATAAACATTCAAACCCATTTGAGTTTAGTTTCAAAGTCCATCAAGCCCAAGATTCACTGATTTTCTACCAGTATTCTAATACATGTGGTTGGGTTTGTTTTCTTTTGTCTACTACCGAGCCATCATGTCACATTTTGCTTCACATTAAGTCAAGTAGATGAAAAAAGAGTGTTATTATGGATTAGCATGAGACTTAGCTCTAGGAGATGTTGGTTCAATTCCCATCTTGCTTACATATGCAGCAAACCTATCACAGGCTCTTGATCTATCTGGAGTCAAATTCACTGACAGTGAAACCTGCAGGTCTCATTTCTCTATTTGTGTGATGAAATGGTCACAATATCTTAGTCCCTTGGGGATTTTGAGGATTATTCACCCTAACACTCAGAATACCCTGATATTTCCCTACTGAGCGTTATATAAGAATCTTGAGGGAAAGACTAATCATACACGAGGTAAACAAGTAACAAATGGATTATACAAGAGTAATTCCATGTGCAGCATAATTTAATAGAATTAACATTTGAGTGATGACAAATAGAGAGCCTTTGGGGATAAAAGTACTGGAAATAAGGAAACAGTGAAGAGATTTCTAAAAGGTGAGAAATAAACTAAAATGAGCTCTGTTTTTTTCCTCCATACACCACGCTCTTGTATTCAAGATTTTGCTTTCAGGTGCTGAATAATAAGTGATACAGACAGAAAGAAAATCCATCTGTCTCTGTGCCAGGTTTCATTAAATGTTGGCCTCAGAATTAAATGGAGGCATAAAGAAGGTAGAATGGTAAATTGAATACAAAACACTGAACAAGAGAAATGGCATTTTATCACAGGCAGCATTGCAAGAGAGAGTTTCCTGTCTGGAGTAGTAATGAGAGCACTGACATCTTGACTTCAGACATTTCTGTGAGTACAAAAATCCCACAAGTTGACTTGTAGAGAGACAAAGAGTTTTCCTGGAGTAGGAGACCAACCGCTGTGAGACTGACAGGGAACTTAGTAGTGGAGGGATGCAAACAAGACCTGTGGATGTCACAAGGGAAAGCTCGTACAAGCTTGTGCCCCAAGCAGTGCAGACCTGAGTGTTTTTTTCAGTACAGTCCAATGCTTAAGTTCCTGTTGGAAGTCCTTAGACATAAATCCACATGTAAGTGCTGGTTTTGTGAGCATGGAAGAAGAGGATATCCCAGCACACCTTACAACAATGCCATACGTCAATTCTTGAAAAGATTTGCCTGACAGACCTTCCCAGAAGGTGCTCACCATGTAAAAATAATGGGAGACATGGAGAACCTGAACACAGTAGTATCACAGAATCATAGAATCACAGAATGTTTGGGGTTGGAAGTGACCTCAAAAGGTCATCTAGCCCAGCCCCCCTGCCAGAGCAGGATCACCTAAAATAGATCGCACAGGAACGCGTCCAGGCAGGTTTTGAATGTCTCCAGAGAAGGAGACTCCACACCCTCCCTGGGCAGCCTGTGCCAGGGCTCTGGCACCCTCACAGATAAAAAGTTCTTCCTAATATTTCTGTGGAACCTCTTATGCTCCAACTTGCACCCATTGCCCCTTGTCCTGTCAACAGACACTGCTGAAAAGAGCCTGGCACCATCCTCCTGACACTCCCCCTTGACATATTTATAAAAATTAATGAGGTCACCCCTCAGCCTCCTCTTCTCCAAGCTAAAGAGACCCAGCTCCTTCAGCCTTTCCTCATCAGGGAGATGTTCCACTCCCTTCATTGTCTTTGTGGCTCTGCACTGGACTCTCTCCAGCAGTTCCCTGTCTCTCGTGAGCTAAGGGGCCCAGAACTGGACACAATATTCCAGATGTGGCCTCACCAGGGCAGAGTAGAGGGACAGGAGAACCTCTCTGGACCTACTTGCTCCTCCCCTTCTGACACACCCCAGGATGCCATTGGCCTTCTTGGCCACGAGGGCACATTGCTGGCTCATGGTCATCCTGCTGCCCACTAGAACCCCCAGGTCCCTTTCCCCTGAGCTGTTCTCCAGCAGGTCAGTCCCCAGCCCGTGCTGGCACGTGGGGTTATTCTTCCCCAAGTGCAAAACTCTACACTTGCCCTTGTTGAACTTCACCACATTTCACCCCGCCCAACCCTCCAGCCTGTCCAGGTCTCTCTGAATGGCAGCACAGCCTTCCGGCGCGTCAACCACTCCTCCCAGTTTTGTGTCGTAGCATAATTGCATTAAATCCATGCTACTGTAGGAAGATGAGAGCATAGAATCATAGAATCATAGAATCGTAGAGTGTTAGGGATTGGAAGGGACCTCGAAAGATCATCAAGTCCAATCCCCCTGCCAGAGCAGGAATGCCTAGATTATGCTACACAGGAACGTGTCCAGGCAGGTCTTGAATGACAGGCTTCTGTCTGCCACCGCTCAATTAAATGACATAGCTGTAACCACAACTTCCAGAATGGTCAAGGCTGGTTATGCAAATGGTTGTTCAAGGACATTTCACAGAAGCCACGCGAACTCTCTCTTTCTTTCAATCTCTGCAAGACCGAGGTTCTGCAGTCCAGAAATGCCAAATTCTCTTCTATTAAAAGAGGCATCAAGGTTTGGTTTTGTTCTGTACTAAAAGTAAAGGCACAGCATTTGAAATCATGGAGGAAAAGGACAGTCTGTCATGAAAACGCCAGTTCCTGTCTCCTTTTAAGTCTCAGGGCAGGAGAGATTTTCACTGCAGTCAATGCTCAAACAGCTAAACCACTGATGAATCTGGGTGTGTAGCTAGGCTTATTTTCCAGAAAATAAATCAATGGATAATATAAATTTTCCCATTTTCATATTTCATTAAAACGTAACTATCCAATAGAAAAAAAAAAGAACAAATGTACCTTAATGATATCTATATTTCTGTCAAAAAGGAATTGACCAGCACTGCAGGTATAATCTAAGGAAGATGCCTCATGTCCTGCACTGCTCTTGTATAGTTACGTTCATTTAGTTAAGGAATCTTAACTTCATCTAAGTTAAATCACCTTTATCTTGCAGTAGATATGACTTCAGTTTTGTGGAAGACAGTAGGAGAACTGGGTTGGCTTTGTGAGTCATGACACTTCCACCAGCCATGTTTAGGCATTTACTCAGTGATCATTACTAATGTACTTACTCTTTATTGAGTACAGGTGGAACACAGGGTGCCGTGCTGTAGGTGATCTCCCTTCCTGTAGATGATCACGGCTAGTCAGATTTATCACTCATTGCAGGGTAGACAACAAGCCATCTGTGCCTTTAAGAAGCTCTCCTGCTCACTGTGTAGCTTTAGCTATCCTAAGTGGCACCAGCAAGTTTGTGCTCCCTGCCGAGACTACTCTGTTTGAGCACAGAAGAAAAAATGTATTAGCTGACAAAAAGACATTAATAATGCAGAGAAAGGTAAAACTCTTTCAGCTCTACTGTAACACATCCAAGATGTTTGGAATGTTTGGCTTTGATTGTGTGTACATGCAGCAATGCATTTCCTTAGATCAAGATATTATGGCAATGATTTCACTGTGTTTCTGTTAATGAGATCACCTGGGCCAGTGATCGGAGAAATGACAGCTATGGATTCATTTCTAGGTTGTTCAGGTATTCCCTGCTTTGTGTTCTGCCTCCAGTCACAAAGTCAAAGTAAATATCCATCAACTTAGCAACATTTCTTCTCTGACTGTCCCCCCTCTGACTGTTTATTTGCATTGGAAAACTTGGCATCAAACAAATGATAAGACAAACCAGGGGAAACATTATTCGCTTTTGTCAACTTTCTCTTTGGACCACAAGGAATAAATGGGCTTGAAATTGTGACTTTGTTTCAGATTCTGATAAAACTACTGGCCATTATTTTATCTTTCCAGCGTGTGGGGACAGTCATGAGAAACTCAGGGTTAATATAAACTAATTCCCCATAATCTCACTCCTGTGCAGATTACAGGTCAATTGAGAGTGAGAACAGCTTGGTTCATAATTCGGACCTGCTCTAAACTATGTCAGCAGCCATCAGAAAAGTCACCAGCAACTGGGAATGAGACTGAAATGGAAATTCAAGTGTAATTCTGATTACAGTTTTTGCAGCAAGCAAATTACCAGGAGAAGGATGAAGTTAGTAATGAGTTTGACCATTTAAGTTAAACCCTGGGAAATCTATTTTGGTGTTTTAATGTTCACATTGTTATAACATCAAAACAACTCCTAGGAACGTCTTAAACAATATGGTTAAGCATGAATAACATCTCTGGTGTTAGTTTCCTTCCATCCACTGTCCTTTTCCAAGAAGAATTATATGGGCAGCACAGAATTTCCTTTTAGGCTGGACTGATTTTCTTCTGTATCTATCTAAAAGGAGGTCTGTACTTGGAAATCGGTAAGATATATGAGTATCCTTATGTCTCGATGGAGACCACTCTGCAGTCTGTGACAAGCGCTTCTAAAACCTCTGATTATATTTACATGAGAAGCTGAAGATAGATGAACCCTTTCTCCACCTCACACCATGCCAAGCCAGAAGTCTAAACTCCTGGTGCCTGGTTCATTATTATTGAGGATCAGTAATCTTGGAAGGGAAGATGAGTAGCTTTGGTATAACATGACAGAAAATAAGGATCTAATGTTAGTAGCTCGGCACCAGGGTATATCGAACCCATTTCTACCTGTCTGTTCTTCTGTCAAGGTAGAAATACCCTTCTAGTTCCTACATGGTAAAATCTTAAGCATCATGTTCTCCTTTATATTATGCTAGATTTGCTGATCTTCCTACTGGAATTTTAGATATGAAGATGAAGACTCAGAAAGATGACAGCCTTTAATCTCATTTAGTATTATGAGAATAATAATGCTGCAGTAATAATAATACTGTAGTTATAACATTTATCTGTAGTAATTCTGTGATATACAGAATAAAATCTGCTGTGACTGAGTCTCCAAGTCAATTTTCATTTCTCTCCTTTTTTTCTCCGTCACTCTTGGGGTTGAACAAGTAGGTGCCAATGAGCAAGGAAAGTTAAGAGTAAAACCACCACCCAGCAAGATATTTCTCCTTGTTTCAATTACTTGACCTGCACTGAGTGTAAGCATGAAACAGAGCAGCAGAGAGAAAGGCTGACAGAGATTTTCCATTCTAAACACTGCTGTTTAAATATCTACAGCAACCTTTTACTCTGTTTTAGGTTAACAATTTTTCTCCTAACAATTTTTCTCCTTAGCAGGTCATATGTTATCATTTTTTATTTTTCGGAAATTTAACCGAAGTTGGTTTTGTCATCTTGGGAATGAGGTAGAGTAAATTTTTTCAGCTGTTTCAGCATTTCTGGAAAATGCCTGGGGACTTTTCAATTCCATTTGCTTCAAGTGAGCATTCTGAAGGAGCTCTTCTCTCCAAAAAACACTAACCTATATCTGAACAAAGTGCTAGTCCTTGGAGGTTTGACCAAAACTAACAGTAAAATTCCCAAATATATTATCTGGTTTTGGATGGTTTCCAGCCAAAAGCTGAGCAGGATTCTCTTTTGACTAATAGTTCTGGGATGTAGCAGGTTGGATACTCAAGATGAAGAGGTTTAATTACAGTTCATGGGGTAGAGTTATCTGTAGGCCTTGGAGAATAAGGGATCATGTTTTACACTCACAAAGGCTTGAACAGCTTTAGATTCTGATATGAGAAAATGTCACTGTCTTCCTGCTGCAATCAAATAGGTATGAAGTTTCCTGGTGGAGTTTCTCAATGATAAAAGTAAAAAGATATTCACATCATTAAAGACTATATGAATAATAACATAGAATCATAGAATCATTCAGGTTGGCAGAGACCCTTGGGGTCATCAAGTCCAACTATTAACCCTACTCTACAAAGCTCACCCCTAAACTATCTCCCCCCAAAACACATCTAAACAACCTTTAAACACACCCAGGAATGGTGACTCAACCACCTCCCTGGGCAGCCTATTCCAATGTCTGACTACTCCTTCTGTGAAAAATTTTTCCTTATGTCCAGTCTAAACCTCCCCGGTTCCACTTTGAAACCATTCCCTCTTGTTCTATTGCTAATTACATGTGAGAAGAGACAACGTCCCTTCAGGTAGTTGTGGAGAGTGATAAGATCTCCCTTCAGCCTCCTCTTCTTCAAACTAAACAGCCTCAGCTCTTTCAATCATTCTTTGTAAGATTTATTCTCCAGGTCCTTCACCAGCCTCACTGCCCTCCTATGCAACATAAATGTGCAGGGGATCTAAATCACGGTGCCACAAAGGATTAAAAGTGCACTATTAAGAAACATTGTGGCATTTGAAAAGCTAGGAGTACTTAACTTAGAGACCATCTCAATATATTTTTATTGCTACATTTTTGGTTTGTAATTATAGTGTAGGCAGATGGGAAAACAGGAAGAAATGAGAGTTGTTGGATGATACTTGTTTCTGTTGACCTAACTCCTGCTTTGCAGTGAGCAGAGAAAAACAAATTTTTTTTCCTCCTATTTTAGAATCTTGTCTAGTAGATAAATAACGTTCCTCACTGTAAAACATCTTCTACAGACTCCTGTGCTCAAGCTCCCAAATAAGGAATCACAGTGTAATGTACCTCAATAAGGAGGTATCGAATGGCTGACAAAGAGACAGCTCTGTGTCTTAAATCACATGATACGGCTGCAGACAAGTAAAGATTTTTCTTATTATTTGCATTTAGAAGACACCTGACCAGGACAGGGATATGCCATTCTAAACATGTTAGAGGGTAATAAAGAGTTTTCCATTTCTGCACACATGCATTGGGAATGTAGATAAAGACACAGAGAGGCGTTGAGATATCCCCACAGTTAGGTTTTACAAAGCAGTGTTGGGTTGGGAGAATCCAGGTGCCCTGCCTACCAGCCTTACACGAGCGCCTAACATTACAGCACATCTGATGGGATTCTGAAAGTTTGCCTTCAATGGTTTCCTCCATCCCTGAATGGCTGAGGGATGTGTTGCATTTGAGCAAAGAAAAAAATTCTATAACTGGTTTTGAAATGAGAGGTGAACTATTTCCCCTTCAACTCACAGGTTCTCCTTAACATAGTGCTTCTCGGGAGGTTGGCAGGATACTGCTTTGCTTTCTAGTGAAGTTAAAAGCCTTTATTTCCTGATCTGAGTCACAAACAAAATAGATTTGTACTGTTAAAACACCTAATAGTTCTCACAGTACTCGTCGTCATCATCTGTCTGTTTGCCTGGGAAACTTAATAAATGAAGGTGATCACAGGCGAAAGTTCCTTCATGGGGCACAGGCTGGTTCCTTGGCAGACAGAAGAGGGAAAAGGACTTTTTATCCTTGTGGCACCAGCGATGTTGAGTTTTACACACATGGCAAGGATTTTACTAATGCTGAAATCATGCTGCTCAAATCCTGATTAAAAAACCCTAAACCCAAGAGTGAGTCTGAGCGAGGATGATACAGGAAGAGGGGTTTTCAGTCCAAACAGTCCCACATCTTTTTCTTCCTTGTGTTCCAGGGTGGTGACTACAGACTAAGTCTGATGACATATTCATTCGTAATTTGAGAGGAGGAGCATGAAATTCTTCTGAAGATAAAAATCCTTGAGGGTGAATCAGTCAGCCCTCCAAAGGTGCTGTCTGCCTGTCAGGGTGAAACTATCATTGCTTTAGCTAGAGGCGCTCCAACTGCATTTGTGGTAGACAGGAGGCAGCTAGAAAATTTTGCAGCAGGATAAGGTTTCCTAAATTACAAGACAGCCTGGGGAATCCTTAAGACCCTCTGAGAAGCTTCAGTGAAACTTATTCATAACAAGAAAAGCCATGAATGTCAGTGAGGGAAGATGTTTAGGGAGGTTGTCAATTCTGAATAGTCACATTCAGGTGGGAGAAATGTTATTGAATTGTGACCTTGTATCTCAACACGATGGTGTTCCACTGAGAAATCCAAAGTGGCAGCTAGAAAAGGAGACGGTATAATTTCACTTCACCTTTTATAATTTTTTATGTTTGTTTGTTTGTTTCCAATTTTGTTATCATGTTCCTAAAGATTTTTTTTGGCAAAGATAAATCTCTCATCGTCTGTATGTTTGTCTTCTGTCAAAAGCAATCTCAGGTGAATCTGACAAGAGCAAGGCCCTTCATTTCCCCAGAAACTAGAAAAGAAAACAACTGACAAAACAAACACTCAAAGGAGGCCTTCTTCAAACCTTTCTGATGGGCTATGTTTGAGGACTGACAAATCTGGGGCAGAAATGTTCACTGTTGAGCATAAACCAATGGCTTTTATGGACAGGCAAGTCTGCTTTCATTTCTGGGTAACCACATCTCTCGCCAAAGAAGGATGTCCAAAGCATGAAGCATTATAGTGATTTTCAGCTTAGGAAAAGGAAAGCCAAGAAATTATTTGGACCACAGTACCACGGCCCTGACAGTCGGAGAGGCAACATCCAGGGATCTGAATCCAAGTCATGCTGTTAAGAAACTCATGTCAATGGCTTTTTTCAACACATGTTTTGAATAAAAGAAAGCGCTTCTACACATGTGGGAGCGTTGGCAACTTTGCAACAGAGCTCAGCCAATTACAACTGAGTCTTTCAAAAATCAGAGTCATGAAACCAGCAGACGTATTAATGATATTAAACCACTCAAGAGATGAGGTGGGGAAGGGAATTAGTGAGATTTCAGGAATACAAAATAAAGGAACAATCTTTGTTTCTCTTTCTGCATTTTCTCCTACACTCATTTTACACCTTGTGTTCACCTCTATGCAGTTAGGTCTTGTCCCTGGGGACTTCATATAGTGACTGAGATCCAGAAAAGGATGGTATTAGGGATGCTGGTCCCACTGAGAGGCATGAAACCATATTCCAGAACAATCTCTTCCCTCAGCCAGGAAACTCAGTCATCTTTCAGGACTCAAGAACCTCTCATGAACCTTGTGTATGCAGCAATGTTGTTCTGATTCACCCTGTCAAGGAAGGATGGGAGGGAGGAGGGTGAGTGACTATCAAAAGAAGAATCACTTTTTGGAAGATGGGAGATGTAGGGAGATGCTCAGTAATTCAAACAGGAGCAGAACTGAGCTTTGCAAATTGTCACAGAGTGGGGTACAAGTCTATTCCTGAGACTGCGATAGTGTTGGTACCTTGGTGGGGTTCATTTCACTAAATGTTCTTGTATACAGTGGAGGTGACTCAAATAGAGCAAACCACACCAAGCTGCTCGTGTGGTCAGAGCAGAACAAGTCAATAGGCTCACTGAAGTTTAGAGAGTGATTTGTCCTCATCTGAAGTACTGACATGACTCAATGTGTGGGTCACTTCTTTTGGTCTCTATTTTGGATTTGTGCTGAAAACAGTATTGATAACAGAGGGATGTTTTAGTTCTTGCTGAGCAGTGTTTACACAGAGTCAAGACCTTTTCTGCTCCTCATGCCACCATACCAGCAAGCAGACTTGGGGTGCACGTGAAGTTGGGAGAGGACACAACTGGGACAGCCAGTTGCAACTGAACAAAGGGATATTCCAGACCACGCTCAGCAATAAAAGCTGGAGGAAAAAGGGTAGAAGGGGACAAGTTTGATGTGATGGCGTTTGTCTTCCCAAGTGACCATTGCACCTGATACATCTCTACTCTTCTGGAGATGGCTGAACACCTGCCTGCCAATGGGAAATGGTGAATGAATTCCTTGTTTTCCTGTGCACATTGCTTTTTCTTAAATTATTAAACTGTCTTTATCTCAAACAGTGAATTTTGTCACTTTTACCCTTCCTATTCTCTTCCCCATTCCACTAAGCAGGGAGTGGGAAAGTGGCTGTGTGGGCTTGTGTTGCTGTCTGGGATTAAATCAGAATTGCAACCAGACACATTTAGGGGAAATGAATGTTGGCTTTCATCACTGTAGTTTAGTTTAGCTTAGTTTAGTTTGGTCTTGTATATAATTTCATCACAATATTCCCATGATATTCAGTGCTGCATACCTTCATTTCAGATCAGCCATTCTGTGATTCTGCAACACATTATAATGAAAATACCTAACACTCCAGTCCACAATTTCTTTTTGTGCCTTTCACATTAATTTTCTATGGTGACTTTATTGTCACTCTTATTATTACTCTCCGATCTTTGTCTCCAGGAAAAACCTTGGAGATCTATCAGGAGAGAGGGCAAGGAGAGGAGAAAAGCCCCACAAGAAAATGCACCCTCTACATAATTATTGAATTATCATAGAATCACTATGGTTAGAAAAGACCTTCAAGATCATCAAGTCCAACCATTATCTAGCTCTACTTGGTCCACTTCTAAACCACGTCACTGGGCACCGTATCTAGACAGCCCTTAAATATGTCCAGGGTTGGCTATTGAACCTCTTCCCTGGGAAGTCTGTTCCAGTCTTTGATAACCCTTTCAGTGTAGAAGTCTTTCCTAACGTCTAACCTAAACCTCCCCTGGCATAACTTGAAGCCATTTCCTCTCGTCCTGTTGGTTGTAACTTGCTGAGCAGAGGCCAACATCTACCTCTCCACAACTTCCTTTCAGGTAGCTTAAAGAGTGTTAAGGTCTCTCCCTCAGCCTTCTTTTCCTCAGACTAAACAACCCCAAGACCCTCAGCCACTCCTCGTAAGACTTTTTCTCAAGACCACCAGCTTCGTTGCTCTTCTCTGGACCCTCTCCAGTGCCTCAATGTGTTTCTTATACTGCGGCACCCAAAATTGAACACAATACTCAAGGTGCAGCCTCATCAGTGCCAAGTACAGGGGGGCAATCACCTTTCTTGTTCTGCTGCCTATTCCTGATACAGACCAGGATGCTGTTGGCCCTCTTGGCAACCTGGGCACACTACTGGCTCAGTCGTTGTTGACCAACATCCCCAGATCCTCTTCTGCCTGGCAGCTCTCCAGTCACTCTTCCCCAAGCCTGTAGCACTGCTGGGGGTTGATGTGACCCAAGTGCAGGACCCAGCATTTGACCTTATTGTACATCATACAATTGGCCTCAGCCCATTGATCCAGTCAATCTATAAGCCACAAAAGATTGAAAAGAACCTCTCTGCTTTAAAACTGAGGGAAAAAAAATCCGCAAACCACTATAACTGAAAAAAAACCCAGCCAAAGTCAAGCAACAAGCCATTAACAGGCACTGAAGTCTGGACACTTTTGAGCATCACACTCATGATCTAACCTGTAGACCTTAGCAACAAAAGACATAACTAACATAAGTGTTTTCGAATTCTGTATTGAGTGTATTGATTCATGTAAGTACTGCAATATAACCTGTTTAACAGATTTGCTTTTAATTCTCCCCTTCTTAAAATAGTCCTTGTTCAGATTTAGTATTTCACAAAGAAGCAGCTTCCCAGTGTGAACAAAAGACACCCTGCCTATGTGTCTCCTTCTGAAAATAACTCCAAGAACCTTGAGCTCCTTAAAAAATGTGTGGACCAGAAGAATTTCTCAAGGATATAAGGATCTTTGATTAAACTCTCTGTATTACTGGAGATTTCCAATCCATGATCAGCAAGCCTTCAGGCAAACATGAGTTCCCAGTGGTCAGAATATATTAGAAACCGAGTGCTGAAATAATACATTTTATATATGAAGCAAATAAGCAGAGATTATTCAGAAATTAGTTTCCAGATGGTAACAGGGCACCAGATATTACAGACAAGCATTTTTGAGGGAGAGAGTTTGCTAGTACTCTTTTTTTTTTCTTCTTTTTTTTTTCCTTTCCCCTTTTTTCAACCGTTTTCCAGCAGGATCACACTGTCTGCAAAAAATACAAAAGTGTCTTTCAAACCTGTTTATTTTGTTTTTTGTTAATTAATTGCCTGTGTTGAGTGCCAAAGTTCTGTGATGTACTACTCATTCATTATTGTCCCCAGTATGTTTCTTGAAATATCCTAATCCATTTTTTACCCTATTACTTTAGATTCTTGTCAATGTTTCATTGTGATGTAACTTCTTCTGTTAAATCAAAACCATCTCCGCCTTAGTTTTGTCTTACGCATAGTAAGGATTGAGCAAGAAAAGGGATATTCCAGTGCACTGACTGACTTATAAACAAATTTAAAAAAATCAGTTCAAATTGACCAGAAATAAGCATCTTTTTGCCCGTGTGGCAATGGCTGTCTATGCTTGTAATCAGGACAAAATAAAGGCAAGATCAACATACAGGAAAAAATCCCCAATTCAGACAAGAGATTTTAATCTTTGTTTCCTGTCAACAAGTTTCACAACCTCTCACCTTTTGTTTTGAAGGTGATAATTTTCCTTCTGCATATATGAGCTAAGCCACATAAAAAATTTTTTCAGCCAATAGTTCTGAAGAGATTGACTCAGAATCATGAGTAGTCTAACATTAGAGATCTACTCTATCCGTTCACAAATATGTTGTTTAGAAAATGAAAGATACTGAGCTGGTATTTGAACTCAGTCAGAAGAGTTGCAAAGTTAATTTCCAAAATGCCACTTGAATTGAACAGCTGTTGATTAACTTAATCAGTTTTTTCCAAATTAGAAAGCATGTTGTGTTAATTAAAATAAATTTCAGTGTTGGAAAAATGAAAACAAACTAATTATAATAAAAGTACAAGGTACTTCTATTTGCAATGCATTTGATTAACTTCTAGAAAACTAAACTGAAGATATAGTTTAAACTCATTCACATTTCCATCTCCCTCTTTCTTCTGTTAAAGAAAACAATTTCCTTCGAAGGTGGATATGACACAGCATCTCAATTTCCTCATGACAAAGTTTTGAAGAACAAGTTTGCAAACAAATAAATAATGTGACTATGAAAAATATAACTACAATTTTCCCAAAACATACCAATGAAGAAACTGTAGTTGGCAGTGCACCATCCACACCAAGGAATCATAGAATCATTTGGGATGGAAAAGACCTTTATGATCATGGATTCCAACTGTTAACCCATCAGTGCCAGATCCACTACTAAATCACGTCCCTAAGCACCTCATCTACATGTCACCTTTTAAATACCTCCAGTGATGCTCAGTGCAATATTTATTAGAATACTTTTCCAGAAATAAGTCAACAGTCAGTCTGTGAATATGTTGAGGAGACAATTTGGACAGAGCAGTATGAGTTACCTAGTTGACTCTACACAAAATATGTCTCAGCCCTTCCTTGTCTGTGTGTCAAGTGCACCTGTATATGGCAAATCACAGCCTTTACTTTTTGTGTTTCTGAAGGCCAGACCTGCTGCTGACAATGGCAGTCATCCTAGAGCAGTAGGTCAGACACAGACACCAGTATCGCTGGACATTCAGGAGTTGCAGATTATTCCACTTTGCTTTTTGTACAAATGACATTTGTCATGAGGAGTTTCTTTGTGTGAAATAAGACAGAGCATAAGGAAGAATTAGGAAGTTTCACTGGGAAGTCTTAGACATCTTCTCTTGCAACTGTCTTTTTTGACGTACACCACAGAGTCCAATCAAACACCACAACTATTTTTGGAAGGAGTTCTGAAGTGATTAAAACATGTATTATTTCTCAAAGCTACCACTGAGCTTTGGTACCCTCTCCAGCCTATTATTTCTCCAAACCTTTGTCAATGAGAACGGCTCTGCAGAACAGAAGGAAAACTTCCAGCGTTCTCAATACAGAATTTGGTCTTTTCCTCCATTAGACTGGTAAATGAGAGAGGCGATCTTCAAGTTGAATTGCTCCAAGTTGTGAGTCAGCTCACAGCATAAATACAGCTGGAATGTACACAAACGATTCTGCTCATTGCAGTGGTGTAATTTCCCATTATGCTAATTAAAGTTTCATCTGCAGAAATCCTACTGTCTGAAGAGATAAGCTTGTGTTCTTATTCCTACAAAGACGTAGTAGCACAGACAAGAGTTGCCCTGTTTCCACGCAATATATTTGGCCAGGCGTTTCCCTTCCACTACATACTGATTAATTTCTAGGATCTTGCTTCAGTCGTGTCAACAGGACTTTCTCACTCCACTTGTGTGTAGTGGGATTCCCCAACTGAGTCAAGGTTTGCAAGATTTCCTTCGCAAGATGCTGTATGTGGAGGAAATAAAGCCAGAAGAGTGAGACATTGGAACTGGATATGAGGATGCAACTCTGGTACAGCAAAGAGAAGGAGAAAGACTTGGGGTTACTGGTGAATAAAAAGCTGAATGTGAGCTGACAATGTTTGCTCACAGCCCAGTAGACCAATTGTATCCTGGGCTGCATCAAAAGTAGTGTGGCCGGCGGGTCACGGGAGGTGATTCTCTCCCTCTGCTCTGGTCTCATGAGATCCCATCTGCAGTTGTGTGTCCAGCTCTGGGGATGTCATCACAGGAAAGACATGAACCTGTTTCAGGGAGTCCAGAGGAGGCCATGAAGATGATCAAGGGGCTGGAGCACCTCCCATGCGAAGACAGACTGAGAAAGTTGGAGTTGTCCATCCTGGAGAAGACAAGGCTCTGAAAAGACCTTACTGTCGCATTTCAATATTTAAAGAGGGACTAAAAGAAAGATGGGGACAATCTTTATAGCAGGACAAGTTGCAATAGGACAAGGGATACTGATTTTAAACTAAAAGAGGGTAAATTCAGACTAAATATAAGGAAGAAATTTTTTACCTCAAGAGTGGTGAAACAGTGGCTTGTGTTGCCCAGAGCAGTGGTGGAAACCCTGTCCCTGGAAACCTTCAAAGTCAGGTTATATGGGGCTCAGAGCAATCTGATCTAGTTAAAGATGTCTTTGCTCATTGCAGGGGTTTGGACTAGATGACCTTTAAATGTCCCTTTCATCCCAAATCATTCTACGATACATAACAGGAGGCAAGCAAATACCTGTTTAGCAAGACACTCCCTATTATTGGACCAAGTGGAGTTCCTCATTAAAGTTGACTTTCTTCTGCTAGGCTTGTTTATTACAACACATGTGGGATCAAGCCAACTGTTTTTACTAATTTCTCTCTCTGACAGAGAGACACCAAACTCATCCATGCTGTATGAAGGCTCTAGGTTCTGTTGTGCCTGCTCAAGACCTACCAGTACTTGCATTTTTCCACACTGCCCCTGACAGCAGCAGACATGGCCTTTAGACTCCTAATGGCCACTGCCAAGCTTGATCTCTTCCTTGGATTACTTCCAAGGATTGAAGTCTCAACTTGGTGATTATTGGCAGAAACAGACTCTCCCCCAGCTGTACTTTTCATTCTCTGTTTGGAGTAAGGACCTACTCTAGGAAAAGCCAAGAAAAAACATTATAGCCCTTTCTTTCGGGATTAAAGCATTATTTTTTGCTTAAGAACTTGGCAAGTGTCCCACTGACTGAAGAGAGAACATTAAGAGATAAAAGTGTGAGGTGCCACTTCTCCTTTGCCAGGGCAATAACAGATCAAACTTCTGCAAATCAGAGAGAAAGAAAGACAGATTTTGCAGAGCAATCCGTGGCAGGGACTGCAGGAGGGCTTTGCTTGCTGTGCATATCAAAGTTTCAGTTGTATGCCTTGTCTCATTGCAGCTTTAAGAAATTCCCGAGAAAGGGAGCTGCCTTAATAGCAAATTGTACCACTTTTAAAGCTGCATTTGTATTGCTCACACAGCAAGAGCTCTTGTCACATGGAAGCCATCAAATCAAAACACTGACATGGCAAGAGAATAAGGCGAGATAATGAAATGAAAAATTAAGAGCATGAAAAGTAGATGCTGTAGAAAAGCTGACACCTCATAACACTCCAAGTGAGCACTTGCCTGTATTTCAAAGTCGACCGATAAGAAATTATTTGCTTTTCTTATATAACAGAAATAGATAAAGGATTCCGTTTGGATAGAAGATTCCACTAGGATGCAATTTACGTATGAATGCTCAATATTTAAGGAAATTGCTTCTTTCACTTTGTCAACTGGCATAAATGTATGCTAAAGAGGGATTCATTAGAAAAAGCCAGGCAATGCATGAGCTCAGCTCAAATAATCCTGATCTTGCCAGGCAGGTGTTTTGCATCCTATTAGGAGATGGCACACTGAGCTACAGGAAGCTTGCCACAATAGTTGTGTGTTTCTTCCATGCAAACAGAGCACAAGGATCTCATCTCTCTTCCTCCAAACAAGTTTTCATTTACTATACGTGTGCTTGTTGGGCAGATAGTCAACCTAGGTTACAGACCTGTAGTTGTCCAGAGATTAATGCCTCTCAGTTTTCACCCCTGTGGATAAGAGTGGAGCCAGGGGGCTTTTCTCCTGCACTAACCTCCATGGCTGACTGAACGCTGCTGCAGAGTCCCATCAACCTCTAATCGGTTCCAGCAGAAGATCTTCATTCCCCAGAGAAAAGCTGAGAGCTTTGCAGGACGGAGCTGTGTGTCACTGACATCTCTCTGGTGGCGATCAGAAAAGGATGGATGCCTTCAGCACACATTCAAAAAGCTTTCATTCAGGTTTCTGGGTACAGAGCAAAAGAGTTCCAGGGGCCTGTGACCTTGGGGAGAACGAGAACATCAGAAAAATGTCATGAAAGATTGTCATGCCATATGACAATGTGCTTAGTTCCAGATCAGCAACTCACCTGCAATTTCAGATTCCCACCCAGAAGGAGATTAATTCAGGTTCAAGTTCAGCTCCTCTATCTTATTCTGGGCAGGGACGTTTACTTGACTGTAGCAAAGGAGAAGCACCATGTTGAGGCTGTTAGAAATGCTAACGAACATTTCACTTAGGTGCATCCTGCCAGAAAAGTTTTCCAACCTTTCAATGAACCATTTCCTGACGATAAGTTCTTCTATGATGTTATGTCCCAGTAAAAGATTTTGAGGGTACAGGGGAAAAGGAGTGGTCATGGGTCCTTACCAATAACCTGCAGACAATTTTTCAGGGAAGATCTTCTTCTAAAGGAAGATGTGTTATCACCACAACTCCCAAATGGACAGTCACAACTTGAACTGAAATGAATATGGGTGAGGAGTAATTACATTCTGGTTTTCTTTTTTTGTGTGTCAGGATATTGCTGATGAGGTACCACCCACGTTCCTTCTGTACAAAAGAAAATCTTCATTGCTTTGGTATCATTCAGCTTCCCCTGCTCCCTAAACTGTCTTTTGTGAAAGTTGATCACCTGTGAATATAGAACGTGTTTAACCTGGAGTAGCAATGTGTATTGAGTAAACGTGTCCTAGTCACAAAAGAGGAAAGGAAAACTCAGGGGAAAAAAAAATTAACAAACCCTGAAAAATTTTACAGGTAATGGGAAAGACTGGATCACTTCTGAAATCCTACAGTGATTTCGCAGTCATTCAGATAGACTGCTCCTGACAATAAAGCTGTATCAGAAATGATTCATCTCATGTAGCTTTAGCTGCCTGAAAGAATGGCAGTTCTGAAGGTAGTGCTGAGAAGGTGATCAGAAATGGAAAGAAAATTAGGTTTTTTAATACCCCCAATAATTATTATCTCCTTTGAGAGAATATCTACTTTTAGAAAGCACAAAAACTCTACAGGTAAGTTGTGTCAAATAAACAAAAAAAAATAATACAAATAAAGAGCTGTTTATTTTGTTTTTATAGGCCCTGAAAAATATACGTAGACTTTCTTTTAAAATCAATTTTTAGAGTGTTCATTGTTATATCACTTTTTGACAGAAGCCCTTTTGATGTCCGTATTCAGGTTTTGTAATACCAAACAGGACTTTCCAAAATGCCCTGCTCCTGGTTAAGCTACATATCTACCTGCAAGACATGATTTGTAAATCCAGTTTCATCTGGAAACCTTGGGGAAAGACTCATTGAGAAGGTCAATCAAAGAAAGGTAGTAATACTTGCTAGATGGAAAATAAGGCATCCTCCCTGATGCATTTATAAAGAGATGAGAGTTACATGGAAATAAGCTTTGCTAGGCTGACTCCTGAACTTTAAATGTAAATTAGGCATCTGGTGTGCTTTTTACATGGGCATTTCAAGTACAAACAGAAATTACACACTTGGATGATTTTTATAAAGCCCTTTAACAGCCATTATTATAATACTAAAATAATAATTACACAGGGAGTAGGCTGGTCAAAGGGTTCAAGAGCAATTTTTTGGATTTCTCATTACAAATCTTTTAAGTTCAGTTTGTCCCTCAGTATGTGTTGGGTAAACCAGGCCGAAGCTTGATGGGTAAAGTGTTTGATTATGCAAAAATGGGCATCACTTCTGTCTCCTACCCCTTTTATTGCAAAAATTTGGTGTGTGCCCTTAACTTTGCTCCTGAATTCTCTGCCATCTTCCTCCGAGCAGTGCAGGGGGGCAGGGAACTGAGGTTGTGCTATCTGCTTCTCCTTTCTTCTCAGGGCAAGATCGTTCACACTTTTCCCCTGCCCCAGCATGGAGTCCCTCCCGTGGGGACAGTCCTCCATGAATTTTTCCAATGTGAGTCGTTCCCATGGGCTATAATTCTTTACAAACTTCTCTAGTTTGGGGTCCTTCACAGTCTGCAGGTGGGTATCTGCACCGCTGTTAACCTCTGTGAGGGACAGCCTGCCTCACCATGGTCTTCATGGTGGACTGCATGGGAATCGCTGCTCTGACACCTGGAACACCTCCTTCTGCTCCTTCTTCACTGACCTTGGTGTCTGTAGAGTTGTTTCACATATTCTCACTCCACTCTTCTGACTGCTACTGGTGTTCCACCCCATCTTCTTAAATATGTTATCACGGAGGTGCTACAACCAATGTTGATTGGCTCAGCTTTGGCCGGTGGTGGGACCAACTTGGAGCCAGCTGGCTTTGGCTCTATTGAGCACAGGGAATGTTTCTAGAAGCTTCTTACAAAAGCCACCCCTGTAGCCCCTCCACCAGATACCAAAACCTTGTCACACAAATCCAATATAGAGGATCAGATCAGGAAATACTGAAACAAAGTGGATGTACCCAAGCCCATGGGATCTGCAGGGCACATCCAAAAGTGCTGTGGGAGCTGGCTGATGTTATTGCAAGGCCACTCTGAAACGTCTTTGAAAGGTCATTGCTGTCAGATGAGGCCCCTGAATACTTCTTAGTAGGAGTGTTTCGTACACCAGATAGTTGCTCCACTGTTCAGAGGTACCTCAACAAACTGGAGAAATGGATTGACAGAAATATCAAGAAGTTCAGTAAGAAAAATGTGAATTCCTACACTTGAGGAGGAATAATCCCAAGCACTAGTACACAGAGGGACCCAATCAGCTACAAAGCAGCTCCACAGACCAGGAACTGGGGTTTCTAGTGGACAATAAGCTGACATAAGCCAAAAATTACCATTGCAGCAAAGAATGGCACTGGTGTCCAGGGCTGCATCAAGTAAAGTACCGCCAGCAGGTCAAGAGAGATGATCGTTCTACTCTGCTCAACACTGGTCAGAGATATTTAGTGTGTCCAGTGCCAGACTTGCAGGGCAAGAGAGACATGGGCATACTGAAGAAAGTCCAGCAAAAGGTCATAAAGATGTTGAAAGGACTGGAACATCTGACATATCAGGAAAGGCTAGGAGAGATGGAACTTTTTGATCTTGAGAAAAGGCAGCTCAGGGGGACTCTTACCCAAGTGTATAGATATTTAATGGGGAGGAGTAAAGAAGAACCAGGCTCTTCTCAGTGGTTGACAGTGACAGAATAATAGGCAATGGGTGCAAATAGAAAAATAGGAAATTCCATTTAAACATACACCAAAAAAAGGTATTTTTACTGAGAGAGTGGTTGAACATTGGAACAAGTTGATCAGAGACATTATGGAGCCTCCATTTTTTGAGACTTTAAAATCCAACTGGACATAGCCCTGAGCAACCTGCTTTGACTCACCTTGCTCTGGGCAAGGTCACCTCTCCAGAGGTGCCTGCTCACCTCAATGAATCTGTGACTTTTTGTTACTACCTCAGCACCTCCCTGGGAAAATACTGATTCTCAAATGAGGTCCAGGAACTGTATTCATAGAATCATAGAATTATGATTTTATGAGGTCCAGGAATTGTATTCAAATATAGTTTTCAGACACAGCTTTTACATTTGAAAGTAATGTTTGTCTTCTCTGCCACAGGGCCTTTTATCCTCAGCCATACTAGGTCCATCTATAAAGGTGGTGCATCATAAACATGCACTTTTCCGAGTCTGAATGGCAGCTAATGTGCATCTGAGAGCAACACCTCTCTCTGAACTTGCCATGGCAGATAGACTTACTGACTTTCTGTCTTTTTTAGCTCGGGGTTTGTATTGTACAATATAAACATATCTCTTGGTATCCTGACTGTAAATCTGTGATAATGCCTTCTTATCTTTCATGAGAACTGTTAAAATAAATTGAAAGATTTCTTGTAAGCTATTTGGATCCCATGTATTAACCTGCAGGTCATACACCTTTCCATGTTTTCTTTGATATAACACGTAGCTCCTTCCAACTCTCTGAATTAATATTCCTCCAAAACACACTTTCTTTGAAGGGAAGTAGAAGTGGGTGAAACTCAGAAACAAAGAGCACAATTATTTTCCTTCCAGGAACAGCAATAGTTGAGGCTGTATGGTGCCTCAGTTAGTTAATTCAAAGATCCGTGAACTTTTCCCTTCATGTTTTCCTCATGTCCTTGCTTTCACAGATGAAGCTTATCATTCATGCTTACTTGGGAATGTGGCCGGCTGCGTCCACTGATAGCTGAGAGACAAGAATTTCCATTAAATCACTATTTAAAAGGTACAGTCATTTAAGACACATGGAACTCAAGCTGTGGGATTCAAAGTACAAACATACATACATAAATATATATATGTTATAATTATGCTTATTTGTTGGCTGCTTTCTTGCATATTTAGCATAATACAGGATTGCCAGGTAAAGTATAATGCCTTTCTCATCACTCAGTCTCAGCTGCAAGTTACCTAAAAAAGACAAAGCATTCATTTGCCTATTTCCTTTGAGAATTACACATGAAGAATCCTGACAACTTGAGCCCTTTTTCTTTTATTTCTTTTTGGTTTTATTATTCCATTCTGGCTCACCTTCCTTGGAAGCTGAGGAGAATGACAAGGGATAAAACTTCCCATCTACCCTGAAGCTTAATGTTCTTCTTTAATGGTTTAATATGTTCTGAATTGGATAACAGGGAGAAGTGGTTGAAGGCTGAAAGAGTGTCTTGTATGTTGCTGTATCTCTTTTATTATGGTACAGCATTGCCTGCACAAAGAGTTGTTCTCCAAACCATCTGAATGCTTGTTTACCATGAGGCAGCAGCTGTCCCCATTGTAAAGAAGAAGCAAGAGAGTGGCTACATTAAATTCATTCATTCCTAGCAGAAAGGAAACAAACAAAAGAAAGAAAGAATCTATAACCTGCTGTTGCCCATGCTTGGAAATAAAGAGCCACTCTGAGAAATACCTGAAAGGTAGGTACATTGCCCTGGAAAATCAAGTAAAAGTGCTACAAAGCAGAGCTCTCTGTGCACATCAAGAAGAATTTATCTGGAAAACACGTAGGAATATATTCTTAAAGGTGATATTTCTAAAAACCATCACTTGCAAAGGGTCCAAGTTACAGGATAACTAATATTCCCTGATCTGTGTTATGCATTCAGGAGGGCTACAGGATAAACGAGTACAGGAAGAGTAACGTGAAAACTACGGCCAACTTAATATACTAAAGTCTCCCTGGATGAAGTGATGGATGGCAGAGATGTAGAAGGAGCCCACAGTAAGGCATCTCCCAGCAGCTGGGGCAGACCATCTCTTCCCTTGCTGTGGGATGAATCTTCACGTGACATGTACATGGCCATGGCTATCCCAGTGCCTGTTGAGGTTTGTGGAGTTCCTTGTGGCTCAGCTGTGCTGGGGCAGGAGACTGAGCTTCTCCTGCTGGTTTGAGAAGATACATGTGAAATCTGTGTATACACTTTGTCAGGAATTATTTCTCTGAGTACTGCCACAGGAAGCATTAAAAATAAATTGAGGGAACGTTACTGAAGAGAGTTCTCTGAGAAATAAACTTCAAAATTATTTAAAGTTTTCTAACAGCTAAATGGCATCACAAGATTCCCAGCCAGGCCTGTCCCAGCATACACTGCATATGGCAAATTAAGACTGGAAAAGGTTTTTCCTGACTAAATCTATCTGTATATTATGAGGTGAACAAGTCTGAGCTGTCTTCACCTGTGTTTACCAAGTAAATGGAAATGGGGGGTTTATGGCACAAAAGAAGCAGAAGCTGATGGGTACAAACGTTATGCTCCCACCATATACATCTTTCTGGTAGTATGTTTGAGAAGAGTTTATTAGCCGTGGCACAGTGTTGTGCGTGCACACATATTTTACTTTTGACAATTTTTCTCGGTGTTAGTGTCCTGTAGAATCAGAGCAAATAAAATTGCCAGACAGGAAAGCAAATTATTACAGTGATTCAATCACATTGGATGAATCATTTTAGATACTGAATGGGTCATGGAACAGGCTAGAAGGTTAGAAGACTTGTCAAGGTTATTTCGAACTTGGGTTTCTATTTTTCTATAATTTATAGCATTGGTTAAGTTCAGTATTAGTATTTGAATTTCTCGGTTGGATTACCTTATATGCTTGGCAATATTGTTCTCTTTCTGTGTTTCCATCAATTTCTGACTAAATAGAGAAGTCTGGACAGCTTCATATGATTATGAGTTAACACTTCTTTTCCCCTGCTTTGACCAACAACAAACAGATTGTAGTAAGTCTTTCTCACACACGACTTAGTCTCATCCTCCCTTATTGGAATTTCCTTTCCAATTTCATCTTCCAGGACACTTTTCTTCATTCCTTCTAACACTGCATTGCACTACTCTCAGGATATATGAACCAGTTTTACTCAGTAATAAGCTGCAAAGAGAGAAAGAAGAAGGTCTTACAGGTAACGCATTAGGACTAGCTGTTCACATCTGAAGGTTTGAGTATGACCTCCAACAAGTTACTAAATCTCCTTGCTGGCACATTTCTTCCATTTCCCTCTAAACCTCCCACCCTTCCACATGGAGACAGAGGAAGAGACTCAGCTCTGCGAGCAAGGAGGGATGTAATTATCACCTGAAAAATATAATTTTGAAATTATTTAGTTATTTTATGGAAGGTCTATTTTTAATCTCTTGTCTCTCTCTCAATATTTCATGTTCTTTGCCTTTTTTTTTTTTTCCTTAATATCTCTCCATGTTTATTATTTGGATGTCATGCTTTGCACTGAACTGGTAAGTGGAAAGCCTGCATTTGATGGTCCTTTCCAGATGTGTGTGTTTGTCTGCAGCTGGTGAAGTTTCCTCAGGCAAATTATTTCCTCTCATTCATGTTCTCTCGAAACGAGCTTTCTAGCTTTCAATCTTTGTGAAAAACTGGCACCTCTTTCAATTTCTAACAATTGTCAGCTTCAGGTAGACACCAAGAAGACGAACATCAGGAAGTTAGTGAGAAAATCATCTAAGGATATTGAAAATGAGAGACATGTAGGTGTCAGGAAGTAGTTTGTTTTCTCAAGGCATAATAAACATGCAGGATAAACTTTCATCTCCAGTGACCACAGCAGAGTGATGGAGATGTTTAAGAATAGACAAACAGATTTCTGTGCAACAGCATATTGCTAGAAGACCTAAATAAAAAGAGGTACTTGGCATTACCATCCAAGCCATACAGCAGGCCAGATCTTCACTGAGCTGCAAAGGCAGCAGGAGCTTTGGCAAGAGGAAATGGAATTAAAACTGAATGTTTATGTGAGTGATTCAACATTGCTGAACTCTTAAAAGATGCCTATGTGTACCACAAAGACCTCTATGTATGTTTCCAGTGTTTCTGTTAAGAAGTTTCAGGGAAACTATCAATTCACCAGCCCTACAGTATTTTCTCTGAAACTTTGTTGTATTGAAGAAAGTGTTTCCATGGAAACTTTGATATTTTTTTCATCACTGTGCTGCTGAGGTACACAGGTCTGAGGCAGATCAGCTATATGTATCAACCAAGGGCCAAGGACTCTTTTTCGACAATCACATAACCATAGAATCTTTTGGCTTGGAAGGGAAATTAAAGATCATCTAGTCCAACCCCTCTGCTATGGACAGGGACATCTTCCACTAGATCAGCTTCTTCAATGGTGTTTAACCTGACCTTGAACACTTTAGGAAAAAGGCATCCATAAATTCTCTGAGCAACCTGTTTCAGTGCCTTACCACCTCAACTGTGAAAAATTTTCTCCCTGATATCCCACAATCTTTCAGTTTAAAACTGTTTTCCCTTGTGCTGTCTTTACAGGCCTTGGCAAAAAATCTCATCATCAAAAAGTCTATTCCTTCATGCTCTCCAGCTCAGGGAGGTGTCCTCTGTTGTGGCTGCTCTTGAGATGGAGAAAAAGATTTGTTCTGGGGCACTGAGTTGTTGGATTCCAAAGGACTGTCACTGTATTTTTACTGAGTAGGTGTAGGGCTCAGGTAAACACATGTGGACTGAAACTGATTCAGGTGAAAAATAAGTAGCCCCAGATCACCTTTGAATCCATAAGATTTACTGAATTGACTAAAGTGCCACTTAGAGCATTTGGTATTTATAACGATATTCTGGTCTTATCTCTTATCTGTGTTTCCACAACACTGATTTTCCCAAGAAGTGTTTGTCCAGATGACTTTTGTCAGCACTGAGATTTCCAAAAAAAAAAAAAAAAAAGAGTTATTATGAGTCAACCACACCTATCAATATGTATTTATTCTATGTATTTTTTTTGAAGCAAAAAAAAATACTCTCATTTTAAAAAAACCTGTATTTGTTTTACCCATTGGCAACCAGGTTATCACTTTTCAGTTGGAGTACACTGGGTTAGGGAGGCTACTGCTGACTGACATATCCACAGAGTGGAATTACTGATTTATGGAGGAAAGTGAGAAGAAAAGGAGTTCTCAAGACTCATTCTTCCACCTGAGAGATCACTTCATGGGATGAAACAAAGGTTAGAGGAAATGGCAAATCAGAGAGAAAAGATTGTTATGACAGGGCTAAGTGAGTGTTGGCAGAACATTTTCTGATGCAATAATATCATGGTTTGAGCTGGCTGCCTGGACCAACAACAAAAAAAACATGTGGCCGCTCAGTCATTCCTCCCCTCACCCATGTCCCTTTAGGGATGGGAAGAGAGAAAATTCAGCTAAAAATGGCTCAAAGATTGAGATTAGGACAGAGGGGGTTCATTCACCACTTATGATCATAAGTAAAAAACAGAGCAGACTTAGGGAGAAAATGTAAATGTAATTTACCACCACCAGTTATCTACTAGATCAGAGTAGAGTAGTGAGAGGAATACCTAAACAAAGACACCTAGATCTTAAACACGCTTTCCCCCCACTTCTCCCTTCTCCCCTCATGACAAGTAGTCACATCCAATTCTAAAGTCCCTGATGTCACACCATCAGGCCTGAGGGACCATTATTAATGGTTTGATAAGGACACCGAGTCTATTGCGGTGGACAGTGGGCAAACGTCTTCTGACAATAAATCCATTCAGTGGCAACTTTGCTGGGGATTTTAGCTGAAAGGACAACCTGTAAGGAAAATGGTTGCAAACAAAAGCTATCTAAGTTCCAGGATCTATACTGGGATGAAAGGAAGTTGCCCAGTAGACATTTGTTTTAGTTCCATCAGGAAACTTTCTCTTCATATAAAGTTTATCATTCCATCTCTGGATCTTCCATTTGGCCAAAACCTTTCAAGAAGCTTTGCCTTCAACTACAACACAGCAGAAAACAACAGTTGCAGGGACAGAGCACCTCCAAAAACTCAAGATGACAATTTTGTTATCTAAGATAATGATCAGGCTAAGGTGTCTAATCTAAAGCAATGCAATGCAATGAAGACTGGTCTAATCTTTCTGTACTATTTTCCTCATATTCACTGTGCAGGTAAAGAACTAAGAACATATTTTTCCCATTGGTTAGTAAGGTGCTTTGAGATCTGTTGGATTATACGATTTACATCTAAGTATATTTTGTAAAAAAATATCGTAGAATCATAGAATGGACTAGGTTGGAGGGGACCTTGGAGATCATCTAATGCAACTTCCCTGTCACGGGCAGGGACACCTCTCAGCTAGACCAGTCTACTCAAGGCTCTGTCCAACTTGGCCTTGAACACCTCCAGGGAGGGGGTAGCCACAACATGTCTGGGCAATTTATTCCAAAGTCTTGCCACCCTCGTACTGAAGAATTTCTTCCTAAGTTCTAATCTAAATCTATTCTCCTTCAACTTAAACCCATCTCCCCTTGTCCTATCAGTGGAGGCTCTTGTAAAAATTCCCTCCCCAACCTTCCAGTCCCTCCTCAGCGTTCCTTGAAGTTGCCCCTTCAACTGCTAAACATTTTATAGTTTGAACAGGAATTGTAGTGTCTGCTTTGGATGCCTTCTTAATATTTTATAAAACTCAGTGCAATTAGATTTATACAAAAATGGTGAGGATGAGGTCAGACTGAGTTCCTTGGTTCATCTAGCCTAACCTGGATACTTATCTAAGGAATTGCATCACCCAAGGATTCATGAGGAATTGGTGAAAGTAAGTATTCCAAGTGAGCAATCACACACACGCTCTCAAAAAAGTAATAGTAAGAAAAAAAAAAAAACAAACTAAAACTGAAATCTGTCAGCTGACAGCTGATGACAGAGCCATTTTCCCAAGAGGTTAAAGCTCACTATAGGTCCAAAAGCCAGTTGAAGGCTTAGCATCACTTTAAATCCCTCCGGAAAATGTCATTTCACTGTTGGGTAGGTCTCAGAGCAGGCTTTTACACAGTGGGGATTTTCACAAAATGTGGAATTTTATTCTTTTGTGCTTTCTAAGTGACCTTTTACTAAAGGTGTTTTTTTTTCTGGAGCAATCAAACACATTAGAAATATAACAGGGAAGATAAAAAACACCTTGAGAACATTCGTTTTCATCACAAGATGTCCCATTCTCTGCCATCCTGGGAAAATGAAGCCTGGGAGGGATAACAGTAGAAACAGCACTTTATTGAATCGTCTCTTCCTGTTCCCATTTCATAACAATGAAGTATGAAACACAAATTTTAACACCTAGGCAATGTGTTTTGGCATAAATACACAGCTTTAAAAATTAATAAAAAGCTACATCAATTATAAAAGTGATTTACCAGGCACAATAAATTTTGTCATCCGTCAGTTTTATGTACGCATACCTGCTCTCGCTCTGTCATGGTCTTTTATGTTTTCTGTATGCTAAATACTCTCATGAACCTATAATAGATTTCATAGGATATGACAGCCTGCAAGTTTTGTTAAATTATTTTGCTATTTTCTTTTTTTTTTGTTCTTTCTGTTTTGGTTGTTATTAAGGGAAATACTTCAACTTTTTTTTTTCTTCTGTTTTCTTTTACAGATGCTTGCAGCCAGTCACCTTGGATACTTGTCTTTTTCATTATTTATCACCAGAGGTGTGGCAATGCTTAATGCGAGAAACAAAGATAGGTTCGCATTTGCCATTTGCATACACAAAATAAGAGAAAATTTCTTAATTTTTCTTCAGGGAATACTGTAAATTTGACGCTAGATTGAACGCCTATGTGATGAAATTCATCTCTGTATAGCCCGAGAGTTTTGCAATATTGTTCTCAGTAAAAAGTAAGTCTAAACAGTTTAGAGCTCAATTTTTTTTTGCTAACACCTGCTATTCTTTCTTGCATCTACTTTAATTATGCCAGAAGAGGAACTGGAGGTGTTAATACTCCATGGAGAGTTCTTTTTCCTCCACATTAAGGAAACTAAGGGGGTTTGATGCTGGAAACAGTTCTCTCAGAAAGATGGACTGTTAGTAGATGCAGTATTGAAATTTACTAAAGAAATTTTGTATTTTTTAACAGAAAAAAAAATTAAAACATCCAAGTAAATTTATAAAAATTAATTATCCCTGGTACCAAACACCCTAATCTAGAAATACAATACAGAGGTCATAGTTATGAATATTCTCCTACCCTAAATTACATTTAATATTATTGAAACTAAATAAGCCTGAGTTCTGACTTTCTCTTTTAAAAAAACAATTAAGAAGCAGCAGCGTTTCTAATGACTGTTAGAGATTCTTCTGATAGCCTTGATTGATGTCTAAATGTCATTGTATGAGACCCTATTATCAGAAACGGTGAAAGTGATAGAATCTCAGAATCATAGAATGGTTTGGGTTGGAAGGGACCTCAAAGATCATCTCGTTCCTTCCCCCACTAGACCAGCCATGGCCTTGAACACCTCAAGGGAGGGGACATCCACAACTTCTCTGGGCAACCTGTTCCAGCATCTCACCACCCCCACAGAAACATAAATCTAGCCTCTTTCAGTTTGAAACCATTACCCTTTGTCCCATCACTGTACTCTCTGATGAAGAGTCCCTCCTCATCTTTCCTGTAGCCCCCGTTAAGTCCTGGAAGGTCACTCTAAGATTTTCCTAGAACCTTCTCTTCTCCAGGATGAAAATACACGACTCTCTTAACCTGTTTTACTGAGGAGGTGTTCCAGCCCTACGATTTTTTTTGTGGCACTCCCCTGGACTCACTCCAACTCTTTCCTGCACTGAGGTCCCCAGAGCTGAACATAGTACTGCAGGTGAGATCTCTAAAGAGTAGAGGAAGAGAATCACCTCCCTCTACCTGCTGAAACCTGTTGGCTTTCTAGGCTATGATAGCACATTGCTGGTTCATATTGAACTTCTCGTCAACCAACACCAACTCCTTCAGAGGGCTGCTTTCAATACATTCTGTGTTCAGCCTGTATTTGTGCTTGAGATTACCTCACACATTACCATGTGCAGGACCTTGCACTTGGCCTTGTTGAACTTCATGATGTTCATACCTCAAGTCCATCTTGAGCATATGTGCATCAAGTCTTGCCTGATGATGCTATCAAATGCAGAAAACCAGTGGAGAAGTGTTAGTGAGTGACAGGCTTATTGTTTTCCTGAACCTCGAATCTGAAACCAGCCTGAAAGAGTTTCAGAATAGTCGAGTGATCCAGTTTTTTGAAGCAGTGGATCTTTTTCCTAAGACAGCAGATCTCGATATCACAAAAACATTGGTGACATTGAGTACTGCACGCTATGCTTGTAGATAACATCTGCTTCCATCCCTGGAGATTTCCTTTCAGGGTAGATACTGCAGAGGTAGCTCAGCAGCAGGACCACACAGGTGTAATTCCTTTTGTCATTTCTGAGCCTCTCCTGCAGTCTGCTTTCCTTTCACACTACAGTGCACCCATGCATGTGAGGATGAGGTACCTCTGAATGCCAGCCAATTATCTGTGGTCAATCTGTAATTTTAGAAAACTCATGTGATTCTACTGACTTGGATTCACCTCTTGGCTTAACATAACATTTTAGAAAACGTATATTCAATATTTTCAGAAGCTTTCATACAGGTCTTTGTTTAGAAGTTATAACTTGTATATTGAGGAAGACAAATAGAGAACTAAGGATGTAAAAATAAAATCCCTGGTTTTCCCATATATATATATATATATATGTACACATATTCATGTCAACAGTTCCCTGAAAGCCAACACCTCGATCTAGTACACATTTGTGGTTAGATTTTTAGTCTCTGTGGTATTTAAGGCAAAATAAGGCAAAATAGGTGGTAAACACTAGAGCAGAAGCAAAGGGTTACAACAGCTTATTTTTTCCAAGACCTCCATATCCTTAGTGATAATTCAAGATCATAAATATTGGATATGGGATGTGGTTATAGTCTAGAACAGATTTTTTTTTAGAGTCAGGAATTCTCTTACACCTCACATACCTAGCTTTATTTGTTTTGAGCATATTTCATATTTTTTAATGTTTCTGTTGATATTGGATGTGACTTCAAGCAACCCGGTCTAGTGGAAATTGTCCCTGCCTGAGACAAAGAATTTGGAACTAGATGATCTTCAAGGCCCCTTCCAAACCAAACCATTCTATGATTCTATGATTAATGTCACAGAGGATAGAACAGGTTCAGAAATGTGTTTATCCTCATGATAGGCTGTAGATATTCTGTTAGAATCAGTTTTAATGAAGAGTAAATGCTTAGGACATACTGGAAGAGCACGCATGAAACCATGAACCAGCAGTGTGCCCTTGTGGCCAGGAAGGTCAATGGCATCCTGGGGTGTATTAGAAGGGGGGTGGTTAGTAGGTCGAGAGAGGTTCTCCTGCCCCTCTGCTCTGCCCTGGTGAGACTCCATCTGGAATATTGTGTCCAGTTCTGGGCCCCTCAGCTCAAGAAGGACAGGGAACTGCTGGAGAGAGTCCAGCACAGGGCAACTAGGATGATGAAGGGAGTGGAGCATCTCCCTTATGAGAAAAGACTGAGGGAGCTGGGGCTCTTTAGTTTGGAGAAGAGGAGGCTGAGGGGTGACCTCATTAATGTTTACAAATATATCAAGGGTGAGTGTCACGAGGATGGAGCCAGGCTCTTCTCGGTGACAACCACTGATAGGACAAGGGGTAATGGGCTGAAACTGGAACATGAGAGGTTCCGCTTAAACTCGAGAAGAAACTTCTTCTCAGTGAGGGTGACGGAGCCCTGGAACAGGCTGCCCAGAGAGGTTGTGGAGTCTCCTTCCCTGGAGACATTCAAGACCTGCCTGGACACGTTCCTGTGTAGCATTATCGAGGCGTTCCTGCTCTGGCAGGGGCATTGGACTTGATGATCTTTCGAGGTCCCTTCCAATCCCTAACATTCTGTGATTCTGTGAATATGAGATGCCTTTGTGGGTAATTATGAGTGCCCATTAAGGCAGATGACTAGTGAGGACATCATGAGCAGCTGAAGTCTGATTGTATTACAGGTTAGCCACCTCCCCTCAAAAAACCCAAAGAACAACAAAACAAACCACAAAACTCAGACACAAAACTGTTTTTTTTTTTTTTTTTTTAATTCCTCAGAATAAGTCAGTGTGAGAATCAAGTACTGAAGATTTTAGACTGGAAATATTCTTGGTTTCTATGGGTACAGGTCCTGGTTTTGGGGACTGTAAATGATCTTCAGGACTGGTCCTCAGCTCTTGAATTGTTTTCTGTGTGTCGTTTTGCCAGACAGATTGTGGACTGTGACTTGTGTCACAATAATAAATGCCAGACATTTCTCATGCAGATAGTGTCTTGTGAAAGCTTTTCAACAGGAGAAATGGAAATCTAAATGTATGGGCACTTTAATCGAGGGCAGGAACGTTGATCTTTAGCTGAATACAAGGTGACCCTATTTGTCTGATGGAAGTGGAGGTTGAAGAGAAGCAAAATATTCTGTCTCATCTTTTTTCCCTCTTCTCTCTTTTTTGATCTGTGGTTTAAAACTGCTTTTTCAATGCAGAAATTAAATACTTGTGCATTTTCCACATTATTACATACTTGAATATAACCATACTTTCTATTAAATGGAAGCCATATTCCTCAAATTGCAACAATTTGGCAACTTTCCCTAGATACTTTTTTGCAAGGATTAAAAAAATAGAATTTAAGATTTGTTAATAAATGTACTCCCAAAAGGTATTTAGTACTGTATAATTTTGCTCCAGACACACCTGAATCTGTAGAAAAAAAACAGGGCTATTACGTTGCTTTCATGATCTTTACACAGAGAAGAATCTACAGTTAAGAAACAGTGATTACAGATGCTGTGACAAGTAGATTCCACAATAAGATACCAGGAAGAAATGTGCTTTGTAATCATATACGCATTTTCTGACATAGATGACACTATTTATTGATGTGATCTGTAGTTTAGAGTATTTTATCTTTTTTAGAGAATGTGGGTTTTTTTGATCAGAATTCTAGAAATAAGATCTCAGCTTAGCAAAGTATTTTACACATGCCCAATATAGGTACTGCCTGGTGGGATTCTTGTCATGTTTGAGTACAATCTTTTTTCAGAGTTTGAAAAATTCTGATCTACAATATAGTCGAATTTAATGGCTTCATGTTGAGCATGCTGACAGCCAAAGGAAAAAAACTGTGTCTAACATTATAGTAAGAGAAAGACATAAAAGGAAGATTCAAGTAGTGGGGAAAAAAATGCTTTATGTAAACACAAATATAGTGATTGCAGTACCTGCAAGAATGAGTTCCTGCCCAAGAATCATGCAAGTTATATTTCAGAAAAAATAACATTTTTCTTCTTCCATCAAAGAAGAGGTAGACAGGGAAAAATAAAACAACTAGCACAGAAAGGAATTAATTAATTTAAAACTATTTTTTTCTTTGGAAATTGAGCAAATATACTCAGTAAAATTTCCAAGAAAATGAATATTTAGAGGGAAAAAAGATTGGTTCAATATATGATGAACTTTGGAATTGCTTTTTAAAAACTTAATTTCTCATGAACCAAAAATGCATTTCCAACTGTTTTTATTTCCTCTTTCTAACCATACTTTTAAATTCATTTTCATATTTCAAAGTGTTATCAGAGTGTTTTCATTTAAATGAAAATGGAAGTTTATGATGAAAACAACTTATGACTAAACAGCCTGACCAGCTTTTTCGGAGAACCTTGGTAAGGCTTTTGAAGATTTCATTCCAGCCCACACACTGGAGGAGTTTTTGTGAGCTTTCTTTAAAGGGCGTACTGAAGAGCTTGGGTGAATAACAATAAATTAGACTTCTAAACCCACATAGTATCATCTCTCCCAGCAGGTTGCAGATATTTCTTTCAGAACCTAGTCTTTTCAGTCAGATCTTTTTCATTGCAAAATGATGTCTAGAGAACTTCACCTTCAAATTAGCCAGAAAGTGAAAGGATTTGGAAAGAAACAATTGAAGTATTGATTGAAATTCAAGGCAAGATACCATGTCAGGAAAACAGGAGGACTGTGAGTGCCAATATCTTTTTTGCAGTTGGAGATGCCTTATTCAGGTCTGAACCTCATCATCCTAGAAGGTTGCACCTTCCTTCTTCACTGATCTTGGTGTCTGCAAAGTTGATTCTCTCATATATTCTCATTCCTCTCTCTGGATGAAGTTGTCGGAGTGGGGATCATTTCCCCCTTAATAATATTATCACAGACGTGCTACCACCATCACTGGTGGTCACCCCTTGGCCAGCGGTGGGTCTATCTTCGCACCGGCTGACGTTGCCTCTATCGGACACGGGGGAAGCTTCCATCAGTCTCTCACAGAATCATTGAAATGTCAGGGACCTGAAAGATCATTTCGTTCCAAACCCCCTGCCATGGGCAGGGACATCCCCCACTAGATCAGGCTGCTCAGAGCCCCATCCAGCCTGGTCTTAAAAACTCCCAGGGATGGGGCTTCCAGCCCCTCTCTGGGCAACCTGTGCCAGGGTCTCACCACCCTCATGGGGAAGAACTTCTTCCTAACGTCCAATCTGAACTGACCCATCTCTAGCTTCAGTCCATGCCCTCTAGTCCTATCGCTACCTGACATCCTAACAAGCCCCTCCCCAGCTTTCTTGTAGCCCCCTTGGGATACTGGAAGGGCAGAATAAGGTCTCCTCAGAGCCTTCTTTTCTCCAGACTGAACAACCCCAACTGTCTCAGTCTGTCTCCGTAGCAGAGGTGTTCCAGCCCTCTGAGCACCCTCAAGGTCCTTCTCTGGACACACTCCAGTGTGTGTAGCCACCCTTACAGTTGCCCTGCTACCAAAACCTCACCACACAAATCCAATACAGCCTATGAATTGTAAAATGTAGGCAAGGCTGAAACGAGGTACAGGATAAAGTTATTTCACATACATGGCTGAGATCTTGGGAGTAGTGCTCTGTATCTTGCTGGTAAAGGTGGAATGAAGTTTATGAGTTCTTGCATGTCTGGAAACCTGCATGGGTAACGCGATGCTCAAACATTATTGACAAGAAGTCATGAATGTGATGAGGAGTGTTTGGATATAAAGCTACCTTCACATACTTAAAGAAAGTCTCACATTAGGCAAAATCTGAGTTCGTCAAACTAAAGTTCAAGATGTTGATCTTGAGTAAGAGCTTCCTATACTGTCTTGGATTTGTTGACCATCCATTAAAAAGAGGAAGCATGACACAGGAAAATCAGCTCTTGGATGGTCCATGAAGACAAAGGTGAAATATAAACTTACTTTGTTCTGAATGCTGTTGCTTCCATTGATGAAAATAGAGTAAATCGTAGCAGTCTTCAAAATAGGAACCAGTAGAACTACTAAGGAATATTGAAATCATATGGAATATTTATTTGAAAGTAGCAATTCTTCAAAATGGAGAGTCCTTACAGAGACATAAGAAAACTATGAGAAAAAAAAAAAATCAAGTCCATGATAGAATTAGATTAAATAGTCCACAATAAAATTAAATTAAAATAAGAGAGGGATAGAAAACCATCCTAGGGAAAAAAACAAAACAAAACAAAAACCAAAAGAAAACAACAAACATTGATTCTGTGAGTACAGTATATTTTGTTCTGGGTCCTAAGCAAATTACTTTTTCTTCCTGTATTTGTATAAAACAGAATGTGTGAGTCAGGGAACAATAAATAAATAAAAAAACCATAGCATAGTAGCTAGACTCCTTTTCCCCTCAAACTCAGCTAAGAGGCTCTCCAAACGAGGATTTGAAGTCAAACCTCCCACAACCTAGATGATTTCTTGACAATTTCTCTGGAGCAAGACAGCTCCATTTTCTCATATTTCACATTCCAAACAGTAGACTGACAGATACAGAGTAAATGAGCCGCACCAAAGCTCATCTTGTTTTCCAGACTAATTTTTGCTTTCTTTGATGCAGCAATAACTTTTTTCCCTCTTTCTCTTTTTTTTTTTCCCCCCCCTCTGCATAGGTATAATCTTCCTTGGCTCTGGGTCTAGAATGGCACCCTCTAAAATAAAATAATGACGCATTTTCTTTCTCTCTTCCAGTGGGAAGCTCTTCTGTTATTTATATAATTTAAATACTGAAATAGTACCTTTGTATGAGCCAGAGACATTGCTTTAGAGACTAACTGCCTGTGAAGCCCAAATGCTGATCTCCTTAGTCAAGCTAATGATAGCTTCTAGTTCAAGGAGAGCTCTTCTTTTTATTACCACTATTATTGTTAGTGTTGTAATTATTTTGTTCATCTCACTGTCTCTAGAAAAATTCTGACTAGTTATTAATATCTCAAGATACAGCTAAAACTTTCATCAGCTTTATTTGAAAGGAAAAGTGAGGATTTTGTTTGCAATCAAGTCTGCTATCTTTTTCCATTTGGGCTTTAATTTCACTAGAAAGTGTTAGGTTGCCATGGAAAAGCTCATATCTTCACTTCTCTGTCTCAGTGGGTGCTTTGAAGAGGGAAGGTGGTCAGAACAAGAGGTAATTTGTGCTAACAAATGGCTATATTGTCATAACATGCTCCTACCGGGCTCGCTTTCAAGAGCCTCCAAAAAATACCCCCACAACCAATTCAGCGCGTTCTCAGCAATAACAGTCAAGAGGATGCGCAGAGTTTTGTAGACATTAAAGTCAGGCAATAAAAGACTTGGATTTGATAATCCACCTTTCAACCTGATAATCATAGCAGTAAACATCAGAACCAACAGATCAAACACTCAGATCTTCTCCAGTCTCTCAACGAGGGCAAAGAAAGAGCTCATGAGGGACACTGAACCTTGCCAATGCTCTGAGTTAATTGGATAAGTGATGCAGCAGAGAAAACCCTTTGCGATACTGGGTTCATATAGAGTCTTTACTGGCAGAAGTTCTGCAGTGAATTATATTTTTTAGGGTGACTTCCAGGATGTAGCTAAAAAGAGAAAAACATCAAACAACATATTTCATAGTTAGGAGGAACATCTGGCTGATGATTCAAGTTAAGCATTCAGTGCTGTACTACTATTAGAACATAAACCCTTGAAGGCACAGAAATGCGTTTAGAACATGCAACACTGAAATTCATGTGTATTTTGATTTCTTCCAGTAAAAACCTTCATAGTTTTATTTTGGTATTACTTTCAATATCTTCATTATGACCATGGAAAATGAGGAGTCTCCAAGAATATGCCTGTCGCTCGGGTAATTTTCAGGTGAGACTTGGATCTGTAGTATAACTTTATAGTTGGACATTTTGTTCTCCAGCTCCTGGGATCTCACTATTTTGCTCAAGTATTTTGCTCAAGTATTTTTTTTTGCTCTACATTTTGCTTCAAGTCACAGGTTTCTAAGCAGAAAAAATGTGTTGTAAGCGTTTTCATACCAGTGGTATCACTGCTATGAATGGTAAACCAAATTCTTAGTAATCTAGATTTGTTGAGTTACTCTGAAGGCCAGTTGGGGATCAGAGAATCATTTAAGCTGGAAAGGACATCTGGAGTTCTCCAGTTCAATCTTCTGCTGAAAACAGGGCTGATTTCCAAGTTAAACTTCCTAATTCATGGCCTGGTGCTGCAAAGTTTGAAAATATTTGAGATCCACAGACTCTCCACCGTATGAGTGCTTAACCATTCTTGTGATGAAGAATGTTTTTTTCTCGTTTCCAAAGAGTGCTGACAGTTGTGACCCTTCTGCCTTGTCCTTCTATGGTGCACCACCGAAATTAGCCTGGATCTGTCTTCACTGCAACCCCTCTATATATTTTGGGGGACTGCAATTATTTACCTTCTACCTTTCTGTCTAAAGAAGTCCCTGCATTCCAGCTTCTCCACATAACTCATAATCTCCAGTCTTCTCACCACTTTAATGGACTTCTGTTGGACCTTCTCCAGCTTTTCAATATCTTCCTTTCAGTAGGACAGAGCTGCAGAAACTTGCCTCACTGCTGCTGAATGGAAGGGAATCACCACTGGTCTGAATATTCTTTCTGTGCTACTGTTAATGCCGTCCACCATGCAGGTAGTTTTCATTGCTGTAAGGGATACACTGCTGAGGTACCTGCAACTTGTTTCCCACCAGAACCCCACAGGAGAGAAGAAAACTCTGCTGTTATCTGTCCTGCCTCTCCTTACAAATATTGTCTGCCTGTCCCAGTGCTCCAGAATGCGAGTTTCCTCCAGATATCTGTAATTCCAACATCGTAGCCCTGCAGATGGGTTTCTTATTCCTCCTTGTTGGTTCTCCTAATGAGTGCACTCAGGGGGAGGTATGTGATATGCACTCACTTTGTGAGGGAAGAGCCAGAAATCATCCTCTGCTGCCCTGTACTTTGCTGGCTTCCTCACATCCATGTACTTTTCCTCCCCTCAAATGTGTTGATCTCCGTACCCCAGCAATCCTACTTCAAAGCTCTCCTTGCGGGTTAGCAAAACTCTAGGCAACAATACCATGGTCTGTCCTTGCTCTTTGAAGAAGATCCAGATGTCACAGACTCTCAGTTGTTTAGGGAAGACCTTTTTTATCTCCTTTTTTTTTTTTTCTTAATTAAATCTCTGTAAAACGCATATGTAACTGTAGACAGTGGGGCTGAAGTACAGTCATTAATGACTAATGAGGAACTGAGGACTGACCTGCAGGAGACCTCAAAATTGAATATTTTCTCTTCAGATTTAGAGTGATTAAACAAAGCAGTTTTGTATCCAATCACTAGCTTTGCTTTAGAATTATTTTCCTGCTGCTCTGTCCAAACCCAGAGAGACTAATTTAGATAGCATTAATTGGTAATTTCCCAGATCAAAACCCTTAATCAAATCAATAAGGATAGCTGCTGTGCAATGTGCTGATTATCATTCATGGACATAAAATATTATTTGTCATGTCTACCTTGATAATGACATCAGAGGAATGCCAAGACCAACAAGGAGTGATGTCCTGATAGCTTAATATGTTGATAATGCAAACTGTTTCCCTGAAATTATTTGCTTGCCAGGGCACAGAGGTTCTCCTTGCTGTGGGCTTCCTTTAACGCCAAGATTTATTGGTAGCTTAAACACGTATGTTACTGTCAACAGCTGCAGTGATTATTTTTGTAAAGGTTGCAATTCCTGTGGAGGTATTTCAGGGGTGAACTTGTTATTCAGTTGTGGAGAAAGGCAAAGGACTGGAAAGTCTTTGTGAGAAATGACCATTTATTTTTAAGAGCAACTGGGGTGAAATGTGACCCAATCTGTATGGCAGAAGTAACAGTATAGTTACATGGTTTTTCTACATCAACACCAAATTCTGGTGTTTTTTTTCCCCTCTTCAAAGGAAAACTTTTGGTCTTAAAGCTGTGGGTTCAGTAGTAATAACTGCTTCTTGATATAAATGTCAAGCAGTTAATGCAAGGAATCCAATTCTCTAAATATTTTAGAAGGAGGTGACAAGATTCTTGTGGAAGGAGGCAAAAAGTGTTTTGTAGAAAACAGGTGAAAACCACTGCTTCCAGGGAACGTTTTATTTAGGTTATATGTAATATTTTGGCTGAGGCTTCATGGTGATGAGACCAGCTGTCCCCTTTCCTGTTTAACCTGCCTTTGTGATCACTGAGGATGCAAGGTGAGGGCAATATGACCCATGTAATTGTGGATCCTTGGGTGTAAGGTGCTGGGAAAGATGTGGGTAGAAAACAATCAAATCCTTTGTCCTTTTACCTTCTGAAGGTTGTGGAGTTTTATTCTCTGGAGACATTCAAAACCCGTCTGGACGCGTTCCTGTGTGACCTACTGTAGGTGATTCTGCTCTGGCAGGGGGGATGGACTAGATGATCTTTTGAGATCTCTTCCAACCCCCAACATTCTGTGGTTCTGTGACTCTGGCTGATGAGTATGAATGTCTATTAGTGGGAAATATAAATATATATATATATATACACACATATATATATACACACACACACATATATATATATATGTACTACATGTTTCCCTCTACAGATGCACTCTAACACATTCTACCCGGCAGCTGCCCATGGATCCTGGTCACTCCAGCTGTGTCCCTCAAAGACACACAAATTCATCTCCTGTTAAATCCCAAGCACCCATGGCAGATAGTTTGCTTTTGCTCACACCTTCCCTTGTTCAATCATGCTCATTCCAGTTGCTGGCATGGTAGACACACAGACTCCTTCTTCACTTGCTGCACTGAAAGTCCTGTACACAAATATGCAGACAGAATAGAGTCCTTCACCCAGGAAAATAGTTAGAAAAAGAAGTTAACTGAAGAATAGACCATACTGAGGCAATGGGGTGCAGAATGGGGCCTGATAATCAAACAGTACATGACCTACCCATTCTATCTCCTTTGACCTCTTTTTCCCCACTCTTATTGCATAAAATAGTAAAAAATGGTTTGGGTTGGAAGCGATCTTAAAGATCATTTAGTTCCAAGCTCCTCTGCCATGGGCAGGTTCAGCTCCCACAGAAAAGGTTGCTCAAAGTCCTGTCCAATCTGACCTTGAACACTTCCAGGGATGAGACTTCCACAACTTCTCAGCGAAACTTGTTCCAGTGTCTCACCATCCTCTCAGTAAAGAATTTCTTCCTAATACCTAAACTAAATCTACCCTCTTTCAGCTTAATACCATTTCCCCCTGTCCTATCACTACACTCCCTAATAAAGAGTCGCTTCCCATAAGTCCCTCCTACTTATTCCTCCTCAAATCCTCTTTCCCTGCATTGACATTTTTGTCACTTAAACATACTTATCACCAGTCTTGTGCAACCCAAAAATGCTCTTCCCTTGCATGCCAGAATGTATCACATACCCCTACGTAGTGACTCACATGGGTCTATAAGTTGTCCAGAGAGCCCACCCCATTGACCCATCAGGTGAGTGCTCCTCCAAGCCCATGGGACCAGCACTTTCCAGGAAGAGCCCTGGGGGGCTAGGGAAAGGGCTTCTGTCTCTGTTGTGGCTTCCACCCTATTTGTTCCTCTTTATGTGTGAGGGTGGGTCTTTAAATGGGTTGATGGATCCTGTGATGGCCCTGGGAGTAGTTGGATTGGGTATTGTTCGAATTACACCACCTACAATTATTCCCATGCTTTCCTTTTTGTGAGTAGAGACAAGCTATTTGTCACACAACCTTTCACTTTTTTCTAAATCCAGCCTCAGCTATAATTCCTAGCTCCTGTACACTGCTTTTCCCAGAATCCAGAGGAAGGAAGGGCGGGTAACACATCCATAACATGAGTCCTTCTTATATCCCAGCCCAGGAAGCCCACTCACACATTGCATCATCCGGTTATTTATTAGTTCATTATCTAGTCTCACATTTGTGAACTTGTCAGTGAAATTCCCTGCTTCTTTGGGAAACAAGAAAACATCTTTTCTGCTTTGTTTCTCCTTGTTTGCGGATTCCACATTTTTGGAGTGGGGTGGGGAGGGGAGAATCAACAGCATGGTGAAGACCAGCTGCTTGCAACATGCTTCTCTTGCAGTTTTCTGTCAGAAACCTGACAGCTTTAGTTATTGTGATGGAGAAATAATGAGGTGAGAACAGAGTTGTCAAAAAAAGATCTGCACTCTTCTTCCTAGGAAGTAATTTGCTTTCTTGTGTGCACTGTGACTCCTAGAGTTGAGGAGATATCTATAAGGATCCTTGTTATAGATGAAATTCTTCATTTGCTTAAACCAAGGCAACTACCAAAACAAAACAAACAAACCAAGATCTTTTTCTACTAAAACTTCTGTTACTTATGTTATGATTCATCTAATTAAATGGGGGTGTTAACACTTCGGCTAGGTGGATCCAGGTAAGTCACCATGAGTTGTCCTTATAGTTAAGGGGGAAACAGTTAACAATGTCAGTGGATTTTAAGGTTAATTCACCTTCTCCTGAAACTAACTCCTGTGTTTGACCAGGTGAATTTCCCCCTAAATGCACTGACTGTGTTAAACAGCATAGATACATGCTGCTGTCTGGGATACCCTAAGACCTTTCATGGGAAGGAGTTGTAGTGATAGGACAATGGGTAACAGTTTCAAACTGAAAGAGGGTAGATTTAGAGTAGCTATTAGGAAGAAATTCTTTACCGTGAGGGTGGTTAGATACTAGAACAAGTTGCCCAGAGAAGCTGTGGATGTCTCATCCCTGGAAGTGTTCAAGGCCAGGTTGTTGGCGTTTTGAGCAACCTGGTCTAGTGGGAGGTGTCCCTGCTTTTGGCAGGGGTGTTGGAAAGGGATGGTCCTTAAGTTCCCCTCCAACCCAAACCATTCTATGATTCTATGAAATTGGTAGATATGACACAGACTCTCTTCTGTACAAATAACTGGATCCAGGAGGGATACCCTAATGAATCCAAAATTGTACTAAAACCCCCTATGTTTACGCAATTGAAACATACAAGATCACCATTGACTGCAGTAGAAACCTGTGGAATTTTCTTGCATATATAAATTTAGCTATCCAGCCTGCCACTACAGGGACAGAAATCTCAGGACCTGGAGTGCTCCCTGGGGATGTTTTTTTACACACCAGACTTCCACAATAAAAACCTTAGGGTTTCTCATATGGCACCAGGTCATCTGAGACAACTGAGACAATCTCCCTTAGCTAATACAGTGATGGTGTTTGGAGAACATTTTAGATCATTTGAGGTAGAGAGCAAGGTTGAGCTTCAGTGGCCAAAAACTATTGTCTAGAGTCAATTCAGAGACCTTTGTTACCTGAGCCATGATCTTGGAATATAAGACAAAGACCTTTTGGAATTCCATGCCATTCTAGAGCTTAAGCTGGAGGCTAGGCAGAATAACCTGGGGTATCTCAAGGCATACTAATAAAATGTGTTTAGACACATTAATTATGTCCCTACTGATTATTTAAATTATTAATTGTCTAGACACAGTGGACTGAGTAGTTGTCCAATGACTAGAGCAACAGTTTATGCACTGATGTATTTATACACATCTACGTATACATTCCAAAGTTTAAGCTATGTGATACGTATCCAACTCCTGAAAGTTAGTTTATATGGACCATAGCACTGATGACTGGGTCAGCATAGTTGTTTATGCTTTACACAGCTAAAAAGTAGTGAAACATTTCAAAGTTTTAATACTAAGTTTTTAGACACATTCAACCAGGTAAAAGAGTCCCTTTATAAATCTGGTTATTTACACACCTTAAGTCTCAGTTTTCCCCTCGAGGAGGAGGAAATGTAACTTTAAAGAAATAAGTCAACATCTTAAAGGTACTTAGATCTTGGGTCACCATCCATTGGATCGTTCCTGCTCCATGAAATGATGTTGCTGAAGGTAGTTAGATCCACACTTTGAAAAAAGATCCAACACTCATTTAGCATTTGAAACACTTGAAGTGCAAGACAGGTACAGTTTTTCTTCGGATCCTCTCAATTTGGCATGCTGCATATGGAATGACGATACACTTTTCATTTACACATGAAGCGCAGACAGCTTTGAACAAGCCCATTTTCCTACATATGGACCTAAATTTTGCACAAGCATGACTAGCAGCTCCAATCTGCCTTCCTTATGCTCTGCCACACAAACCTGAGGCTGCAGCTTGAACTCTAACTACTCCCTGATGCGATATTTACGCTTGTAAGACAAGCTGATTGTCACTATCCAACAAGCATTATCCACAGCCAAGGGATCCTGCCCAGTGGAAAGAATAAAATTGTTTCCTATGCTTCACCAGTATGGTGAATTCTTACTGATATCTTCAATTTTGTCTTCTTTTTGTTCTGATACCTTGGATGGAATCAAATTTCAGCCCTTTCTCAAATATAATGCTTCAAAGCAACCTGGGGCACAAAAAGTCAGTAGGCCAGTCAGAACTCCCATATATAATACTGCTCTTGCCATTTTAGTTTGTTACATTTTGAAATTTTGACTGAGTGGGTGATAATGAATATACGATATCTTAAACTTATATGTTGTTTTGTCATGAAGAATACTCTTTTATTTTTTCTTGTCATATTTCTTGTCCCCTGTGAGAGCTACGTACTTGACCCAAATTACAAATCAGAGCATCTACCTTGAACCAGTTGAGTATTCGCACATAAACCAAATTTGTCCCTAAGGTCAGACTTGAGCATGTTAACACCTGATTCTCTCTGACTTACGGTGGCACATAACTGTCACTAGTTGCACTTGGATTCAGACCAATGTATATTTGAGAAAATCAGCATTAATGCTCTGGCTGAGATTATTGATGTAAGCTATTTGGTGTCACACAACACGTGGCCTTGGCTGTATTAGGAACTGTGTTGATCAGCAGCCTATAAACATCATCCAAAGGTCATCAAATAGTTCCCATCATCTTCTTCCCATCTAGGGCTGGATGTGAACTGATGACATAGAATCAGTCATGAAATCATAGAATCACAGAATCATGGAATCATGGCGTGGTTTGGGCTGGAAGAGACCTTTAAACATCATTTAATCCAACACCCTTGCAGTGAACAGGGACATCTTTAACCACATCAGGTTGCTCAGAGCTTCATCCAACCTGACTTTGAACATTTCCAGGGATGGGACATCTACCACCTCTATGAGTAACCTGTGCCAATGTTTCATCATCCTCATTGTAAACAATTTTGTAAGCCAAATTTTTTCAATAAAAGAAAAAATGTGGGTTTTGCTACTTATCCCTTGGAAAACCACTTTTATGGCCAATTGATGAGACTGCATGTCACATTTCTCTTTCCAATATTCTCTTTTGTTCCTTCCCTGGTTTACTTAGCTGCAGTTTTTGGAAATGTTGAATGAGCACAGGAGTGGGAAATACCTTTATATGCCGGCAGCCTGCCTAATCACCCGGCAGCATAGCTTTAAGTGATATTACACTGTAATTACATTAGCTGCAGTATTGGATGCTCGTTATCATGCCTTAATTTGCAATAATTTTGATCAATGTGTAATTTCCTTGGTGCTGGCTGTTGTGACTGCAAAATAAAAACACAGCTTAGGCGCTGTTGCGTGTACATCTACTTAATCATTTCACCGGTGTATTTGGTTGTGCACATACACGTGTTTTTTTGTGTGTGAGAGACAGACAGAGGGTGAGCAATCAGGGCAGCCACCTGCCAAAATGTTCCCTACTTGCAGTAGGAGACAACTGACAAAGGAGCCCTGCCTAATCTGGCTACAGGGATTTAAGAAGCCACCTCTGTCAATCATCAGCCTGTGATCAAATCTATCACCTTGGTGGCAGTCGGTAGGAAATCTGGCATTTTTATCTGTCTGCTCACGAGTGGCTGCAGCTTGGAGGATGGATTTCAGATGGAAGGGTCGTGCTGAAAACCCGTGTTCCTTCCTGCATGCCCTGCCATGGGGGCAGAGTGACAGAGCAAGGCGATGCCAAGCCATTGCTGGAAAAGCTGGCAGAGCTTATTTGTTGACGCCTGTGGTGTCCCCAGGGAAAGTATTCTGTCCATTTGCTGTGCTTACATCCAGGAAAAAACTCTAATAAGCAAATAGAGGAATGGGTGGTAGTGAGGGCAAACACTACAATAGGATAGGCACAAGACACTGCCCTGGAAGAAGGAAAAAACCAAGCAGGAAAATCAGTCGAGACTGGTTTATATTCTTTCAAAGGTGGATGCACTAATTCTCACCTGTTACAGCTTCTCTACAGAAACTCAGTGGTGTCTGCCTAATTACAAGATACTAAGTGGGAACAGATTGTGAATGTAAATTCAGTAGTTTTCTTTCTCTAAAAACAGCATCTCACTACAGCTCAGGATGGTGTTTGAGAAAGGAGTGCCATTCCTCGCTTAAAACATCCTGCTTCTCCCTTAACTAAAAAGCCACCACTGATTTCTCAGTTTACTTGTTAGATCTGAGAGAAATTCAGAATATCTGTTGAATGATAAATGTTGTCCTCTCTGGAAGGAAATGATCATTCTAGACTGGAATGAATGTTTACAATGAAAGTATAAAAGTCCAAGAGGGAAAAAGAAAGTTTTGAAAGTCTACGGTATTTTTATTTCATTTTCAACTTTGTAACATGGTAAATTATATCCTTACGTGTGATGTACTATAATGAGCAGCACACATTTCAAAATGAGAAGTAATTACAAAAGGAAAACAAACAAACTCTGCAATGAGCTGTTAAAGCTGAAAATCTCCCAGCACAGCGTTTTCAAACAGCTGTACTGCTAAATTGCCCGTTCCCTTGATATCAAAGAACAGTCAGAAAACTCCTGCTAGAGCGTTCAGCCAGAATAGCCTTAGGTAATGCGAGACCAACAGAGAGAAGGCAAGAGAGACACAGCTATAGAAAACAGGGCAGGTTCTTCAAACACATGGATTTGGGTCTGGGTGCACAAGGATTACTTGAGAAGCGACATCCAGCACAACGGATCCATGAAGGAAACTCTTTTAGAGAGGACTTTTCTGATATGCATCAACAGACAAAAATAACAACTGAAGTTATGTTCTTAATCCAGGAAACAGAGCTTTTCTGAGTCTGTATTTACAATGGTTGCTTCTCTGCTGGAGGGATTTGATCTCCAGATGTCAGAGGTAGATGTGCACCATCACAAGTTAGAGTAAGCCTCAGGTCAGACGCCCTGTTGCAATAACCCAATTTACTACAGAGCGAGAATCTGAACATCATCCCCCACCCCAGAATACCTGAGGGATGCTACCTGGGCACCTTTTCTTGTGCCATAATGGTTTGTTTTTCTGTCCATGCTCTAGGAAGTACCAACAACTGTGTCAACAACGTTCTACACACGGAGCCAGATAAATGAAGGAGAGTTAGCAACGCTAAACCTAAAGTTTCATTGTTAGAAAACATATCTAAGCTAGAACAGCTTCCATAAAAAAAAAAACAACCAAACAAACAAACACCCAAAAGAGGAAAATTGTTCATCTCTATTGTTTCACTTGGCAGGACCTCAGTTTTCAGCATGGGCTAGTGTATCAGAGAATAAATGTAATGACTTAATGGAAGATCATTTTCTTTGTAACACCAAAAAAAAAAAAAAGAGGAATGTACAAAGAACGAAGGCTAAATTTTGTGCAATGACTATTTGATTCATGTGCTGCACAGGTTGTATTCTTAAATCTCTTCATTGAAATCTTGTTCCTTTTTAGCTCTTGTAATTCTCTCTCCTCACAACTCTCTTAGTAATTTCCTGGTTTGCCTTTGATGGGCTCATCATCTGTCCTTCAAGGGATATCCCAAGTCTCCAAGTGGGTTCACAGGATTCATCCTTCTGCTTCTCTTTCACTGGGCATCCCCACACCTAATCATCAGATCCACTTATTTTTTTATTTTCTTTCAGTAGCTGACACTGATGACTCAAAAAATCGCACCTACTATTCTGGGTTTGTCTTAACACCAAACTGTCCTGCAACTCAGCCCATCCTTGGCTCAACCTTGACATATCCTGTTCAATTTCCAGCAAGAATATTCACGGTACCAGTCTTAGTTCTTGGTATATGTTTTTTTCTTTTTTTCCACTGAGGTTTTGAGAATCCCTTCTACTACTGAGAAAAACAACATTATAACTATCCAATCCATCCCTTTTTGAGATTCAGATTATTTTTCTAGGAAAACAAAAAATAGGAAAATCTCATTATTATTTCTGTTGTTGTACTTCTATGAACAGTCTTCCTTATATACCTATAAATCTTTTTTTTTTCACCTAATATCATCATTCCCATTATAAACACATCTCAGTGGAAAAAAATCTGTTATTTAGAAAAGAACATTTTCTGAACATTTTGTAGGAAATTAAAATTTCAGTATAAAAGCGATCAGGTGGATCATTTCACTGCTTCTTTTCATTTTCCTAAGTGGAAAGAATTAATCTGAGCTATCACTTATGATTTCTGTATTGTTTGATATAACTGCAATACTACATTTATATATTGTAATGAGAACAATGTGCATTACTGTATTCTGACAAAATCAAAAGGGTTCACATTTTTCCTGTCCAGACGAATGAAAAAAATTATCTGCCTTTATCTCTTGATACATTTTCATATTTTGAAGTCACTTTCTTACAACCCTTATGATTTTGTCCATATTCTCAATACTTTGCTTACACGTTCTGATGCCCAGAAAGGACAGATGGCAAGGTCTTGGAGTTCCTTATGGTATGAAGATGAAGTTTTATGACCACATTAAATTACAGGCTTCTCTTTGACCTAGCTTTCTGATACTTTGTCCTCTCAGTTTTCCTTAGACCCTCTGTCTACAATAGTTTCATGGCTCGTTGCTCTGATTTTCTAATCCTTCTAATGACAGTTATGAAGGACCCCTATGTTGGCTTCTTCTGCAGCTCATCAAAGATTAAGTTTTCCTCATTATCTCTAAGGAGATTAGAGTTTAGGTCTTTCTGAAACTTAACTGTTTTATTAATTCATCATGGCAGGAGTTGCAATATGTCTCTTAATGGTCTTCTTGCCATCTCTGTCTCTATTTCACCTTCATTTTTTCCTTTTATTCAGCCATTATGCATAAGATCCTCACCCCAATGTAAAAATGTCCCAGGCTGCTTTTGTGGTCTCTTAAATCTCAGATTTTTGCCTTTAAGAATTTACTAGGATATGGGTAGTTAATAAAAATCTCAAATACACCAAACAAAAACACATGACTGGGATCACATTTGGAGGTAGTCTTTAATTATATGACCACATTAACCCTCAGATTCATACTCTATTTTATGCACAGAATGTAGTGATAAATTAGAAAGAAGACAGCCAATATGTTGGTTTTGTTTTCCTTTTCAGGAACTAGCAGCAAGTTTGTCCTTGAACTTTACTCAACCCCATTCTAAAGATAAAACAAGATACCGGCAAGGGCTTCTTCCCTTATGTTCAATACTGTGTCTTCTAAGAGTTTTGCAAATTCTTAGGAGCTAATTTTCAAAATGTTACTATTTTGGGGTTCATGCTAACTTGAGAGAGAGTTATCTGATGTACAAAATCAAAGGCAAATATTTCCTTTAATTTTGAGGTGCTGAATTCTAGATGCCCTGTTGTGACAATAACTGCAGCTGGGAGCTTAAACTAATAGGATTCCCAACATGGTCTTGCTGTGCCCCAGTGATACAAGAGTTGGTTCCTCTCTGATTTGTAGAAGCCATGTAGAGAACTGACACCAGAAGCAGAGGTTAAGGACAGCTGATTTGTAGGAGCCATGTAGAGAGCTGACACCAGAAGCAGAGGTTAAAGAAGATGCCTTCCAGGTGCTGGAAGCTCTCTGATATTGAGAACATATGAGGTAACACACACGAATATCACATACAGTGGGAAGGATTTACTATACTGGAAGTGGAGAATCACCAGCACCTTAGCACTTGCTATTTGCCATGGTCAAGAAGTTGATTTTTAAGGTGATCTTCACTCATCATGTCCCGAGAAAGTGAGTAGCATTTGGAAGATATTGGGAGAAATACTCCTTTCTGCCCCGTGCAGGAGTCCTTTTGCCCTAGTCGGTTTATTGAGCTCAGATGGATAACAGATACATCTCCTGAGGCATGTTTTCTAACATCTCTGAGGGTTCCAATCCAATAAGAAAAGTAATCTACAAGCAGCTCCCACTGGACAGAATTTCTAACAGCTTGGAAATGATTTAGGTTTTGAATGCCAGGATGTCAGGAAGAAATTCAGCCGAAGAGCTATACAGTGTTAACATTGTCAAGATGGTTTCAAGAGCGGATTGGATAAAGCTGTGAGAAATTGAGTCTTACCTCACATCCGATTCTTCTCTGAATGAAGTATCAGGCTACACAATTTAATTCTTTATAATTTGTGGAGAAACATATTTCTGCAGATGATCAGAACACAGAAACTTGCCTTTCACTTGGAACCAGTCTTGTAAGAAACTCTCTTCATTGAGTAAGTAACAGGGCTAAACTAGTCATTGTAACTACTTCCCTGAGATGTATTTTCATCCTTCTACATGGTTTAATGCAGATTTCAGATTAGACTTTTTCTTTCCTTACCCACTGTGTCAGTATTTTGATCCTGGTCTTTGGAAAGTGCTATGGAAATCTGTTTTCCTCAACAGTTCCCAAGCAAACAGCACCATTATATTTTTGGAATTATCTTTCTTTGACCTTATATTCCTGGGAAAAAGAACCAGGATACTATTTGTGGATTTGCATTCTCCTGTCTTCAATGGGTCCTATTGGTTTATACACAAAATTTGGACCCAGCACATCATTTCTTCATCCATTTACAGATCTAGAGCTCCACATTTTCTTCTTCCAAATCTAAATTTGAAGAATACTCTAAGAAATCCCAAAGCAAAGTTTTCATTTCTTTATGTTTTTCACTTTGTTTTCTCTGGAGGAGGCACCCACTGCTTTGTGTCCGCTGTTGATTACTCCAGAAGAAATGCTCCTAAACTTCAGTGTCGTTCTGCAACCCCTCAAGAAATCTGAATAACTGTACAGTTCCAGTCCTTTGTTATGGTGAGTCTAACAGCTCCGCTGTGGTTAATTGCAGTAAGTGATGAAAATAGACAATTTGCAGCTTCTTGGGAGAACAATACAAGGAATGAAAAGACTAATGACAACAGCCAAGTTTTGTGGCCCAGGGAAAGGAGGGCAGCATCATTTTCCCATATTCAAAGTTGGACAACATGAATCCAATTTTCTTCCTTTCATCATCAGCAAATAATTCAGATGTTTCCTATCCCTTAATTGTGTCTTTGTTTCTGTGATGAAGGGAAATCATTTCTGAGATGATCTGTTGGCTAAATTTTCCCCACATCTGTGGAGTGTTTCATCGAGTGGGCCCTTTGCCCATTTGCAGGCTAATGAACAAAAGGAATTTTGCATTCTTGAGATGGAGACTATAGCAGGAGGTTGGGAAACGTCACATTTCAGAAAGCAGTCTGGGCTGAGCTAAGAGAAAGATTTTATAGATCCTGCCAGATTCTGATGACAGATACAGCCTTCCTTTGTAAATCTTGATGAAAAGATCATATGCTTTCGGTACCAAGAGAACTATTTCTTCCACAACAGACTATCACTCCATTCCCTGTTTGACACAAAAGCCCTGAGGAATTTACTTAACTGCGACTGTCTTAAGTCTGAGAACCACCTTCTGAAAATCTTTCAACAGCCCAGCAAAGCAACATAACATCTCAGCAACATCTGTACTGCTAGAACTAAAGCAACAGATCCCTCCAGGTTTAATTTGATTCACCAAGGCTTTTATGTACGATAGCCTTTCATTTCTCATCTCTGGGACAAAAAGAGGTGGCTCACGTTCAAATTTTGGTCAGCTAAACCCTACAGCCTTTCACTTGTTTACCCTTAGGGCAGCTGTAGATCCTCAGTATGACACAGGGTTCCCTCAAAAAAAGGAGCAAGGCTCAAGAAATTTGCTGCTAGACTGGGCTTTAAGGTGTTGAAACCATTCACACCCATCTAGTTCAGCCTGCAGGAAAGGGAACATGGGACTACATTAAGGTACTGACTAGACAGGTGATAGACTGAGTGTTTACAGCCTGGTTGATGGGTGGAACAGGCCTTCACTGCTCTGGCAGAGAGGTTGGACTAGATGGTCTTTTGAGGTCCCTTCCAACCTCGAACATTCTGTGATTCTGTGATTATGTATGTACAGTGAACACAGGCAAAGCAAAGCCCCTGTCAGCTCTCTGATCCTTTCCTGGTGTGGAGATTACACACTTGATCACTCTAGAAAGGTCCCTTTGGAGAACCGGCCAAGTTAATGACCATCACACCAATATGGCTGCAAGTCGTCCTCCCTTTATTGCTCCAGACAGCTCAATAAATACAGTTCAGCAGTGTCCACGCGCCTGTCCCTTAACAGAGTCAGTCAGTTAGAGGTTTACACAAGCCAGCGTTTTATTGGGTAGTGCCATTCCACTATGCAGGCAGCTCTCGCCCCCCCTTCTCCCCCAGGGCCAGCACCTCCAGCCAAGCATCTCGCAAAGCTCTCACAAAACAGATAAAACCTCCTCCTCCCTGTGTCCCAAGGCAGCTTCAAGGACAGAGCCTTTGTTTAGGCCTAAGCTGGGTTGCCCACACCTTTAAAGTGATACCGCTCCTCTGGTCCACAAGAAATTCCTCTTTTACAATTTATGAACAAAGCAATTCCTTTGAGTATGTGGTACGGTTGCTGGCAGAGATACAGCCTCAATGAGAAACTCCCTTTCAATCTTATTCTTTTATCTATTCATAAGAACTTCCATATTGCCGTCCATATTGCGGGTTCCAAATAAATCACTAAGGTGGTGTGCATCGTTATGTTAAATTGGAAGGATCAGGTCATTCTCTGGACCAGAGAGATACAGTGATATAGAAACACAAGGTGTTCTCTGGGACTGTTTAATGCAGACAGAATTTGGTCAATCTTTTAAATCGTTTTCCAACCTGAATCAAAACACATCATGGTTAGAAAGTAAGTAAATGAAAAAACGCTTTGTGTATGGTATCGTTGCATGTTCTTTTTTTGGAGGGACAGGCGGTTTTGAAGTCATAATAACACGAATTACGAGTTCAAAGTGGCAAACATTTAAAAGCACGGTCTCCATCTCTGCATGTTTTTTGTTTGTTCTGTAGCCCTGGGATATAAAAGACTATTATGTGCAAGAAGATGCCATGCCAGCCTACTGCATGTGGCTTTGCAGCCAGGGTTATACACACTGATCTTATGCTCTGATATGCTCTACAGGATATTGCAAATATGTTCTTTTAGGTTTTTAATATACTAGGATTTCTTGTATATGATTTTTTTCCCTATTTTTATAGACCTTGGGTATATGTTCTCTCATCTCAGACACTTGGATTGACATCTCAGCCAGGAGGGAAAAGTCCTGGGAAGTCATTTAATTCACAAGAGAGAAAAATAATTTCCTAGTGTTTTAGATTTGTGAGACGGTTTTCAAGAAATATCCCATCTGACCTCCAATTTTTCAGGCAGCAACAATTGTATTCAGACATTTCTTATCCCAGAATTGCATCTTCATCCGGATTTGAACTGCGATGCTTCTCTGTTGAATCATTGTCACACAATGAAGAGGGTCACTTTGTTCATGTAGCTAATCAAAGAATCAGAGAATGTTTTGGGATAGATGATGCCTTTAAAGGTCTAACTAGGATCTTAATATTGCCATTTCTAAAGTCACATTTTGGAATGTTTTACTCTGGTACCACTAGTAGTATGAAAACATGATCACATACCTCACTCTCTAATGCTTGATGAATCTCTTTACCTCTCATCAGCTCTGTGTGTGGCTGATAGGGACTTAAGTAGAGGCTAAACTGGGTGATTCAATAGACTGAAGCCTGAGAGGGATGCAGATCCAATGCGCTCAATAAAATTTCTTTTTTTTTCCCTCCTTTTTCAGGACACCAAGGTAACACCATCACAACTGTCATTGCACATAGTGGGCAAACTACCAAGTGATATGAGATCTGCTCAGTATGTCTGGAGTCAGTTCTATCCCAGAAAGGCCTGTCCCAAATGAATCTCCTCAACTTACATTTTTTCTGGGGAAAAGTATGAATGAGTTTAGACTTTTTTTTTTCCTACTTGAAGAGAGACCTCTAGAAAGTACATGATTAATGGGGGGTGACAGAGGTTTATAAATTTGTGAATGATGGAAAGAGTATGATCAGGAAATAATTATTCACTGCCTTATTCATTGAAGGAAATAAGGGTTAACCAGTGAAACAATCAAACCAAGCGAAGAGAACTAATTTCACAGGCAGCACTCAAGTGACATACGCATTCCTTCCCATATAATAAGGTGAGTAAAAAAAAAAAACCCAACTTCATGAGGGAGCGAACAGAGGGAGTCTCAGAGTAGGTAAATCTGTGACTGGCTGCTAAACATTGAAAACTCCATGTGATTTGTGCATATAGGAGTCACCTGCCAGAAGGTGGGAGGAAAAATTAATGTTGTTTGCCTTTTACTATATGCTTTATCAAAACAGCCATTCCTGCCCTTTGATGTAGGAAGCAGGCATAGCTAGACCACTGCTCCACAAATACTTGTATTTTCAACCGTAATTCATTTTGTCCCATGTGAGGGTCCCACTCTGCCAGGCGCAAAGAACTCTCAGACTCTGACAGAGGTCTTCAGTAGCTGCTGATAGGATGTGTAGGATATCCACAGCTGCTGAGCCACTAACCTGCTACTCTAGCGGGGTAAGAGTGAGGTCAAACTTTCCTTTCTAAGTCTGTAAACCACATGAAAAATATCCCAATGCATGAAAAAGTGAGAAAGAAATGGCACTGAGGAAAATGAAACCTTGATTCCTCAGTCACTGGAAGCTAAATCATAACCATTATCATTAATTAGGAATACTTGAGAGTCTTAATAATGAATCATCTTGTCAGGAGCTTTAATGGGCTGAATGGTTGAATGGCAACAGATCTTAAAACTGAGGATCTCTACCTGTTCTGCAGTTGTTCCTTCAAGATTAGGCTGGGATGCAGCTTTAGGCAGTGTACCTTTGCTGTGGATAAACAGCAATATTGTCCCTCCAGGGCCATCAGTCCCAGGTATTTTAAGCAGCATTACATTAATTTTATATTAAAAAAATAAAATCTACAAACTAAATCATAAAAACCAACACAGATGAAATCAATGTTTGGGAATAAGATGATTAAGTCAGGAAAGAAGAGTCTTTGTGTAGCCACAACTGGAAAAATGCACACACACACACACACACAGAGAAATGAATTAGAATTGTTTAAGGAATTAGAGTGTAAAGAAATGATACTTTATAGTACACCAAACTGCCAAACATGCCATAACCCTGTGAAAATCACTTAGGCTTTAACAGTGGAAAGAAATAAAACTGACAAAAGAATAAATTCCCTGCGCACTCTGACATCAGAATAAATTTCCTATGGAAATAGTGTTTTTTTTCCCTCACTGACTTCAAAAATAGGCTGACTTTAAAGGTATCTGTGCTTGGTTTGGTATGGCATTATATCTGGACTTGAAGAAGGTTGGAGAGCTTAACAGCGGAGGATAACAAGTGAACAAGAAAATGCTGTCACCTCTGAGGGAACAAATGGGATACCTGATAAGGAGAATTTTGGTTTGCAGGTGCCTGAGGTAAAAATCTACACATTTAGGAGGTGGAATGGGAATTTATTCATACCTTTGTAGCAGAAGGGACCGTGCTGCTTATTAAACTCAGTCTCCCTTGCTCAATGGAAGTCATGACATGGATGCCAGATGACAGAAAATTCACTGTGTGCACCCACAAGTTTCCCCAACACACTGTAATATTTAAATATTTCCAAAGATCAAAAGCTGCACAAACAACAAGGTGAAGAAAACAGGAGACACTGAGGACATTGCTTTTGGACTTTCATTTTCAGTAACTGGGGATTTGTAAGGTGGAAAATGGACAGATGCACTTAGGATGTGGCTCTTGCCCTACGGAAGAAGGTCACCTCTCCTTTCCATCTGTTCCTCAAAATTCAGTGTCCTTTGGTGTATGATATGGATTTGAGGTCATAATAATATGATGAGAGGAATAAAGGACATCTTTAGTTAGAAAAGAATATTCTTCAAATCATTAAATGTTGACATCCTCATTAACCTAATCTCACCTGACAGTCAGAGAAAGGATAATTAATATAATCCCTAGAGCTAAGGATGAGAGTCATGTCTTCCTGAGGTCTAACCTAGGTCATAGGGCAGATGAATGAGGCTCTTAAAACACCTATTTCTGTCCATTTGCTATAGAAGAAGTCAAGGGTGACAAGCTCAGCAGCAGATTTTATGTTACAGGCATCTAAACTTAAGTGAGATGAATCATACAGTAAATGCCCTGATAGTGAGGACACTCATTATTCCTACATGGAATAATTGACCATGGAAAGGTGGAGAAACCTGCCCATCACTTGATAACTTTAAGCAAGAATGGATACAATATCCTACAGGCAATAAAACTACCGACTTTTACTGTACCATCTATTAGGTTTCCTTGATCTCTGATTTTTATTACATTATCAAAGCAGGTGAAACAAGTATGTTGGCGTTATATGAGCCTTACGCACATTCTTCCTATTTCCATCATTCTTGTATTAACTCCCTCAACTGACCCAATGCTGATAAGACATGAATAAATGGCATAATACAGTGTCACTTCACACTTAGGTGAAGCAGCAGTAAAAATGCATCAAGTCACGCTTATACTTCTAATGTTTCCTTCATCAACATGATGAGTCCTTGAACCTTTACAACACTCTGAAGATGTGAGTGGGGCTTACAGCAACATCCTGTTACAGGAGTGCAGCCTTCTTAAGCAATCTCGTGTAACTTAACAGCCTTCCTTTGCTTCACATTCCCTGACACGAGTAGCAGAGCTGCAGGCAAAGGAAGGCAGTAACAAAGCAGAAGGTGGAAGTGACGTCTTCACCAGAAATGCACGTCTTACTCCCTTTTCCACATAAAAAATGCAGAGCCAGAGCATCAACACCTGCATGGCTCCAGGGCTCTCCACCTGCACTGCCATTTATCCTCCAGCTTTGATGAGATGAAGAGCACTGCCAAAAGACCAAACGAAAGGCAGTCATCAAGGAATTAATCAGCGTTTCTTTCATCAGTCTGTTTTCCTCTTTGTTTTTCTAGCTACAGGTCTGTCTATTCCTGTCAGAGTCAGGATTCTCATGTACGATGCAAACTTAAGTATTTCTGTAGAACGACTGTACTGATACCATAAGTGGTGGGATTAATTGTGAGCATAACTCAGGAGATCAGTCTTCTATTTCTGCATCTGACAGACGTCAGCTGACAGTCTAAATTGTGCCTCAACTTCCCTATTTTTCCAAAAGAAAATTATTTCAGAAGTGCCCTGATGTCATAAAAAAAAGCCATGTCAGTGCTGCTTGAGGTGCTAGCCTTGCGCTTGCAATACTACAACGCATGTCATGTTAGAATGCATGTCACAGTGAACCCCACTGTGAACTCAACACTGTGCCAGGGATTCTAGCTGACTGGGATAGTCTCCAAGAACTTCTGAGAAGACCCCAGAGGTTGATATTGGCCAGATATGCTCCCACAAAGGACAAGTTTTGAATGAGACAAATGCTTCTTAGACTGTTGGACACAACAGCACCACTAACTTTGAGACCCAAAAATAGTAAATGGACCAGAAAATGCCTCCAATATAATTTTATTTAAAAGCATAGGTATAATTCAGAAGTCTAATGCTAGCTCTGTCTATAAAATACTCCTTTTGGGTGTCTACAAGAAGAGAGAATACATAGTGTTTGTTTCATCAAGGTTTTTCTCTGTAATAGGGTTACAGTTCTACGGTGCATCTGATCAGCCATGAAAGAAATGGGTAACCCGAAAGATTCCTGGCTCTCATGCCTTTCATGTCACCAGACCTAAGGCCTTTCTGAGACCCTTTTAAACTTTTATCATTAATGGACTTGTGTCTCTATTACATATCATTCCTTACTATTTTCATCAGTATTTTAATTCCGGATTTACACTTTGAAATTACATCTGGGTGGTATTACCTCTCCTTTCAAGGCAAAAACTATCCTGTTGCTCTCTTCTCCACACAGAATACTTTAATTTCTGTTGTTTTTGAAAGAAGGAAACACACACACAAAGTAGGACAAGGGAACAAAATGTTGTAAGAGAAACTAACAGATAAAGTAGTAAGATTTGACAAATTAGATATTCTGGCAGCAACAGAGAATGAAAGCAAACCAAGAAAATACAGGTACAGCAATCACTCAGAATATTGAGAGTGTTATAAGGGAGAAGATCCCTTATCAAAGTTTTACGAAAGCCAGTGCTAAGGTGTACCATAGGAAGGTTTTTCCTTCTCCTTCCCTGATTTCCCAGTGGAGGAATCTTATAATCAGAAGTGAATCTCAAACAGCTCTCAGCTGAGTTACGCCATTGGGTGTTCCCACAGGAATTAGGACTTTATAAACTCTCTGAAGTAGGACCTAGCTGCCCTTTCATTTTCCTTTTCCCTTATACAGTACCTTTGTTACATGTTCCTAAATTTTTTCTTCTTTCTTTTTTTTTCCCCTGTTTTTTCTTTTCCTGCCAGAAAGCACTGCATACCAGATTGAATGACATGAAATAGCTGATTGAAGACTGAACAGTCAGAAATTTACTGTTTCACTGAAGTAAGTTTCCACAGTTACTGAGATACTTCATGGTATGTTGTGTGAGTGAGGTTTCTTCCATCTCAGTTTTTCCCACTCAATTTTCCTCTACATTTAACAAAAGGTTGCATTTTCAGTCTTTCTTAAGAATCTAAAACCACTAGAATGTCTTACATCTTTTGATTCAGTGTGCATTATAGATCCAGGGTACAGTGGCTCCTGATGGAGAGCTCTGCTTGCTTCAAATAATATTTCATGATATTACAACACTTGAAAATCGGTTATGTTCATTCTGTACTTTCATTCTGAGGGAAGAATCTGGTTCCTCTAGGGAGAACGCTTATTCAGTACACAGGGAAGAGGAATGAACAGGTTTTTGTGTTCGCTGAAATATTGCGAGACTTGGTATTATACAGAAAGGCATTGTGGTATGAAGGCATGTATTGTTTTCCTCTTATTGCATGAAAATATGTATTACTCTGAGATAATAGTAGGCTAACTCACTTCCTGAGCCCATCTTTTTCTGGAGAGCAGCAAGCAAGGTGGGTGATTGAGTCTGGCTTTGAGAACAGGCTTGAACATCTGCCTCTGATTCTATTGACATAACCAAAGAGGTTGGAAGGTGGGATGAGACTGTCTCTGAGGATGACAGAAGAGCAAGGACTCATTCGTCACTGTCCTCTGACTGGCAAACAAAACCCCACTCCAGAATTATTTAACAACATTTGTTTTTAGTGGGGATGACAGGAAGAAATATGTTTTTGCTTTTATACAATCTCATGAATTGCTGTGGTCAAGATTACAGCCAGGATCAGGGCAGATCTCTGTAAGGCATGTGCCCACAGTCAGTCTTAGTGTTCTCAGATACCCAGAAGTGAAACTGAGAGTGTGTAACACTCCAGAGAAGGAGGGAAATCCTGCCTTGCTGACTCTCTGCCAGCAGCTGTTGCCTTCTCAGAGTCACATGCACGGGCTGCACACCACTCTTCCCTCCAAGGTGTTCAGGAGGTAGCAGAGCTCAGCTTTTGAGCCCAAGTCTGTTTCAGACCATGACAAATTTGTTCCCTGAATCCATACTCTTTTTAATCTAAATGTCAGGTAGGAAATTAAAGCCCTGCTGAAACGGAGTGTATTACCAGCATTTTATTAGATCACAAACAATTTAATAACCAGATAGAAGGAGAAGGTCATTTTGTTGTCAGTCCAGCTTATCTCATAAATTAGGCGTCAAGTTTTGCACAAAAGTGTCTCTCAGCAAATAAAATTATCTGGTTTGATGAAGGACCTCTGTCCACGGAAAACAGATAACACAGATGAAAGAGGGAGACCTGTAATAAAATTATTACCCAGGAATGTATGAAACGGGCTAGATTCTTTAAAAATACCACACATTTTCCCTATTAACAGTAAGTAAATGCCAAAGTAGCAAAGGACACGCCTTCCTGATGAATTCATGTGAAATAGTTTCAAGGTCAATAAACAAAAGGGACAGCATATGAAATATTGACTATAAATAGTGTAGCTCTTAGTGACCTCACTAGCTGAAAAGGGAAGAAACCCAGAGCATTATCTCTTCACTAGAAATATTTATGGTCCAGAAATGACAGTCTTCGGAGTAGGAGCAGGGCAATGAGTGATGTGCACCAGCATAGCCCTGATTTCAATGTATCATGCTGCAAATCTGTTTCTAGGGTGGGGAAAAGCACTGACAAGAAAATGGTTTGGGTAGAATAAATCTTTTTCTGAGAATATGAAGGTCTTGTTTTGGTTGGATTTGTCTGCCTGCAGCTCTCTGAGATGCAGGGATTTCTACACCCCTGCCTGTCTCAAGCTGCCTTCAGTCCTTTAGTCTCATTAGAGGGAATTTAAATCAATGCATTATGCATCCTGCTGAAATGTGAGGGCTCCTAGAAGCTGGCCCTACAACTAACAGTGGGTTTCTAATGGGGTCCCAGTGCTATTGACCCAATGTCATCCAATTTCTCTGCTGCTAGTAAACTACAACCTTCTTCCTGATAATAGTTTAGACACAGTGCATACTTAAATTGATGGGGTGCAAAATATTAGATTTTTTTTTTTATAAAATATGAGATCTCTTAATGTGGAAATCATTAGACAAGGACAAGTTTTTCTTACCAAATGCAAAGGGGTATGCATTCCCAGGGCATGAAATGGTTGACCGTCTTAAAAATATAGGCAAGCCATGTCTCAAGAGAGATTTACAGGCCACTCAAGGTTAAAAAGAAAAAAAGATCACTGGATGGTATTTCAGCTCAACATTTAATCCAATGCTTGGGTTTATTTACTGTCTTTGTGTAGATTATTTTGTCATTGATGTCAGCAAGGCTGTACACTTCAATGAGATCTTATAAACCTGCTGATGAAGTGTATGGTTAACCAAAAGACTCATAAGAGGAAAGTAAAGATTGGGATAGGACACTCATGCTATGTAATTTGAATCCATTGGTAGGTGGCGTACTTATAAACGTGTTTTAAGGCCATCAGATGCAAAATCCTTGCAGAATACATGCAAACCTTACTGACCGGACAATAGATAGTACAATTTCCCTATAAAGGCTGAAGTAGTATTTCTGGAAAACAATAATAAATACTAGCAGATTTAAACAAAAAAATGGAACAAAACTGAGTACCCAGTCAGATGTTGTGGCCAAAAGATAATATATCCTATGAGTTTATTCCAAAGGTTTGCTGAGCTGTGATAGACAGAGGACTTAATCTATATCCTATGGAAGTGCAGAGACTGGGATGCCACAACACTTCTGGTGCCCTACCCATTTGTAAAGAATATGCAAATCACGAAGAAAGTGCATGGAAGAATCTCCAAAAGTGATGGTCTTTAAATACCAGTTAGCTCATTGCAAAGATGGTGACAACTGACTTGATGGTACTGGAGAGAAAACAGCAAAGGCTATTTAAATCAGTGGAAAAAATCCACAACAATTTTCAGGTCAGGCAAGTTATAGGGATATGCTTCTTTTTAAAAGAAGAGGATTTGTTCCAGTGGTTAAACCACAAGAGAAAGTAGTGAAATTTCCATTTCTTGATATCTTTTCAGGAAGTGTAGACCTTTCTTATGAAGCAGTGCTGTAGCCAAACACCTACTGTTGCTTTTCTGTAGGAGAAACTTGGTAAAAATCTGTGCACTGTACAATATGTGGGGTCAGATTACATTGCCAGTGTGCTCCTTCTGGCATTAAGAATTCTGCATCTAAAAATCAATGTGTGATCCAGAGCTACAGACTCTATATACCATGGGGAATGGTGCAGCAGAATGAAACATCTCCAGCAGCTAATCCTGTGTAAAGCAATACCTATTCTCCCCTATTTTATCACCTTGGCAGGAGATCATAGAGTTTTATTATCTAAGGTTTAATCACCTTTTCTCTAATTTCTTCCTTGTAATTTTTTAAAAAACTTGTTTAAAAAAATCTTTAAATTTATTTCTCTGTTGGATACAGCCATAAGGATGGTAGCCATTAAGGTATGTAAGCAGAACACTAGGCTCTGCTCTGAGGTTAAGCTGACTGCACAGGTTGTCCAAAAATTTGGATATGACATGAGAAATTGGAAAACATAACACATAACAGAGTGAAAAGCTGATAAATGTTACAGGTAGCATCATGAGGAATGGTCAGGATTTCAGAGGTGGAGTTAAGCGAAAGACAACTAAACTTCACCACTAAATGGTGGGGAATACTGAAGACTTTTGGGGTCTTATAAGGCCAAAATGCTTAGCTAACCATATCAGAAATACTAAATATGTCTGGGGTTACATAGGTAATGGTATCAGAAATACAAAATTTGGATATACCTATAGCAAAACTGGGACAAATAGAGAATAAAAAAAAAATGAAGGTGAATTGGTTATCTGGGAGGGCACAAGGGCAGAAGGAAGGAGGGGACAGGATGGATGGGGAAAAGAAAGTATGGGAGAATGGAGAAGAGATGAGGGCAAAGGACTGGTTGATGGAAGTGGTTTGATACTCCTGTCTGGCCAAGTCTACCACCTAATGAATGACATCTGTAATGCTTATCAAAATGTATTCTTGATTATCATTCTTCATTATCTTCTTGTGTGAACATGCGTGTGAGGGAGCCAGTCAATGGAGACACCGCAGGGCCAGGAGTTGGGTACTAGAGAAATCAGGATTCTGAGAGTGTGTGTTTTGTGGGGTTGTTTCAAGGGGATACAGCTGGGACATCGGATGTTGGGTTTTGGATTTCATCTGGAATGTGAAATGTCAACAATAAAATCCTGTGAAAATGGGAATTCCCATATACTGAACTGTAACCACATGGATCAAGAGTAATCCTCAACAGGTTTGTTTTGTTTTTGTTTTTTTTTTCCTCCTCCAGCTCCTCTGAGGAAGAATTCAAATAAAATCCAGCCATGGGATTAACTGCAGCTAGTTATAACCACTAATAAGCTTCAATATTCAAACCCTGGCAGTTTTGGACTTTAACCCACTAAGCAATTAAGTAATTTCTCTAACTGAGACCTTACTAAGGTCTACTGTCTGACCTTGCATAATATTGGGAAAGATTGCATTCTGACCAGCATCAAGAGTCATCCAATTAAAGGCTAATCAAAGTAATAGTGATGAAAGCTTTTCAGTTTGTTCTGTAACTTTTGGTAGCACTTTGACTTCAGTGTGGTGCCAATAGTGGATCTGGTTAATTACTGTGGCTTGTTACTGCAGATGCTTGATGGAAACAGAAGGCAGAACTTCTGCTAGAGTCACAAAACACTCTTTCACTGTTGTTGAAAGATAAATGCAGAAAACCATACGGAAAATACAGATAGATTATGCTTAATAAAATAGCCTTTTCAGAGACCTGAACAAGCACTACTGTGGAGGTAATTGTTAACAGGATAAAAAATTCAATCCATCTCAGTCTCTGCACTTAGGCAGAGCTGTATCCCTGTCATTATTTACCTGCTCAAATTTATCTTCTTATTTGCCTCCTTATTGATACATCTCTCTCTCTATTGTGTTTCTAAAGCACTTGGCACTCTGATCTGAGTGCTTAGTTTATGGTTTGGGAATCATCCTGTACAAATGGAGAAAAAGAGGCTCTGGGAGTTATGGCTGGTAAGTAAAGTTCCTTGCTGGCAATGGAGATGAACCTTGCAGAGGTAGTTTTGAGAGTTGCTTTTTTTTCAACTTAGAATCCACAGGACAAATCGACAGGTCTCTGTTCAGTTCTTTCTAGGGCAGACACAACACAGAAGCGTAAGCACCAGCAGAATATTGGGAGTTTGGGACTGGAAAGCTATGGAAAAGCCTGTTTTAGCAAATGAAAACCTGTGCTGTTCAGCGTCCTCAGGGTAGATCTCTACTTTTTTTCTATCTTTATTTTCATGTCATCTTATTTGTCTACTTACAGATCCATTTATTCATTTGGGTTTTATTCTGAGACATTTACCACCTCACCAATTGTATTCTCCTTTGATGTCATGACAGTGTTTTTCTCTTGAATAAATCACTCTCTTCCACTACAGAAAGAAACCGATTACCCCCATAAGTACAGCACAAGGAGGAGTTTCTCGTTATGCTTATTTTTTTTTTTTTTATATACAAGTTGCTTAACGTATCAGCTGAAGATGCTCTCCTCTTTGGTGAATGGGGTGAGTAGATGAAGCCATCAGGTATCTCGAAGGTGTTTTGTAACGCACAAAAAATACTGTATACAGTGACATGAGGCTCTTAGCTCACTGTGTCTCGCTCTGCAAGGCTACAGTACTGACCTTCAGAGTAACAGTTTTGTGTATCAGTGTCTCAAAAACTAACCAAAAGGAGGCCTAGATTCTTTATAAAAGGGTTATTGTTTTTATTATTTCCTGCTGCAGCTTCACCCTTGAGGCCCCTTTTATCACTCAAACCAGGCAGCAGATTAATTCTCTCCTAAATGCAAAATCTGATGACATTTTTTTCCCACAAATCACGACACTATCTCAGGGGATTTACTCCAGGGCAGTCGCTCTCAGACCTGACTTTACAAAGATTTAGGTTTAGAGATGTTTCCAGCAGAAGCTGTCACTGTCCCCAAAATCTTTCAGTTGCTGGAAGGTAGGGCCAGTGAAATGCAGCCTGTGACAGTATCTCCACAGCTGGTTTTAGGGTGAGAAATGAGAACAGATGGAACAGCTGTGGCAGAAACAATCTCCAGGGTGGAAAACTCATGTCTTCTTCGCACGAGCTGATGAACTGAAGCTGGTGTCTGTATGAGATTTTTCTCTCCCATGTAAGTAGAACCAAACAGGGGGACACTAAACCTGCAATTTCTGAGGGAACTAGCAAAGTACCAAACAAATAAATTGAGACAGAACAATGGATTCAGATGAAGTATGAAATAGCAGATTTAGGGAGACTCCCTGCATGTATGCTTAAGAGACTCTGTGGATTTGTCGAGCTGAGGCCTCATATTGTTATTGTGCCCATCCCTATTTGTAGAAAGTGGAGCCATATAAATGCTTTATTGAGCGCAAGTGCTTTACAGGACAAAATCATAGAATAATAGAATCATGGAATGGCCTAGGTTGGAAGGGACCTTAGGGATCATCTAATTCAACCTCCCTGTCGTGGGCAGGGACACCTCTCAACTAGATCAGGCTACTCAAGGCTCCGTCCAACCTGGCCTTGAACACCTCCAGGGAGGGGGCAGCCACAACATCTCTGGGCAATTTATTCCAAAGTCTTGCCACCCTCACACTGAAGAATTTCTTCCTAAGATCTAATCTAAATCTATTCTCCTTCAACTTAAACCCATTTCCCCTTGTCCTATCAGTGGATGCTCTTGTAAAAAGTCCCTCCCCAGCCTTCCTGTAGGTTCCCTTCAGGTATTGGAAGGCAGCTCTTAGGTCCTCCCGAAGTCTTTCTTTTTCAAGACTGAACAATCTCAGCTCCCGCAACCTGTCCTCATAGCAGAGGTGCTCCAGCCCCTGGATCATCTTTGTGGCCTCCTCTGAACATGCTTCAACAGTTCCATGTCCCTCTTATGGTGGGGACACCAGAACTGGACGCAGGATTCAAGGTGGGGTCTCACAAGAGTAAAGGGGGAGAATCCCCTCTCTTGCCCTGCTGGCTACGCTTCTCCTGATCCATCCCAGGATGCGGTTGGCCTTCTGGGCTGCAGGAGCACACTGCTGGCTCATGGTGAGCTTCTCATCTATCAACACCCCCAAATCCTTCTCTTCAGGGCTACTGTCAGCCCACTCTGTGCCCAGTTTGTATTTGTGCCTGGGATTGGCCTGACCCAGGTGAAGGACCTTGCACTTTGACTTGTTGAAGCTCCTGCAGTTTGCACTGGCCCATTTCTCAAACCTGTCAAGGTCCCTCTGGATGGCATCTCTTCCCTCAAGTGAGTCCATGGCACCACAGTTTGGTGTCGTCTTGCCTTCTGAAACATCATATTTAACGCGACAGAGAAGATGGGCAAGTTTCCAGTAACTTCAACCTTTAATTCTCATTGTTCTTTTAGGAACTGGTTCAGCAGAGATGACAAACATTGCTGGGGAATATCATGGTAATTACTTGTCTTCGTGTTGGGAGCATGTTTGTGATGTCGCAGTCCTCACCCAGAAGGAGCACAGTGCTCAGGACAAGGAATTATCCAGTCTGCCAGTCTGCAGAAGTCAGCGAATCCAAGCATAGTTTTAAAATTACATTGTTTATAGTAAGCTCGATTAACGCTCCATGTACTTTCATCCTACCTCATAAAAAAGTTTGCTGCACAGCTGTATTGCCCCAGGAGAGCAAAGTAAGCATTCTCACTATCATACCATCATTTCCATTATTTTTTTTTTCACCAATAGACACTGATTTGTTGATTTCCCACTATTCCTTGGGTTGCAAGTACTGGAAGACCTAAAAAGGAGGGGGGACAGAAAAAAAAAAAGGAAGCACCTGGAGTTATAAAGCATTTTTAATTTTTCTGATTGTTGGAAGAGTAAAAATGTTTCCTTCTGGATATAATTACTGTTTCTCAAATAGATGAAGTTAAGGAAGGTTAAGGAGAGGGATCTAGTACCACAAAAAGAAACAAAGTCAACGCCCAAATCAAGTAATTTTTATAAGCACATTGCAAAGCGCTGGAAGAAAAAAATGTAATTGAATGAGCATTTCCTAGAATATCATTGAAGGCAGAAACAAAATGTCTGGAATATGGTCTTAAGCGCAAAGCAGTTATCATTGATTTTATGTTTCAATTATCTCAGACTCATTTGCTCACTTATGACTTTACACTAAATATATTAGGTGAAAGTCCTTTGGGATTTTATGCATCTTGAGATCAATTCATGTCTTTAAATAACATCTTCCCTTCAGAACAATTAGCATGAGCAAAACTCAAGGATCTGAAGGGGGGAAAATTAGTTTTGTTAGAGAAGCCGGTCAAAGAACAAAACCCTCTCACTTGCAAAAGTAACCGATTTGGAAATTAAATAAATTAAAGCAGCAATACAGGTTCAAATTTAACCTTGTGTCATGTGGCCTTGTTTGTCAAAAGGGACAACCCACCTTTGTGATCTATGTTTAATTAGAGCTTGTGATTCCCACCTGAAAAAGACCAAATGGAAAAAAATTTATATAAACTGTTGCAACATAAACTTCCGTATTTTTATCAGCCAAGAGTTTATGGCTTTGTGACACCCCTCAGAAAGCTGTATGTAGGACTTTTAATAAAATTCTGGAAAACTTTCAAAGGTTCTTCATCACAGTCTGTTTCTCTTTCATAAATTAGTTGCTTGGTGGGGAAAAAGAGACAGTGAGTCTCTAAAATGCAAGACTTTTCCAAACAGGTGATCAATGACTTCTTGTCCCTGAGTGAGCAAAAGCTTCTTTGGAGCTAAAAACTCACTCCAGGGCAAGAGCTATGACTTGCTGCCTTTCTTGGATGCCTTCAGAAGGTATTACATATTTAAAACTGCTTTTTTTTTTTTGCATTTAAAATTTGCCTGTACACAGCAGGACACTGTCTTTAGGTTTCATAATTTGGAGTCGGGGGGTGAATGCAAGCTGTAATGCGATGGAAAGAAGCAGTGCAAAAAAATATGCTTATAAATGATGAATCATAGGTTAAGTGATTTAAACACAGACTTTGATGTTTGTAACATGTGTGATCGTTACACCTCAGGGATGGTAACTGGATTCCAGTCTTTCCCTTCCAGCATTGTCTATAAAAGTAGCAAAATGCCCTCATGCTTTTTGTGCTCTTTCAGAAAACTTCACACAGGCAAAATTGATAAGCGCTACAATAATGGTAAGCAAATAAAAAAAAAATTAAGCCTTCCCATGTGACAACAGTGTACCATGCCCATCGGAAGAAAAAAGATAAACATTCAAATAGCCTGATCCTTAGATGCATAATTTCTAGCAAGAATAATTTTCCCCTTGTTTATCACATTTTTTTTTGTTAAAAGGAAACTGAAGTGTGTATACATCCAGATCAATGTTTTCAAAAACGTTTCTGTTGTTGAGGCTGTGAGCTTTTTTTGGTTATTTTTTTTTTTACTCTGTGCAACAAAGTTCTTTGTGACACTTAAGTATGTTCTTAAAGTTAAGTATGTCTTAAACATAGTTGTTCTCAAAGGAGGTGAAAGAATCTTGTGCTCATATGCTGTGTTGAGCTGGATCTTCGACTACCCATACAGAAGTGTAAAGTAAAAATGTCGTTTTTCACAGTGCAGAATGATTAACAATTGGCAGAAGGGTAAGGGCAGGAGAGGGGATCTGTGATAAATTATTGGTATATAAGAAATAACACTGCTTTACAACATTGGATACTGAGGCATTTCCAGCTTCTATGTTTCCGAGAATCTAAAAAGGCAAAACCCTACTTTAAAAACAACAGAAGCACCAAAACAAAATAAGAAAAAGGAAAATAAATATGTCCTTTTTGGTTATTATTGTTGGTAGCATAAAAAAAGTGCTTGGAGACATGGTTTGAAAAGCTTTTTCATTACGTGAACTGCAGTCTAAACCATCTACTTATTTATCTGGATTTGAAAGAAGCTGACAAATTCAAGGCAATATTAGAATGCAACAACACTCCAATTAGCCTTGACAGCATTAATAACAATGATGTGCCACCTTTACCTGCTAAACGTTTCACCATCTTGGATTAAGTTAATTGAAATTAATCAGCAGCACAGTGAGGAGAACAAAAGCTGAGAGAAATTTTGAAGAGAGATGATGTATTCAAGTACTCATAGACTTCACCTGATGTTAGGGAACAAAATACACATATACTTGAAGCTATCCAAGAAAATTAGAAGCCAGGAAGGTATTTTTTCACTTGTTTTAATAGGATATATAGAGAAACATGGGCAAATTATGTAGGAATTGGGTTGATTCCTTTCATGCAGTATCCCTAAGGAACTGACTGTAATATCTATCCATCCACCTGCATAAAGATAAATATCCAGGAAAGAAAAAACATTTGTCTGTGTCATCACTTGATTAATGCTAGCCTTGGATACCAAAAATCTTGCTTAGTTTTCCAAACTTTTAATAGGCTATACATTCTGAGCAGGGATTTTCTTTCCTTTCTCCATGGCTGAAATCTGCCATTAACAGATATATTTTACATGTTCTATGTTTCATTCAGACAGAAGATCTCTTCTGTCCTTCCACAATGGGGTAGCTGAGGTAGGATGCTCACAGCATTTATCTGGGGGTTTCTGGTGGGAAGCAGAAAGATCAGTGGATCTACAGGTGATTCCGAACTGGTAGGAAGACGAATGCATAAACAGAATATACCAACTTCATCACTTCTGGAAATTTCACCTGTCTGAGCATTATTTTCAAAATTAGTTCTAGAGGGAAAAGAAGCAAGGTAAACATAAGTCATATGTCATTGACAGAAATCCTATTTTAAACGCTGGAAAAGTGCCTTAACATATCATAGTTAAAGCTAGAGAGAAGACTACTTTCTGTTTTTATCTCTCTATCCTGTTGCTAGAACTGATTCATTTCCCTTGTCAAACATTTCAGGAACAAAGAATCAGAAAGGTCATTATCTCCTTCCCTTTGCTATCAAACACAATTACATAATCCAGTGTGGGAAGTTCTACCTTAAAATAAGAAAGATTTCTTTACCAACACTGTTTCCTTCCCCTCACATTTCCTTGAAGGTTGAGTGACTTTTTCCAACTTCCATACATAACTATGAGCCTGGAAAACATACAAAAGCAGATGTGACTGTAGAGTTTGTGAATTATGTGCTTCTATCTGTCCCCTGTGACGCCGAGGTTTGGAGACTTATTCTGTCCCATTACCTGTGACCTTTTTGATTAGCGGGGTGGGGGACAGAAAGAGTGTTGGATGGACAGTAGAGCACAATAACATGGAGTAGATGTTGGGAGGTCTTTTCTTAGTCAGCCTGACAATTCACAGGCTGTGCTTTGCTCCTGCATTTGGAAAGTCCTCATCTAAAATTGAGGCATTCTTTTCTGTATCTTTTGTCAAATTGATGCTATAGAGGTGCATTCTTGTCACTCGTTGACATGAATAAATGTTGGTCTTTATTGGTAGGAAAACAATGCTGCCGTGGTTCCTGCATGTTCCTCAGCATCTGGACACAACTTGCTCAACAATATGTTTATATTCTCCCACTTGGGGACACAGTAGTTTTCCTCATTTTATATATGGCAGTTCCTAGTCTCAGCAGTTACATGACTTGACTAAAGTTACCCAAGAAGCAAAACCTGTGTGGTTCAAACTAAATCTTTTAAATCCCTGTTAACCTGTTAAATCAAGACACTGGTCTTTTCCAACCTGGTATTTTTAAGACTAGTGAGTGACTGATATACAGAAATCAGAATGACAGTAGACTTTTATTGGCTTTATCCTGACACCTCTCTTTCTTCCATTCTCATTTTTACTTCTTCTGAAAACTGCACATGAGATTTGCTTCAGTCTATTCTAAGCAGCCACATGTGTGCCGAAAGTGTGGGGGCTCAGGTCAGCAGAGAAACCTTTCAAAGTTGACGTGGTGAACCCTAATGGGACCATCAGAAGAAGCTTCATTCTCTCCTGGTCATAAACATCGTGCTTAGTCCAACTTGACAAGTAGTATCAGTCTGTAATTAATTTAGGCATTGGTGAAAAGATAACTCTCAGAGAGATTAGTCTTCAGCAAACTTCAGTCTTCAGTTTGACAAAGATACAAAATCAAAACAGAAGGATGAGTATTAATGCATGTGGTGTGTGTGTAAGTGGATATTGTTTAATCAGGTGGAAATGAGCAGATACACACCTGGAGGAACAAGTCTCTAACCTGGAGTGATTTTAAGAGAAAGAGAGAAAACAATACCAGTTTGGTTTTTTTGTAAGCCCTGTGAAAGGTGTTGGAGCTTCATTTCTCAGTCTGCTTTTCCACAGATAGATTCAGATATTGGGGTGCCACTTGTTTGTGTCTGAAGTGTGATATGTTCTTGAGCTAAAAATGAAACACCGAGCAGATGTTGACTTGCATCGGCACATTCCTAAAAGCAGGAGAGCTGAATGCTGTCAACAGTCAATAAACATATGCAAACAAGAAAGGCAAAAAAGAAGAAAAAAGAAAAGGCAGTAATTAGACGTAACACCTTTGATAGGGGATTAACAAATAGTATTAATTAAACAGGTATTTTTAACCTCACATACCAAATTCTCATTTTCAAATTACAGGTGGAGAAAGCAAGACGCAAGTCAGTGCCACCACGTGCCTCATCTTGGGAATGGAGCTGTTTGCCCTCAAATCCCTCTTCCGTAAACCTGCAGAGCTTTTCCTACTGCAGAAAGTAACTTCTCTGGTGAGCAGTCTCCAGATTTATGGTGCCTTGGAGGTTGCAGACCCGTGACTGATGCATGCCAAGCAATCAGAAATAAGATGCTGGGGTGCAAAATTCAACCAGAGCCCATCACAGAGACAGAAGAGAAACGGAAAGAAAGTATAATCAAACTAAAACAGTGAATTTTTTAAGTTCCTCTCCTCCCTGCTGAATTTTCTTCTCATCCCCATCCTGAAGGGGTGACATTATTCTGCAGAAAAGACCTCTCTCCTTCTCTTTCTGCTGTGCAGTGGAGTATAAAGGGACAGCAAGTGATGGCCTGGCTACAGAGCATCAAGAACTAGTGATGTAAACCCAATAAACTAAGCTGGATAGGGCACAAAAACATGAGATTTTGGAAGAGTTCACATCACAGGGACAAACATCTAGTAGGTCCCTAATGCAGTCATCAGGAATGTCATAATAGCTGCTTGTTTGTCAAAATTTTTGGGGTTTATACTTATCAGGAAAGCCGGAAGGTGATCTGAAGCTTTGCTGCAGTTTCTCTGTGTATTTTTTTCAAAATTTGCTGATGTTATCATTTCAGACCAAGATGACCTGTGTGAAGGTCACCTATCACCTCATCTCCATGTAAACTTCTAAAGAAATTTTCTTCCAGCCACTGCTACTAGTTATTTGTAAAGGTTAGCTTTTCTCCTTTGTAGAATAAATCTTCGACTTTGGAGATTTCCATATGTTCTTATCTTCACAGTATAGTTTTTGACACTGTACCTTCAAGGACAAGAATTTCTATGAGCTTCAGTGTTCTTAAAGTCTATTTCTATTCTACTTCTAAATTCTTACCTTCTCTGTCTATGTCTTAGCAGATAAATTATCAGAGGAACACTGATTAACCTGAAATTTGCTTTTTCATTGTATCTCACTACTGTGAGGTTAGCAAAATGTGTAGGTGCAGAGAACTTTCGCTTTTCATTATTTATGTTTTTTTGTTAGTGTTTTGTGTCCTTATGACATAATTCGATTTATATTTTTAAGGAAGATATTTATATAATTTTTAAAAATGGCCATCTTTACTTGTAGGAATAACTGTCTACACTGACTGATTTTCTTAAGCTCTTTTTAGATCTCCTATTGTTACCTGTAAATTTAGTTCCAGTATGTTGGATTTTGGAATCTTCTCTAGGAAAGAAGAAGACAAGACATGTTAGATTTGAAAACAAATATTCTACAAGCTGGTAGGAAGTTATAACAAATTTCTTTTGAGTTCTTTGTCAAAGCAAAACCTCAGAAGAATAACTTCAATGTTTTGGACAACTTTGGGGAAAAAGATTAATAATATGCAAGATAAATAAAGATAAGATGAACGTATTAAGGTCAGACATACTTATCATTTCTGTATAACAAACTATTCACTTTCATCAGTACCTGCTCACTCAGAAACATTTTGTTCTTCAATGAGTATAGATTAACAAGTTTTATAGCAAGTTTTACGACACACAGGCCACATCCAACAACTGCTCACGTATCTGACAGATTATGCTGGTTTCGACTGGGATAGAATTAATTGTTTTGTCTTTTTACTCTTCTGATTCTCTTCCCCATCCTGGTTGGGGGGACAGAGAGTGGGCTTTAGTTGCCAGCTGGAGTTAAATCATGACACCAGTTCACCATGGTCGGTCATTCTCTGCTCTTCCATAAATAAATGTTCCTTCCCTCCACCCACAGCAACAGTCACATCACCAGTTCAGACTCCTGGATTAAATATGACAAGCCATTATTGAAGTGCTATTACAAACAGAGACAGCACATCCTGCTATATCCTGAGATACTGCTATTACAACTCTGCAGCTTGAGCACAGTTCAGCTTTACAGTAAGTGGAACATTACATTACAAAGCAAATATTTATGAATACCATCAATGGATAGAGAAGTAATGCTCTACAGCTTATACATTAAATAATTTGCATATGATAGGAAACTGGGAGGGTGTAATTTTGAACTACAACTGACTGAAAAAAAAAAGGTAATCTCTGTATTTAAGGAAGATCATTATATTGACGTGCATTATGTTTACCGCAAGCTAGAACAAAAAGTCAACCTGTTGAAGCTTTCAATGGAAAAGCTCTGACAAATTTGATTGAGAGCAAAACTTTCCATCTCAGAGACATTTGGTCTCTGCTACGAGCTTCATAGAAACTCTAATTCTGGTCATTCTCCTTTCAAGCCGGACTGGAATTCCTTGAAACACTAGACATTAGGAAGAAGTTTTTTAATGTGAGGGTGGTGAGTTACTGGAATAGGATGTCCAGAGGATTACTGGATGCCCCATCATTAGGAAGTGTTCCAATTGGATTGGGCTCTAAGTAATGTGATCTAGTGAGAGGTGTCCCTGCCCATGGCAGGGTTTTTGAAACTAGATGATTTTTAATGTCCCTTCCAACTCAAATCATTCTATAATTCTATGATTATCTTCAACAGGCTCCCTCAAATACTTTGTGGTACATTTCAGGAGACATTTCAGCTTTACCAAAGGAAAATTTTGGGAAAAATCACTGTTTTCTTCTAGAGCATTTCTATTTTAATTTCAGTAGAATGACTTTTTCTGTGAGAAACTTCTGTTATTTTCCAATAGGCTGCAGTGTCTACTATAGAAATGGGCAGTGCCTCAGGTTCAGGACAGGGTAAGGTCAGGGGTGATTATGTGGTGATGATCACAAAAGAAGACATACTTCATGCCCGAAGGAGTCTCCAGTCTGACATCCAGACCAATGTCTTAAATTCTTTTATAAAATATTCAGCTTTCCATTAACTCATACCACATGTCTTTTTGTAAGGAGGTAGGGGGCAGAGGAAGAAAAGACAGCAGGAAGGAGGTGAAGTAAGGAGACAGAGAGACAGTGGGGAGAACAGGTTTATACTGTCTTGGCACCAGAGAGTTAGTGAATCGAAAGAAATGGCATTAAGCACGGATTGATTAATGGCAACGACAGCAGAGACAAACAGCTTACAGGCTAAATCCTCTCCTCTGTGCCTGTCGTTTCTCCTCTGCTCCATGGTGCAGAGATGTCCCCACTCCTGCCTGGTGGCTGTTGGCCTCCTTTTTCAATAGAAATGATGAGCATTTGTGGTCAAAGATGACATAGCAGCATTCGTTCAGTAACAATTCTAGTGGGCCATCTCTTTCATTCCCCCAGCACAGCAATCCCTGTGTCCAAAGGACTAGCGGGAGAGGGTAAAAAAAGTTACTAGAATTGAAAGATCACATAGGAGTGTCCCTCTAGTCCAAATCACTTTCTGCTACTCTACGATTTTGACTTATTTTCTTAATTAGGGTGCAGCGGCACAGGGTAAAAAGAAAAAGTTGCTCCAAACAAAAGGTTGTAGCAGCTGAAGATCTTTCCAACTTCTCAGCCATCTACAAAGATGGAAAGGTCTCCGAGTCCTCGCCTTCAACAATCTACTCTGGCTATAAGAATCACAGAATCACAGAATGTCAGGGATTGGAAGGGACCTCGAAAGATCATCAAGTCCAATCCCCCTGCCAGAGCAGGAACACCTCGATAATGCTACACATGAACGTGTCCAGGCAGGTCTTGAATGTCTCCAGAGAAGGAGACTCCACAACCTCCCTGGGCAGCCTGTGCCAGGGCTCCGTCACCCTCACTGAGAAGAAGTTTCTTCTCGAGTTTAAGCAGAATCTCTTATGTTCCAGTTTCAACCCATTACCCCTTGTCCTATCATTGTTTGCCACCGAGAAGAGCCTGGCTCCATCCTCGTGACACTCACCCTTTATACATTTGTAAACATTAATAAGGTCACCCCTCAGTCTCCTCCAAGCTAAAGAGCCCCAGCTCCCTCAGCCTTTCCTCATAAGGATGAGTTTCTTCTACTCTTTCCCTAACCTGAAGTCTTCTACCTCTATGACCATGACAGTTGCATGTAGGACTGCAGAACTTTGCTGTCTAACTCTGCGGTACGTCTTCCCAGCTCAGGCATACTAAGTCCTCACGTTTCCATGGATGTGAAAAGTCATTTTGGTAGATGCCCATATTGTTGGATGGGCAATGAACTGTCATTAAGGATGATGAGAGCCTTGTGCAAGCTGGCTCCACAGTCTGATACTAATCTGTATCAACTTTTCTTCATTATGTTTGTCTAGGCGGCAGTCATGGAAAAACTAGCGGTTGAATAGCAGAGCTCTTCACTTGCTTTTTCATTCAAGGGAAAAAAAAAAAACATTACTCTTGAAAGGAATCTCTGCTGGACAGCCTATAGATGGGAAACAAAACTTGACTCTGGGGAGGACAGATGGAAACCATGAAGACCCCAGTTTAACAAAACCTGTAAGCCTACGCTTTACTCTAACTGTAAGGCTCAAGTGTTGTATTTAAACAAACCCATCGAACATTTCACTGGTAGATAGAATGGTTTAAAAATGGATATTTAGTTTGTAAAAGTTACATTTTTTTGAAGCTGGGACTATAAAATTTTATGAAGAGCATAGAAGGTGTGACAGGATGGACTTGTCTTTTGAGGACTGAGGGCCACACAGGGCCATTAAAGTAATAGCTTAGTGTTTAATCTTACAGTAGCTGTCATATATTTCTGCCTGCATCAGATATATGCATGTTAATGTTTATATTCGTAACTACATGAAATATTTATAAGTGATATAACTATGTGTAATACACTATATAATGTAGAGGGTGCAAGCTATATATACCAAATTCAGCTGACAAAATTAATATTAATAAATACATTAATATATAAAGAAGTTTTTTTATACTGCACCCATAATGGATTTCACTTAAATTTAGCTAGAGTGTGATGCATTTTTTTTTCAATCTAAAATAGTGTTCTATTAATGTTGAATCAGGAACTGTTTATCATAATCTAGTCAGTATAGCTATAACTGCTTATTACATTTGTGGTATTGTGGCTCATTAAAAAAAAAACACACAATGTTAGTTGAGCCCAAGTCAGGATAATTCTTAGGAAAGCAACTATTCATTAAAAATCAATACAATGTTTTAAATCCCCGAGAATGTTAATCCTGGATCAGAGCTCTCACCAGGACTCGCGTTACCTTGTTTTGGTTGCTGAAAAGTTGTCTTCTTGCAGCTACTTGTCCACAAACCTTTGGTACAGAGACACGGACATCTCAAGACCACATTCTGCTGCATTCTTTTGTGTTGGACAATGTAAAATTCAGCTTTTAGGGATACATAGGATTAGGTATGTCATTTTCAGAGAGGTAAATTGAGGTTAGAAAAAACCTGTCCACAAATTAGGGAAGAAACGCAACCTCAAACCCCACATATTTTAACTTCTATCTAAACAACAAATTTATAGTAAATAATCACCATTTACTCTTAATAAATTTGTTGGATTTAAGTAACTGGAGTTAAGTTTCCTTAGTACCAAACTTAGTCAATGTTTACTATGTTCCTACTACAGTTTACAGAAGTACGAGTTTCCACGACCAATTATGGAAATATGTGGAGATTGTTCTTAAGAACAAATAAATGTTTTTTGTAAGAAAAAGAAAAAAGGAACCTCAATATCCATCTGATCATTTTACCTCCTGGAGGGCCTGCAAGCTGATAAGCATTTCTGCTTTGTTTAGGAGTCTTAGATTTGAACTATAAAAAGGTCTTGTCAAACAGATACATGGAAAAATAACGACTGAGCAAGATGAATGCCAAAAAATGAGCAAAAATGCTTTGATACTGAAAACACTATAAAAATGCAATTGTACTAAGGAGAAAAAAATATAAACATATTTCTAAACATTCTAAATATTTTAAATATCTATAAATATTCATTGTGTATCCATCCCCATACATATTTAAAACCCAAACTCTCTGCTTTTATTAAGTGAATGCTACGGGAGATAAAAGTATGTTTAAAAGAAACAGAACAATTATTGTTGGACCAGCTGTAGTGATAAATCACAGCCAGGCAGGGAGATTAGGCTCCAGAAATGGAAATAAATGCACATTTGCTGTGGAGTTCCAGCAGAGAAAGAAAGCGAGACAGAGAACAGAGGTTTAAAATCTGGTGCTGTACAGCTAAAGATTTGAAAGCAAAGTATTGCAAAATGATGGACAGATTTTACTTCAGGCTGCTTTGGACTTTGACATTTTTGAAAACGGAAAGGGAGGACAGCAGTTTAAATTAATTACCCCTACAAATTACAATGCTAAGTTTGGACTCCAGGCTATGCACTGTGAATCTTTTGCTTGTGCCATTGTTTCTTTGCTTTCCTTTCTGTCACCTATTGTCTCTTGTGTGAAAGTAAGTTGGTGGTGGACTCCTTTGTACTGCTGAAAGAGGCAACTTCCTAACCCAGGGATGAGTTTCTGGGCAATCACCACTTTACAAACTTTGCATCACTCTTACAATACTGATCAATAGTGCTACATTGGCATGTAGAGAGAAAAAACAAATGCCAGACACAAACAACAACGTGATTTATAAACATGGTTGAAAAATGTGGAAATTTGTTGTAGAATCATTGCTCCTCTTAACTTCCTTCTTCTCTGCCAAAGGTCCTACTTCCCATGAACTCCTTTAGCCTCTCTAGTGGTGATTCCTTGTCTTTGAGCTAATTTGGGTGCAGGTTTTTGAGGTGCACATTATCTATACAAAATTATGGTCATACTATAGGTATAGCAAGACACAGACTATTTCCCAAAGAATAGACACCTCTATAATAAAGAAAAACAACTGCCAAAGAAGAAAGTGAGAAAGAGAATTTATGGATTTGATTCACTAGACCTTTTAAAAGAGGCAGCCAACAGACACAGCCATCTGTGTAGGAGTCTGTGCAGAAGGATAGAAAGAAGGGGGTATCTTTGATTGATCATGGTGACTAGGAAAAGTGCCTAAAGACTGGAGGAAAGCAAACATCACACCCATCTTCAAGAAGGGCAAGAAGGAGGATCTGGAGAACTCCAGGCTGGTCAGCCTTACCTCAATTCCTGGGAAAGTGTTGGAGCAGTTAATCCTGGAAACCGTTTTCAGGCATATTAAGGACAAAAAAATATCATCAGAAGTAGTCAGCATGGCTTCACCGGTGAGTATTCGTGTGTGACCATCTTGTTAGTCTTCTATGATCAGTGACTGCCCCAGTACGGGAGAACATTGGATAGATGAGAGGAGAGGAGTGAATATTTTCTACCTGGACTTCAGGAGGGCCACTGACATGTGTCACATATGAGATGTGAGATGTATGGACTGGATGAACAGACAATGAGACAGACTGAAATCTGACTGAATGGACATGGCTGGATGATGATCAGTGGCACAAAATCTGGTTAGATGCCAATGAGCAGTGATGTACCCCAGGATCACAACTGGATGCAGTTCCTTTTTGACATCTGTATTAATAATCTGGATGATGGGAAAGAGCTTAACTTCAACAAGTTTGCAGGACACACCAAACTGGGAGGAGTAGCTGGTATGACAGTGGGTTGTGCTGCTACCCAGGAGAACATCAACAGGCTGGAGAAATGAACTAACACAAATATCATGAAGTTCAACAAGGGGAAAGGCTAAGTCTTACACTTGGAGAAGAACCCAATGCACCAATACACCCTGAAGGACACCCAGCTGGAAAGTACATCGACAGAAAAGGATCTGAGTGTCCTGGTGGACTCCAGGTTGACCATGAGCCAGCAACATGCTTGTGCTGCAAAGACAATGAATGGTATCTTCGGTTGCATTAAAAAAAGTATTTCCAGCAGGTCAGGAGAGGTGATCCTTCCCCTCACGGGAGTCCTATATCAAGTTCTGTGTTCCCAAGTAGAAGAGATGCAGACATACTGGACAGAGTTCAGTGAAGGGCCAAACAGATGATTGAGGGACTTGAGCACCTCACATACGAAGAAAGACTAAGACAGATGGGACTGTTCAGTGTGAACAAGAGAAGGTTCAGGGAGGATCTTATTAATGTATATAAATCCATTTTACACCTCCTCCTGAAGGGATGGTGCCAAGAAGATGGAGCCAAGCTCTTTTTCAGTCGTGCCCAGTGCCAGGACCAGAGGCAATGGGCACAAACTGAAAGATAGGAGTCTCTGTCTGAACAGAAAACACATTTTTATACTAAGCACTGGCACAGATTGCCCAGGGAGGCTGTGGAGATCCTTGGAGATATTAAAAAAATGTCTAGACATCATCCTTGACAAGTGGGTCTAGGTGATGCTCCTTGAACAAGAGCATGGGACACAATGACCTTATGAAGAAGTTCTTCATCATGAGGATGGTGAGACACTAGAACAGGTTGCCCAGAGAGGGGGTGGAAGCCCCATCCCTGGAAGTTTTTAAGGCCAGGCTGGATGGGGCTCTGAGCAGCCTGATCTAGTGGGAGATGTTCCTGCCCATGGTAGGTGGGTTGGAACTAGATGATCTCGAAGGTCCCTTTCAACCTTAACAATTTTATGGTTCTATAACCTCCAGAGGTTCCTTCCAAAATAAACCATTCTGTCATTCTGTGAAAACCTGTCTCTGGGTCAGTTTAAGGTGTTACTGAGTCCACTATTTAGCTTCTAGTCATGCCTAATAGTAGATGTTTATAGAGAAATATAAAAATACAACAATCATAGAGTTTCATTTTCCTCTGTACTCATGCAGTTTCTTGACTGGTGCAACCAGGACTGCTTGAACTCTAATGGCATTGTTTATTTTGTTGAAATTGACATGTCCAAATTTTCTTTAAAACTGGACCTCATTATTTAGCTTGAGAAAGAATCCTTCTAGGGCAGCGCTGTCATGAATTGAAAAGGCTCGGTGTGACACTGTGAGGATTTACCAGCTTGCCTGTGCTGCTGGGGATCTCCACCACTTATGGGACCACTGTTAGCAAGAGTCCTAAAAAGCAACTGAGGAACATAGGACATTCCAAAGAGGTAAATGACTATGAAGAAAAATGTCATCTGGAAAAGGAATGTTAAACTGTCTTAGTACTTGGATTTAAGTGTTACATATTTTAAGACACAATGAAGTATTTTCATAAAAAATTAAAAATAAATGGCTGTTCTCATCAATGCAGTTTTATGATTCTGAAGTGGATAGTGATGTTTCTTTTCTAGCTAATCTAATAAATATATAATTTTTAATGTTAACAATTACGAAACAACGTTCTCATATACCTAATAGACTTCTGCCACGTTTGGAAATACTGTGAAAAATCAGTCTAACTTTTCATAGCAAACAAGGGTCGTCTGAAACTGAAAAACTGTCAAGCATAGGTTTAATCAGAGTATTATGGATTTTTGTAGTGATCAGACTCTTTAAAACACTTGATCGTATTAAAGGCTTACTGTAAGCACGTTAAAATTTGTGACAAGGTGGATTGGATTTTGAATTTTATATTAGGAACGTCATAGGTCAATAAATAAATATATTGAGAAATGCAATCAAGAAAATAGTACTGCAAGAAAAAAGAGAAGTAGAGAAACTTGTTAAAGAAGTACTAACTACTGGTTTCTTTGTAGAAAATAAAAGCAATTTTTTTTTCAAAGCAAAAAACAATTTTCCAGCCTCCAAAGCAAATTTCCAGCCTCCAAATCAAGTTGAAATAATTTCGGAGAGGTTAATGTTCTCATGTCAAGAACGGCTTGAACTCTACAATATTAGTAGTACTTGATCGACTTTTCTTTTTCTTGATATGACAAGAATCCTTCAGTTACCATATTTTAATATCTCTCTCTTCAGAGATTTGTTCCTAATATATATCAGAAGGAATCCTTGAGAATTACTCTAACGAATGATAGTATTAAAAAGCAAAATAAGATGTCTCTCTACACAGTCCTAGAAAAAGAATAAGTCTTATTTCACTTAATGAGAATATTCATTTTAAGCAACAAAATCAGTGCCGACTCCCAAGTATGGCTCTGACATCATCACCACATCGTGGGAAAAGAATTATGGTACTTGAAGCACCTTCAGGGACAATGAGTGTCACCAAGATGCTCACTATGGATCATGTGGGACAAAAGAAATCACATGTGTGAATATGTAGCCATGCAATAAAATATCACCAGTGGTAGTCATGGGCCATAAGACATGTACTGAGATTGCAAGACTATGTCAGCTTTGCTATGTTTGAAATTTCCTTGACTTTCTTGAAGCTTTGTTTTACAAGATTTAGCTCTAACAGCAATGTCCCTGGCCAGATTTAAATCTGTCAAGTCTTTGGCTTTTCTAACCTGATCCCTGACTGCTTGGACAATTTCTCTGTATTATTCCCAGGGTATCTGTCCTAGTTCCTCTTTGAATGGTGCAACCATAGTTTTCCAGAGATAACAATAACAAGGAATTACTCTGATATTTATGACTTTACCAGCGGTGTAGTATGAAGAAATACAGGCTTACCGTGGCAGCAGAGCCTTTGAGAAATGAATGCATGGGACTTGACATAGAAAAGTACAAGTATCCATGAGCCAGCACTGTGCCCTTGTGGCCAGGAAGGCCAATGGCATCCTGGGGTGTATTAGAAGGGGGGTGGTTAGTAGGTCAAGAGAGGTTCTCCTTCCCCTCTACTCTGCCCTGGTGAGACCCCATCTGGAATATTGTGTCCAGGTCTGGGCCCCTCAGTTCAAGAAAGACAGGGAACTGCTGGAGAGAGCCCAGCACAGGGCACCTAGGATGATTAAGGGAGTGGAGCATCTCCCTTATGAGAAAAGACTGAGGGAGCTGGGGCTCTTTCATAGAATCATAGAATCATAGAATGTTAGGGATTGGAAGGGACCTCTTTAGTTTAGAGAAGAGGAGACTGAGGGGTGACCTCATTAATGTTTACAAATATATCAAGGGTGAGTGTCAGGAGGAAGGAGCCAGGCTCTTCTCGGTGACAACCAATGATAGGACAAGGGGTAATGGGCTGAAACTGGAACATAAGAGGTTCCGCTTAAACTTGAGAAGAAATTTCTTCTCACTGAGGGTGACGGAGCCCTGGCACAGGCTGCCCAGAGAGGTTGTGGAGTCTCCTTCCCTGGAGACATTCAAGACCTGCCTGGACACGTTCCTGTGTAGCATTATCGAGGTGTTCCTGCTCTGGCAGGGGAATTGGACTTGATGATCTTTCGAGGTCCCTTCCAATCCCTAACATTCTGTGATTCTGTGATTCTATGAAGTATGGGATGATAAAAAAATGGGACATGATCTTGGCACTGGAGACCCAAATGATCACATAAAGAAACAAAGACCTGGAGTAATATGAAACTGTGTTTAGGAGTAAGAAAGAGTACAGAGAGTAGTGTCTAACATATGTTAGAGGCACCATGTATAACAAATTTGGCTGTAACATGAAGCTATAGAGTACTGTAGAAAGAGAATAACATACGTGTAAAAATGACCCCAGGTGAATACTAGCGTGAGGGAGAAGAAACCATCAATATCCTACTCCTCCAACTGAACACCCCAGAGTCCTTCCAGACTCAGCAACAACCCTCCTCAGCACTCTGAAGCTAACAATTTTAAGATCCAGACAAGCAGGGGAATGATGAGCATAACACCTGGAAAGAGACATGGAAAATAAAAACTGCATATATTAAATTTTAAAGTGTGTTACTACTGTTATTGAGCCTTTTTCTGAAGTATTCTTTCTTCATTTTTTTTTCTTCTTCTGCAATCATTACATCTGGATATGCAATGATTCTTAAATTAGACTATTATGATTGCATTTATGCTAACAGTAAATTCTTGTCTTTATATATAAGGTGTGTTTCCTCTGTCCATAGACAACATTAGTATTGGTACCACATACCATATCTCTGGAGAAAGAAGAAAATGGAGGAGGTCTCTCTGTAAGGAGGACAGGCTGTGGCAGTCACCCTTAATCATTTCTAACATCTCTAATTGTGTGATGTTGTACCTTTACCATCTCAGACTGAGAATGAGTCATGGTTTTATGGAAGTGTGGCTTGTTCTGGAAAAATCCTCAGCTTGATCAATCTTATTGCATGGAGTAAGACATGAAAAGAAGGAATCACTGATCACATCCACATAGAGGAGACAATGCAGCCTCTTTTCTCCACTGCCCAAGACATTCTAGTTAAATGCCAGGGGACAAGGCTAGGAGCCTGTTCAGTTCTTCAGTGACCTGGCAATCACTAAATCATAAAATGGTTTGGTAAGGTTTTTTTAAAGATTGCCTAGTCCTGGCCCCCCGCCTTAGAAAAGGGACACCCTTCACTAGATCAGGGTGCTCAGAGTCCTATCCAACCTGAACTGGAACACTTCCAGTGATGGGATATCCACAACTTCTCTGAACAACCTCTGCCAATATCTTGCGCCTTCATTGTAAACAGTTTCTTCCTTGTGTCCAGAATAAACCTAATGTCTTTCAATTTAAATCCATTGCCCCTTACCCTGTTACTATAAGTCCTAGTAAAAATCTCTTTCTATCCTTCTTATAAGCCCTTTTATACATTGAAACGCTATTATAAGGTCTCCCTGGTGCCTTCTCAAGGCTAAACAGCCCCAGCTCTCTCAGCATTTCTTCAAAGAAGTGCTCAAGATTTCTCATAATTTACGCAACGCTTCTGTGGAAGGGCCTCTAACAAATCCATGCCTTTCTTGTGCTGGGGACCTCAGAGCTGGACGCAGTACTCCTAGTGGGGTCAAGTGAGACTAGAGTGGAGTAGAGAGTGAGAATCATCTCCCAAGATATGATTGTCTTTCTGGGCTGCAGGCACACACTGACAACTCATGTCCAATTTTTCATCCATCAGTAACCCCAAGTCCTTCTCTGCGGGGCTGCTCTCAATCCTTTCATTGCTCCCAGCCTGTATGGATACTCAGGGTTGCCACAACTCATGTGCAGGACCATGAACTTGGCCTTGTTAAGCCTCAAGAGGTTTACACTGGCCCACTCCTCAAGCCTGTCAAAGCCTCTCTGAATGACATCCTTTCCTTCAAGAAAATCAACTGCACCCTTCAGGTTGGTGTTTTACAGTGCTGTAGCATGTTGGGTTTACTCACAATGAAAGTTGTAGTCCTGTTTCGAGGGTTCCCTGGGGAAACTCACGGATGACTCAGACATCAGCATTTTCTCAGAGGGTTGTGTCATTTTGGTTCTATGCTTACGTGGATACCCAGGGAGAGCTATGCAATGTACTCTTGAGACCAGCTTCTGAGAAATGGGATTGTCCTTTACTAACAGCAGGAAACCAAGCAATGGTGGGGTAGATTTCTTTGCAGAAGGAACAACAAAGACCAATTAGAAAGTAATGTGCAGATAGAACTGTTAGCAGAGATGGCAACACAAAAATCTGCTGCCCCTACTGAATTTTCCTATCCCCAGATATGTTTCTCTCAGGTTTTGGGGTATATTTTAATTTACACATCTGCTCTCTCTCAGATGAAGTTGGCTCCTTCCAATGATCTACGGCTGTACCTTTTGAAAATATGTTTTCAACTTGGTTCCTGAAACATGGATCAAGCGATACTGCCAAAACAAATATCCTTTGCTGTCAAATATTTTTCTCCTCTGGAGAGTGGGAACACCTGCAGAGCAGCACAGAAAAAAAAAAACAAAAAAAAACAAAAAACAAAAACCAAAAAAAAAAGGAGGAAAAAATCTTTATAATAGTGAGCTTTTCTCTCTTCATTTTTTTTCCCCCTGAATTCAGTTTAGCAATTATTTGAGGCAGCCATGAAATACTTTTATATATTGGCATTACATACCAACTTGCGCATACGGGGCCAAATTCCCTGCTGGTCATTTACATAGAATCACAGAATTATATAATCCTTTATGTTGGAAAAGGCCCTTGAGATCACAAAGTACAACGGTTAACCCAGTAAGACCAGGTATAACACTAAATAGATAATAAAACACCACTTCTGCACATCTTTTAAATATTTCCACGGATGTTGAGTCCACCACTTCCCTGGGAAGCTCGTTCAAATTATTGACAACAATTCTGGTGAAGAATTTCCTAACATCCAATCTAAACCTTTCCCCTGGTGCAACTTGAGGCTATTTCTTCGTGTTCTACACAGAAGTAGACATCAACCCACACCTCGCTACAACCTCCTTTCAGGTAGTTGTAGAGAGCAAGAAGTTCTCTCATGACTCCCCTTTTCTCCAGGCTAAACAACCCCAGTTGTCTCAAGCATTCCACACAGCCATTCCATACAAGACCCTTCACCAGCTTTGTTGCCTTTCTCTGGACATGATCCAGCACCTCAATGTCTCTCTTGGAATGAGGGGCCCAAAACTGAACATGAGATTTGAGATGTGGTCTCACGAGTGCCGAGAACAGTGGGACAATCACCTCCTTAATCCTACTGGACACACCGTTTTTGATAGGGAGATTTAGATAAAAACTCCAGAAAAAAAAAATCAAACTTCAGTTTTACTTTAGTCACCTTCCACAATATGAAAGCCTCTGCTGTGTACAGAAAAAAACAGGACAAATTAAGAAAAAGAAAAGTCCACCAAGGTTCACACTAGGATTGTGTCAGAAGGTCTGAGCACCACGGATCACTCGAGACTGGGAGGATGTAGTGAGGAAATAGTACTCAACTATCCTCTCCTTATATTCCTGCCTAACCATCCGCAACTGGTCATCATCAGGGACAGGGTGCTGAAGAACAAGATACAATTGTCTCACAGAGTCTTTCTGATGTTATTTTTCAACACAAACAGCTTCAGTGTGATGTTGTTTTTTCTATTAGTTCTGCAGAAATGCAGTTACTTCCAGTAGGATGTTTTAGGGCAGTCACTAATGCCACAGCACAGCTTGAATAGGAACAGAGGAATATTTTTATGCTGTTGCAACAAGAGATGGGAAATCAGATAGAGATAATCAAATCAAGCAAAGTGGATTTAGTGAGGATATGAAGGCTGCAACTCCTGATTCCAACAAGAACAGACCATCACTACTGAATTTGAATGGCCAAGGGCATTGCAGTAGATCTTCCTGACACTGGAACTAAACTGTAACTTCAGCCCAAAAGAAAAAGCAAAGAGCAGAAAGGAGACGTGAACAATGGCTGAAAACCAAAATGAACCACCTGTGTTCCTACACAAGAGAACAGAGGAAGGTAATTCAGCTGGTGGCTTCAGAAACAGCCTGTAACAGGATCTGGAAGTTGCTAGGCATGCCTTAAATGTTATTGTCATCAGTCCATACCCAGTGAGTCATCCTTCCCTGCCTACCAGCCAAGGTCTTCCTGTGTGTGCACGGCGAGGTAAGTCTCCCAACCGACAAGTCATGGGCAACCAGATGCTTCCAGCACTCCATTCATGTAGAGCTGAAAACACTGACCACATTAGCACTTTTGTAGGCACAATCAGTGTCAAAATCTTGCATGTCTCTTCAGACAACAGAGAGAAGTTTAATTCCAGTTTCTTCATGGAACCATGTTGAAAACTGAATTAATTGAACATCTGCAAGGGAGGAAAAACAAATAAAAAAAACCATCCACAATTCCAATTAAAACATATCAACCTCCTATTTTTTTAGATCCAGTTTATTTCATTGACTTCTTCTATAGCTGTATTGACATCAACAAGGAGCTGGCAAAGTACAGTCCTGGATACGAACAAATAACTATGAGAGGGGAAAGATGGAAACCCTTTAAACCCACTTTGCTCCACAGAACTTGCAAACACGAAGAAAACAAAACATAGAATCATAGAATCATAGAATCATGGAATCATAGAATCATAGAATGTTTTGGAATAGAAGGGACCTTTAAAGGTCATATGGTCCAACCCCCTGCAGTTCACAGGGACTTCTTTAATTAGATCAGATTGTGCCATCCAACCTGCATGCCTTGAGAATTAAGTCCTGCACTTGGGTCACAACAATCCCAGGCAATGGTACAGGCTTGGGGAAGAATGGTTGGAAAGCTGCCTGGAGGAAAAGGACCTGGGGATGTTGGTCAACAGTCAGATGAAGATGAATCAGCAGTGTACCTAGGTGGCCAAAAACACCAATAACATCCTCAACTGTATCAGAAATACTGTGGCCCGCAGAACCGTGGCAGGGACTGTTCCCTTTTACTCGGCACTAGTGAAGTCACATCTCGAATCCCATTTTCAGTTTTGGGTCCCTCACTTCAAGAGAGCCATTGAAGTGCTGGAGTGGGTCCAGAGGAAGGCAACAAAGCTGGTGAAGGGTCTTGAGAACAAGTCTTCTGTGGAGCAGCTGAGGGAACTGTCGCTGTCTAACCTGGAGAAAAGGAGGGTCAAGAGAGACCTTCTTGCTCTCTACAGCTAACTGAAAGGAGGTTGTAATAAGCTGTGAATTGATCTCTACTCCTATGTAACAAGTGATAGGATGAGAGCAAATGGGTCCAAGTTGCACCAGGAAAGGTTTAGATTAGTTATTAGGAAAAACTTCTTCACCAGAAGCGCTGTCAAGCACTGAAACAGGCTACCCATGGAAGTAGTGAATTCACCATCCCTAGAGGTATTTAAAAGATACGTAGAAGGGGTGCTTAGCAACATGGTTTACTGTTGGACCTGGCTTTGCTAGGTTAACAGTTGGATTGGGTGATCCTAAAGGTCTTTTACAACCTAAATGATTCTATGATTGATTACATGTCATTTGCTTTCTCAGGGAGCAATCAATTCCATTTCAAAGACAGGGTTTAACTGTCATGAAAACACCATCCTGATTGTTCTGAGTGTTCAGCCTAACCTGGAACTATGGCACAGTTTGCCCTTCTTCTGAGAAAGTGAATTTCAGGTTAAAATGAAGGTTAGCCTTTTATGCTTATTAAACCTCCCCCAGACTTTTAGGTCTGACATGAAATCCCATTAAGAGGCACCCTACACACAGCAAATACAGAAAGCAGCATCACTGCTCCCTTCTGTGTGAACGTGTCCTTGAAGAAGGTCGTGGGAGACACTTGTTAAAAGCTGTGACGTTTGTGCTCAAACAGGACCAAATGCAAGCTGCTTTTGCAGCCAGGGAAAGCTGCAATCTTTTTGCTCTTCCCAGGGATTCCCAGCAGTTCCCAGGAAGATTTTGTTGTCACTATGAATCAACGCTGAGGACGTACTCATTTTTAAATGGTAAAGACTGTCTCAAGTACAACAGATTAAGCCCAGCTTCTTTGGCTCATGACTGGATACAGACTAGTAAGTGTGAATAGTGAGGAGAAATACTCTAATTTGCAATAGATTTCTCCTTCCCTTTCCCCCATAGCTTAGACATATATTTAAAAACAGTACATTTTTTTTTTTTTGTTGCTTTTAATTACATTGATTCTCAAGGCTGGTACTGGAGGGCAGCTGTTTTGATGAAAAATAAGCCCATCTTGACAACAGAAACTTGAGGTACTGGTAGAACAGATTGTAAAACACTTCTATGTCTGTTTTAACTGCTTCACTGCCAGCCTCTGTAACTAATTTTCAGTAGGCATTTATTTACACATTCAGCTCTCTCTGGTTTCACATTCCTATAGGGCAACAACTACATCAAAGGAAAAGTCTTGTGTACTGCTCTCCACAGACTCAGGGAGATGTAGATGGCAAGCAACTGTAGAGATGAAGATTCCTTCAACCCCCTTGAGAAAAAAAAAGAAAAGAAATGTGGAAAGATAGGCATTTGAGGAAAACAACAATGACAACAATAACAACAACAAAACCCAGGAATCTGTAGTACGTCCTCTTAATAATTGCTCACACTTCCTCACTGACTGAGGGAGCTGGGTAAAGGGGAATGTAAATTCTAAATAGCAAGTTTTTTAAATGTCATGTAAATCTCTTGAATTTAGGCTTATTGCACTGAACTTTGGTCAGGCAGAAGACAGGGAGCTGATCTAACCTAGACATTAACTTAGTCTTCATCAGCAGCTTGCTGAAGGTTGAGAAGGTTATTTACAAGGCAAATGACTTGTTTAGTGCTCACGTTCTACTCCAGAAGTGTCTGTCTCTCTCTCCATTGATACTTATTGGGTTTTAGTTGCCCAAACACATCATATAAATTATTTCTGAACTGCTAAACTGAAGGGAGATGAAACTTTCCAGAACTTGTCTATGTCAATCTTACGCACCTGTGTAGGGAGAATGAATTTGGCAGGAATAGCCCAGTCTACATGTGGAGGAGTGCCAAGCTTCATCTTCACTTTGGGGCTATAGAAATTTTGTCTTCCCACTGAGATCAGAGTGAAAGATGAGCAACTGGTCTCCGTAGTGGTGAAGTACTGATTCTGGCTGTGGTGCATATGTGTATTACCAGGGGGCATACCACGTACCAGAAAATCTTACACAATATTACAGAAACCTGATGAAGACAACAGTGAGATTGATTCTATGAAACTATTGCTTTTGAGGAGGAAAATAAACATCCTCATGGGTTTGTGACCTCTCAGACCTTCCCTTCTCACAAACCTCCTCTTCAACCTTTTCTCCACAGATGGGCAGCAAAGGTTAAGTCAGAAAAGATAAGTAAATCTGACTACTGTGCTGTGTGAATCATGTGCTATTAATGCAGATTTAGTTTGAAATTAAAGTAAAAGAAACTATTCTCACTCTGTTCTGCTTTCCTCATCACCACAACACCTCTTTGGACACCTGTAGTAGAATGTCGTTCTCTGAGTAGGCATCACTGAAGCACAAGGTAAGGTTTTCCTGGTAGGGAGAAAAGTAAATTTTGAATATCACAGGCTCCTGAGTGTTTTATCAACTTGCTTCTAACTTTCCAGCATGCAAAGCGTGAGCACATGAAGCAGGAAAGACAGTTACTTCTAGTGTGAAATTACTCAAACAGGGTAAAAATTAACAGAGAAATGCACGTGTGCGGAGCAAAGTGTGTATCTAAGGAAACTTCTGCCTTCTGATAGCAGCCCCCAAACAACCCTTTCATTAGTTGTAAGCACTCTCCAACTTCAACAAGTCTTAGACTGTGTTTATGTTTTTTCATCCTGTCTTATAACCCAGAGCTAGGTTACAAAAGATAAATGTAACCTGTCCCTTTGCTGGGGTCTTCCCCCGTACAAAGACTTTTCCCTCCTTCCCTCCTTCCCTCCTTCCTTCCTTCCCTCCTTCCTTCCTTCCTTCCTTCCTTCCTTCCTTCCTTCCTTCCTTCCTTCCCTCCTTCCTTCCTTCCTTCCTTCCTTCCTTCCTTCCTTCCTTCCTTCCTTCCTTCCTTCCTTCCTTCCTTCCTTAAAAATGCCGGTTTAGCTCAGTGGGTTGAGCGTGGTGCTTGAAACACCAAGGTCGCGGGTTCGATTCCCGTTCGGTGTGTTGTCTGACCTAGTCCAGAGGTGCTCACAACAGGGAGGTTGGATTAAAATGATCTCTGAGGTCCCTTCGAGCCCAGGTCGTTCTATGATTCCTTCCTTCCTTCCTCCATTTCTTTTTCCTGCAACAGCTTCCTTAGTATTCACAGCTTTTTCAGGACTGTTATTGGCTTTTAAAAAACATGTATCATGAGAACATGCCACTGTACATGTAGTATGAAACTGTCTTTAATTCACAAGCAGTTTCCAGAAAGAGAACACATCAGAAAAGCAGGACTCATGTTAGGGCTGGTTTAAGAGTGTGGAAAACTTTCTCCTATGTCCTGTCTATTACATAAGTTTATATTTTTATGTGTGAGTGGATGTATTTTAGATATGAGTCACTCTGATCTGGACATTTAAGTGCAGTTCCTAACTGCTAAAGAAACCAGGTTTTAGAGGAACAAGATTCAACTTCTTTGCAAAACAGAACACTTAAAGACTATAAGATGGAACTTCGAATGACTTCAAAAGGTTGACTTTGGTCCTGGTGACTTAGGTTGTCCCTTCAAGTTGTCAGAGGAAATATCAGAAGACTGCTTCTGGATATTGTAAGAATGAGTTGAATGGTAAACTTACATATATCATTGGGAAAATACAGGACTACCTGAACAATGAAAAAAAATAGCAAATTTCTACATTTCATTATGTCCCTGACTGCAGAATCCAGACGAACTCCAGTTCACTTAGTTTGCACACACAAAGCTTCTGAAAGATACTCTGTCAACTTACTTTTGAAACTTGCAAGAAATTAGAAATGAAGATGACAAAATCTCTTCCTTGAAGGATTATATATTTCTCGTTAAACTTTAACTTCATTTAAAATCCATCCTTGATCCTCTTAAAGTATTTGCGTAAGTGAATGAGGGCTGCAAAGCACGACTGAAGCTTTCCTCCTTGGGGAAGCAGCTTGACCAATTTACATATTTATTAAATATTTTATATTTTACCAGATTGTATGCACTTCAAAATGTCACATCTTATTTTTGGTCTGAGAACTGCAAAACATTAATGGCTATTTCCACTCCCAAGAGAAAAAAGTTATAAACCGCGTCTCTTGATTTGACCACTTCTTAAGAATTTGAGGGGTTTATTTCTGTGTTTTACACTGTTCTGCAAAATTTTAGCTTTTGCTGTCATGAAGTTGTGCAAGTCCAGAGCTATTGAATGTCTTGTGGGGCTACATGACCAGCCTCTCCTTTTTCCTCTGGAATGAGATTCAGCTTTCTAAGCATCCAAACTGAACTCCTGAACAGGCTGCCCAGAGAGGTTGTGGAGTCTCCTTCTCTGGAGACATTCAAAACCAGCCTGTATGTGTTCCTGTGCGACCTACTGTGGGTGATCCTGCTCTGGCAGGGGGGTTGGACTAGATGATCTTTTGAGGTCTCTTCCAACCCCTGACATTCTGTGATTCTGTGATTCTGTGATTCTGTGAGCCTGTTTGATGATAATTTTGGCTTTAAAGAAAATAAAGGTAAAGCTGTCGTAAGCTAGAAGTACACATGAAGATGTGTTTTCCCTAGGGGTACAAGGATCCATCAAAGTAATGTTTGATATTTCTGATGCAATTCTGCGCTCTCTCCCCTGTACGGTTCAGCTGTCAACATCTGGAACACAGACTTTTGTCAATAATGTACAAACTAGAGATATTACATGCATGAGAGTTATACAAGTGCATGATTTTGTCACCACTAGGGTTTCCTAGGAGCACCCTGGAGTCTGAAGACAGGACAGAGTTAGACTCCACAGAGGATGCATGACATGAGGGCACAGGCACAGTTTTGCTTCCAGCCTTCTGTGTGTTGTGGAACAAAATCCTTTCCTCTGTGTGTCCCCGTTTCTAATGCGACCAACCTCCTTCACACACTGCTTTGAGGTGCAGCTGCTGAGAAGAGAGTTGGAAAACAGCTTTAGTTAGAAGCCAGGAGGAATTTCTGTGTCTGTCTTTTCTGACCACCTGCATAATGCATGAATTCGCTGGACTTAACCTGGATTCAAGTAAACTAGTTTTGCCTGCAGCAGAATACATTTTTAGGGGGAAAAAAACAACCAAGCAACCAAACAAATAAGACTTAGAGGTGAAAATATCTAACAATGAGATTATTTGTTCCAGTGGTCAATTATTCTAAAATCATATTGGCCTTGTTTACATATTAAGGCACTGGATTCCGTTATATTATCCTTTCTGGAAAAGATGGCATTACCATTATAACTTCTGTCCCCGTTTGAATTTTTGCATGGCCCTATTATGCCATTCCTTGACCTTGTCTTGACAATATAAGGAGGTCAACCTCCTCACTGAAATGTTTTTTTTTGTTTCAGATGCAGAATCACAATATTTTAGGTTGCTCCAACTGGGTGTCATCCTCAAAGGATAACTATTAGTAAAAGGAAAATATCTTCCAGTTGAAGCCACAGTAGGGAAAAGTTCACAGGTTATAGACCTTTTCTAACCCTAAAAGAACCCTGTGAGCACTCAGGGAACTCTTTGCTTTTTTAACCATCATAACTGTGTTTGGAGAGGGGTAGGAAGTCTGAGAGAGTCCTAGCTTTTTGGAGGAATATACTGTAATCCGAAATACCCCTCTCTGAAGGAAAAGCTAGCTAAGGGTTAGACCCCATTGCTATTTCCTCAGCCTGGCTGAGGTAGGGACAAATTTTTTCAGAGTCACATCTTCCCTGAGGAGAGTCCACATTATTCATCCTTTCTTCATCATGGGTCCTCTGACAGCCCTATCAGTAAGGAATTCTTCCAGGTCACTGCACAATGAGCATGAAAGATATTCTTTAAGAGTCCCCCAGAAGCACACTGTGCTAAAAATAAATTTGCATTATAATTGCAATATACGAACTATCTGCTGACCAGCAATTGCTCCATCTGATCAGTGCCATGCCTCTTTCTGAGTTTCCCATTTTCTTATTCAAATGTTACAATGGAATATTGTACAGGATTTAGGCATGAAATGTGAAAAAGTAATCCCATGGGATGATACCTGTGGTCCGTTTAGCCCAGGAGTCTCTCTTTAACAGAGGCAGTGGCACTATGCTATTGAAACATATATTGTAGATTAAGCTTTGTTAGTTTTCTTGCATTGTAACCTCACATTAAATTGATGGCATTTCTTCTCCACAGATTCATAATCTTGTTATTATCTCTCTTTAACTACAGGTGCTGCATGACTTTGACTGGAGTTGACGAGGTCTTTTAATATAAGAGTTAGTCAGGTGTGGGTCTACATTCACAGATTCTTTCAGAGATAAATTATATGCTAACTGAGCAGATCTAGACACTCTCTCACAACATCAGAGTGAGTAAAAGGGAAGAGTATTTCAGCTATTCCTTCCCATCACTCAGTAGCTTCTGCCAAGTTGATCTCATATATTGTTCTCAGGAGATAGCAAAGGACTGGAGAAAAATTTAGACTCCCTTGAGGGCATGAAAGAACCTAAGCTATTCTTGTAAAAGGAGCCATGTGGGCACTCTAGGGACCTTGTGGTTCATGGATACTCTGCTTGTCAGATGCTATCTATGCTTTCAACTCAATCTATGGAGGAGCATGGGCAAAAAGGGGATGTTGACAAAGACCATCTCCCAGACAGCATCACTATGGAAAGGCTTAGAGAAAAGCTGTCACCTTCCAGTTTGGAGGAGATACTGTTGCTATTACAAGGTTAAATTACTGTGTAGCTGTGCCTTGCACCTTACAAATGCATAAAGAAGTTCTACCCTTAGGAGACCAGGAATCAGTACCAGAAGCATGGCTGAAGTGAATGGAGGTTACCCCAGCATCACGTAAGTGAAGTTCTTCCTTTGTATTTTATATCTCTGTTAATAGAGGAGGTGAAAATATTGCTTTTCTTTGAGCACGCAAAACCCACAATGTCTCTTAGTGAGCTGGGTAATAGATGTAGGCAGGCATTCAGCCTTGCTGCTGTACACAGCATCTGAGCTGTGTTCTCACCACGTGTTGCTATTGGCACACAGACCTGAGAAGAAGTTGGGAATTTGACTCTGATAGATGTTCTTAGGGTTCTCTGTAGAGGAATCTCAGTGCCTTGTACTCATAAGATCCTCATAAGGCCAGGACCTACCAGCCCGTCCTTGGGACCTTTAATACTCATTTAGTTTAGGTCACTTTTAGGTGTCTGAGACATCTCTGCAGGGTTGGCAGGTAGGACAGAGGATGTAAAGGAGAAAAATCTTTCTGGAGTACCAATGGGAGTAGAGTCAAAAAAGATAACCTCGGGTACTTCCAATGGTTGTAGAGAGCTATGTCCAGGTGTATGAATCATACCCAGAAGAGACTAAAATTGGCACACAAGTAATTTTGTGTCATCTTGTACACCTTTGATGGGATTCTTTTCAACAAAGAAGTGCTAGGAATTTTTTCTTTCCACTGGCTTCATTAAAATAACTAAAAGGTCTTGTGCACTTGACTTGGAACTTGCTGTTGGCATCCAAATCCATGTACTGTCATGAGTCTATGTGCTGCCTTTACTGGAAATAGCATGAAAGTTTGCAACCTTAGGAATGATAAAATGATCCCTGTGCAGAAGAAGAGCCTAAGGCTGTGATTGTGATTCATGACTCCCTCTTCATTTTCAACAGAGAAAGCTAACTGAAGTCTTAGACTTTACACAGCTGGAACTGGCATTAAAACTATTCTGACTGGCAGTGACCACAGGCTTTAAAAAATGAAAAAGCAAAGAAAGCACAGAAGCACAATACATCAATGCTAAATTAAATTAGAATCCCAGTATAGGAAAACATTTATATACTTGAGTGGTAACAATCATGCCAAAATGCCTAAAGGTGCACGGTTACTGAAAGAAGATCTGAATTAGCACCTATTCAATTAATCTAAAATTGGAAGAACATGTTCAGCATCAGACAGTTCTACAGAATCATAGAATCATAGAATCATAGAATGTTAGGGATTGGAAGGGACCTCGAAAGAATATCTTCTCTATTGTCAGAAGCTTTATTTGACTTGGGTTTCTCTTGAAGTCAGCAGATTGGTCAGATTCTTTTCCTGCCTGAGAGGTGTGATTGAGCTTTTCCACGTCTTCCTGCAGAGCAATGCCACTTTTCTCAAAATGTTTATTCCTTGGTGATGGAAGATACACATTCCACTTAGGTTCCTCAGGTGTTTCTATAAAATAATACAAAGAGAGGTTGTATCTCCTCTGGCCCTGGAGAGCACATGAATTAAATGTCGGTATATGCTTGATTTCTCTTCTCATCTGACTGAAAGGCAGCCAAGGATTTGATAAAGGAATCTTTGTCTTCTGTTTAGCTAGCCTTCTCCAACACCACCACTATAAAATCAGAGGGTATAAAATGGATGAAGTATTTATCCAGTCTCACCACTGCGCTGATGAGCAAAAAAACTTGTGAATATTAGCGGGAAAAATCTTCTTGCCTTAACAACATCTATCATGTTATAAAGGGTTGTACTGAAGTGCCCTCAGGCTAATTCAGCCTGCCTTCATAAGCAAAACTCCTCACAAGATAAACCCTTTTGCCTGCTTCATTTTCCCTTCCTTTCAGACGATAATATAGAGCTCAAAAAAATAAGATTGGGAAATAGATCCTATTACAGCTAAATTCAGGACAATTGTTTTTCCAGGACTCCCTTTAAAATAATCATAATATTCTTGAAAAATATGATGCTTCTGGTAGTTTTTCTTGCCTATAGTGTATTCAGGCATTAGTTTCAATTATTCCTGCATATCTGTCTTTTTTATCTGGGCTAAACCCAAGATCTCCATAACGGTTGCATTGCAGGTGATGGTTTTCGTGCCTCAGAACGACATGATGTGAAGATGTTAATGCTCAGGAAGTGTGCACGCAGGGCTTTTACGTGTTAAAGTATATTTTGAAAACAGACTCCAAATATCATCCGAGTGATTAATCTGTCTGTTCTTCTCAGTTTCTTTAGTAAATGCTCCGTGACACACTCAATTAAATCTGGTAATAAAATGTCCTCCACTGGGATGTCTGACATGCTTGAAGTTAACTCCATGTTGAAGGGTTTCCTTAACTCATGGATCTGTTACAAGTTCATGGTGCTCACTCTCCTTCTGTGAAAGGTGCAGAAGCTCAGTACTTGTCTTGATGTGGTTCCTGGCATTTAGAGACAAAAACCTCCCATCCCTAAAAGTGAAATAAAAACCACCTCAAAGCAAAACACCCTCACACAAACATCACTAGGCCATCTACTTTATTCCTCAACTAGGTTTGTTTCTGCCAGAATATTCCCTAGTGTTGTGTCCAGATCAGTTTTAAATGCTTTAAGTGGTGAAGTGCTCACTGCTTCCATGGGGCCATCATCACTCAGGCTGATAGATCAGTCTAATAGTGCCTAATGTCTGTCAGCATAATCTGTGTTCTCCATTTCTCAGCCTTATCTATGGGAAAAAAAAAAATGTACTTACCCTTTTGCCTTGCTAGTGGTTGACAGAAAGTTAATTAGAACTGGGAAAAAAAAATCTTTTTCCCCAGAAAGTTCACAGAAATTATTTTAACCAAGGAGTGAGTCCAACCAATACTTTCAACACTCTGCACATAGGCAAAAGTGCTGAAGTTTCCAAAACACACATTTTTGAAGGAAATCTTCCTTTTCAATATTAAAATGTGCATGAAATTACATGTAACATCTTGAGTCCCCTGGGAAAGCATGAGTCTGCAGAATCAGTCTTTATAGTGAAGCATAGCTAAAGATCAAGTTATTTCATCTGCCTCTTCTGTTTGCTGAATTGCATTTTTAAACTGCAGCTTCAAGTCTAACCAGCTTGGCTGTAAGAATGATGCCGACACTGCATGCAAATCTGCCAGGAGAGTAAGAAGGTGCTGGGCTACCCCCACTCATCCAGAAGTCTTCCCAGGCCTGGTGGCTCAGACTAGCTGTGACATCTTACCCTCAGTTTTCATAGAATCTTTGGGTTGGAAGGGACATTTAAAGGTCATCCAGTCCACCCCTCTACAATGAGCAGGAATATCTTTCACGGAATCACAGAATTATTGAGGCTGAAAAAGACCTTTAACTAGATCAGGTTGCTCAGAGCCTTGTCCAACATGACCTTGAATGTTTCCAGGTATGGGCTATCCACCACCTCTCTGGGCAACCTGTGCCAGTGTTTCAGCACCCTGACTGTAAAATGTTTTTTTGCTTATATTTAGTCTAAATCTACTCTTTAGTTTAAAAGCATTTCCCCTTGTCCTATCACTGCAAGCACTACTAAAACTTATTTCTCCACCTGTCTTACAAGCCTTCTTTAAGTATTCAAAGGTTGCCATAAGGTCCCCATGGAGTCTTCTCTTCTCTTCTCTTCTCTTCTCTTCTCTTCTCTTCTCTTCTCTTCTCTTCTCTTCTCTTCTCTTCTCTTCTCTTCTCTTCTCTTCTCTTCTCTTCTCTTCTCTTCTCTTCTCTTCTCTTCTCTTCTCTTCTCTTCTCTTCTCTTCTCTTCTCTTCTCTTCTCTTCTCTTCTCTTCTCTTCTCTTCTCTTCTCTTCTCTTCTCTTCTCCAGGCTGAAAAACCTCAACTCTCAGCCTTTTCTCATAGGAGAGGTGTTCTGTCCCTTTATCCAGTGCTGAGCGTGATTATCTCCCATATCCCATACTCACATGACTTGCTGTTGTAAGGCACAGTGTAGAAAATGTCTTTGCAGCCTGCAGCTCAGTTACAGCTGACGTAATTACTGTATTATTCCCCAAACTCCTTAAAACAATGCTCGTGTGTCTTAGGTCATCCTTTCATTAGTCTGACATGCATGAAAGATGAATCCCTTCTCATTTTCATCAAATTATTTGAACTATTCAAAGACTTGGCAGGTCACCTTGCAAAGCAGGTAATGGTGCTGGAAAATGATGGTCTGGTGACTGAATTGTTCAGTTGGGAACCCAGCAGATCTGAGTGTGATTTGTTCTGCCATAGAAGCCTGCGCAACCTTGCCCATGTCACTTCATACCTTGTGTTGCACCTCACTTTGTATGAGTACCAACTGAGTTATTTTCCTATTGCCTTTTTAAAAGGTCTTAAATTGCTTTGTCACACATAGGGTTATTGTTACTAGCTCCTTTCGCTATGCAGATATTTACAGTGCAGAACAGAGAGAAGGAGTCTCAGGCACTGCTACAGCTCCAATGCAAAAACAGCTTCATTTTTGAGAACCGCGTCCACACTGCAACTGGAAATCATTCTGCCAGACCCCAACAGCATAATGCAATAGGTGGAAAACAAGTGGAAATGCCATGAATTGTGAGCAACCCTTCCTAAAATGTACTGGAAGAAGTCCTCATCACCTGGAATTGCTACCCCAACGTACATTCCGAGGTGGTGGTGCGCAGCAATCCTACACTGTCTCTCACCAGACAGCTTCCAGCTGCTTCCAGCATTTGCTTCAAAGGGAAATGAGGTGCATCCCCCTCCCCGCTTTCTTCTGAGGAAGTCTGAACCACCTGTATGAACGGGATGTTTCCATGCAAGAGAGGAAAAGGAATAATAAAAGAAAATATGCTGTGACAGAGGCATCAAAGTGACAGCTGAAGACCTTCTCCTTGAAAAAGCAGGGTGGCAAAAATGGTCTAATGAGATCTCCATGACTGACACCACCTGAGGAAATGTCACTGATATCTGGTCTGGTTGTAGAGGTAGGGATCATTACCTTGTAGCATCACTGTCACTCTATGACAGACTGGCCTCTGCTGAGAGTTAAAAGGATTGTGGTTTATTTTTTTGCCCTTTTTTTTTTTTTTTTTCCTGGGATTTAAAGACTGCTTTTAGCTTTTAGTCATCTTCCCAGACATAAGGGTTATTAAAGTAATTATAACATAAACCTTTGGGCAAAATATCTACGTTCACTCCTGATAAGCACCTGACAACAGGTTTGGTTTTTAATGGGTGGTGTTCAGAGTAGGTTTTAACTGGGTTTTCTGAATTTCAAACAGAATTCAGGGCAAATTCAGTACTGAGGCTAATTTTCTGTGCTGGCAGTTTATGAGGGGAGGAGATACACTAGAATGTCAATTGATATGTGGGTGAATAACCCAGATCCATCTGATGGCTTTCGTGGGTGGCCCAAAGAGAATAAGGTAACCAACCCTAATATTTAGAAGACCAGGATAAAAGAGAGAAGACATAAATGCCTTTTTCCAAATTGGCATTCTCTGTGCCAGCCCAGGCAGCAGCCTTATAGGATGGAGAGCAAGGCCAAACTCCAGGCTGTCTCCTGAAATGACAGGAACAAAGACGAAGACAGATATTTTAGAAAAAAGGAAGTGTTGGACTGGCTCACAATCACTGAAATGTCACCAGTAGGATCAGGAATGTCTAAAATTAAACCATGGGAAGACAAGATGTGCTCTGAGGCCTGGAGTCATTGCTCTAAGAGAAGAGTGTAGCCAAGAGAGGACACACAGACAAGAGATGAGCTTAGAGGAACTGAGCAGCAAAATGGAAAAGCAAGATATGGTCATATTCAAAGACTTTGAGGGAGTTCTGCTGCCTGCTTAACCATGTTTTCTGCAGACATTTTTAAGAATGATGACACTCCTGCTGTTCCCTATGTCAGAACTAGCAGACATGTTGCATATTTTTTTTTCCCTCTCTCAAGAACTCGTTTCTGTGAACTCAGGAATTCATGCTTTTAACCACAGCTTTAAGGTGATCTTCCAGAAACGAGGATGAAAATTACAGAAATGTTGCCTACAAAGTCACCTTCCCTGAAGTTTTTCCATGTGGCATTTTCTGGTTGTAAAACACTTGCTCTGGGTTTGATTTAGAGATCAGATTCAATACCACAATGCTGATGTCTTTCTTAAGTGTCTGTCAGGTTTTATAAAGGTAGATTTCATTATTTACAGCACGACATTACAGGTATGTGTCAGGGAGATGTTAATTTGTGACGAGGCAGTGTGCATGACTCTCTTCTTCCATCTGCATCTGCTGGTGCTGGAGGGCTAGTGTTATCATTCTGTTTTTCTGCCATACAGCAATATCATTCCTCAGGCTAGTAATCATTTTTGCCTTGAGCAGCCCAGTCTCTGTTTAAGCAGTAGACCATGGAGAAAGCTGAACTCCCCAAAAAAAAAAAAAAAAAAAAAAGCATTCAAGGTTAATTATTGTCTCAGGAATTTGCTGGATTCCAGTGGAAAGAGATGCAGTGAAGGCTTTATGAAAGAAAAGGAAAGGCAGAAAAAAATTACAAATGTTTATCTGGGAAAGATTCCTCACATAATGATTTATGGCACAGAGATACAGCTGGAGGATAAAACATATTTGCCTGAGGATGCTACCTGGGAGAGTTTGACAGAGGCTGAGTAGAGTGGCCTGTAGGGATGCAAACAACATCTGGGGCTTTTGTCAGTGAGAGGATGATGCAGGATGATGTAGAAGACGGTAAAATACAGTCACACAGCACTGTCCTGAGACCGACTCATGCCACACTGCCTGGGACCTGCTTTCAGTTTCACACTAGGAATATGAGACTGTGGTGTGGTCTTTCACAACTCCTAAATTATTTTACACAACTCTAGTCTGAAAGTAAAACCACATCAAATATCTTAATAGATCCTAAGACTAAAAAGATCCATCAAACGACTCAGAGGAGACCTGAAGTCAAGCATCATCTAGTGTGGACTGTACCCTGGGCAATGAGGACTTGAACACACTCCGCTGCCAAACTTGAAGGTCTTCAACCATCCCTGGTGTGGCTGAACTTAAACTGTAGATGAGGACCCAGACAAAGCCAACAATTCTGCAGCTTTCTGTAAATAACCACCCCTAGCGCTATCCCATTTTGGTGTATGTTTATTTGTTTCTAGGTTGCCACGTGTAAAGAGAGAGCTTGCTGAGTATTTTTTGATCATTCATTTTTTTTCTTACATAAAAAAGCATTTTTGCTGAATACTGCAATTTTGAACTGTAAAACCAGATCAAACTCCAATATGATATATTTTATTGTTGTTTATTAAGGGCTGTCTTATTTTGTTAAAATATTGTAGTCATTCTAATTTTGTCTCAAAATTATATTTAACATAATTTCTTGTTCTCTATTAGCTTTTGCTTCACATTTTGCTTCAAAAACTAAAAATGTCTGATGGTTGAATCAGTATTGATGGAGAATTTACACTATGCAGTAAATTTTGAAATTTTTCTTTGCACATGAAAACTGCTTTCTGAGAGGCTCAAATTTCCCAGAGAACAGAAATTCTACTTCCCAGACATCTGGGCAGGAAAACTCATGTGAAAATGACAGCTTGCCCTGCACATCCCTAAAACATTCTCTCAGCTGAGTGCTATTTATGAGCAACCCTACAAACTATGATTCTTCTAAGAAGTATAAATAGCATCAAACAAAAAAAAGTCTCTTTTTTTTTCCTTGAAAGTAGGCAACTTACTTACAATTGATTTTTTTTACTAGTATTTCTTTTTTAAAGAAAAACCCTTCTCTGCTGTGAATTCCTCGTGTTTGGTTTAACGGTGTGAGCTAGCCCAAGTGAATAACACAAAAATGGCCATACTTACTTTAAATCAAAAGTCCATCTAATCTGGTATCTTTTCTCTGATGTGGGTCAGCAGTAGTGACTTCAGAAGAGAGGATAAGGACAGAAGATCTCAAGCTATTTAATGCTCTAACAATCAGTGACTAGCACTGCAGTTAAACGAAGAGAAAGTGGAAAGAAAAAGCAGCAAGAAATTCAGTATCTCCTTTCTTTCCCCAAGCTCCAATTTTATCTCACTTTCTTTCCCCTTTCAGGGTAAAGCAGTTAGTGGAGAACATTCCTTACCTTTATTGGTACAATCCCACCACTTAAAGCTCCAGTTCAGAAAGTGCCTAAGCACCCTCTGAAGTCCCAGTTGCATGCTCAAAGCTGAGCTCCTGCTCAGAGAAGTTTTCCATTACTGATGCGCATAACAGAAGGAGCGTTCATCAAAAGTCAGAGCTACCTACAGAGTCAAGAAGGGGTAATAGTAAGAAAATCAGTGCAGAGACAATGCTTGTGGAAGAGCAGATGAGGAATAAACTGCCCGTGAATAAATTTACTCTGGCAATTAGAATAACATTTCTACTCATTAACACACTCATGTTCCAGAAACAGATTTTCAGTAGGAAGAACGGGGCAAAAAGAAACCAAAGTGGGAGCTTCGTGGAGTTTGATAAATGTCTGCAAGCAGCCGGGTGATATAGGCTTGCAACAACAGAACTAGATTCTGTTACGCCGAGGGTCTCAGGAAATTGCCAGAAACTTCACCTCTTGGAGAAAATCAAAGTTGTACAGTATGGTACCTTGATATTGAGAGTACATCAGCTGAACTAAATTTCAGTGAAGCTGTAAGTGGCAACAATACACATAAGCCAGTTTACAACACCTGAAGATCCGATTCTGTACCTTCGAATTTACAGACCCAGTAACAGCTACATTGAAGAAGAAAAATATGGAACTTATTTCCTTGAAGCTTTATTGATCTGCAACCTTGTCTTAATTCAGTAGCCAGTGCAAATGGCACCTTACTGACAGGCGTGAAAGAAAGCAGAGGTGGCTTACTACAGAAAAGAAATGAACTTTCTCAGCTCTGTGTGTGAAATCTTTGAATCCTGTAATTTACCTACCCAGGCTGGTTGCCTCTGTAGTCGATTTATTTTTTTTTTACCAATAACTTCTTTTCCCAAGCAAGGGATAGTAGGGGAGAAGTGAGCATCACTTGCCCTCATTTGTTATATGCCTTAAAGAATTGAACATGGATTTTCAAAGCACAAAGGTAAAATACTAGGGTTGGAGGTATGCCTAATGACCTGCCTAAAATCAGCCCACCTCTGTTTTCTCATGCAGTGGGAATAATGCAAAGGGTGTTTGCCTGATTTCCATTAATAGTAGAGTTCGCATAGCTACACAATATTGGGTAAAATCAGTTCAGCTCATTCTTTTGTCTCCGGCAACATCAGAAGAGCACAAGCTCATGTGCTGAGGGAATAGTAGTTTGTGTCTCATGGACTTTGTGTATGGAGTGTGATTTCTGTTCTGTATTTACTACTTCAAAATTGATTTTTCTTTCATACATATATTTTGCCTGCCCTTAAGCTCATATATCTTTTTCAATGACATCATATATCAAGACATCCCTTGGATGAGCAATACACGTATGCAAAGAGGGCAGAGCACGGTTAAGGTATAACGGTATCCAAATCCTCAGCCTTTGGCCTGAATTTCGTGGGTCTCCCCAAAAGAGTCTAGGGAGATTGACTTTTGTTATCTCCAAAGTGCTGTGTATGAAATTTTCATTTCTGGAGTCCTGATGTCTTAATGGTACTGTTTTGTGTTCTGGATTTCTTCACAAACCACAAAGTGCAACGTCTGGTGATAGGAAGTATAGAAAGACTAAGAGCGTGTGATCACACTATGATCGAAGTGACTTGAGATCCATAATAAAATGTACCATGGAGGGTCATGCCCCAAGTCATTTAATGAGCCTGAGGAACAATCCTGCCGCAGGCTGGGGCTTTGTCCTCATCACTGCAGCTTCTTTCTCTCCCTTGAAAAATTCTTTTGTTCGCGACTAGAAATAAATCCCAGGGTTGCATGGAATAAAGCTGTCAGGATTACAAAATGAACACAACCTATGCTTAAAATCAAAACCATAGCAGGTTTCCCCAGAATGGGATTATTTTACAGGCAAACATAGCGCTAGAAAAAAAAACCCTACAATTCCCTGTAGCCTCCCTGGCTTGGTTTATGTATAATTCCTCCACTGATTAGTAGAGCTAATAAAAAATAAAAATGTCTCCCTTTAAAGCAGGAGAGACTCGCATACTTGCATATACCTACCTCCAGGATAAAGATTTAATTACCTTGAGAAAAAGCTGGAAAGAAGATGAAACTCAGACACCTGTTACAGCTGGGAAGAAGGTAAGGAGGGCCAGCATGTAATAATTAAATCTTTATCACCCAGAAAGGAGTTTGCAGCCTGCAGTGCCTTCCTGGTGAATATCTCCATGTTTATTTTTAAGCCTACTCCCTGCCAGCTTGTCCCAAAGTCATTTCATATACACAGCTGGCTGGGAAGAGGCAGTCTGGAGCTTGAAAAAGCAAGATCTAAAAAGAGAAGGAAAGGGGCTAGCTAAAAATTTAGCAGAAAAAGGGCTGGGATGGAAGCCATCCAAACCAAGCAATAGGTGACCTACATTTTCAGACCTGTTTGAAAAAGCCAAAATCTCCAGATCTTGATGTCTCTCTTACCTAAAGGTGTTGTATATTTTTTACTCTCTGCTTTTCAGTTCTTCTGGAAATCACACTGTTGTAGATGAGTTGACAAAATGTCCATTTAGGGACTGATCACTCTCAGAGGAGGAGCAATACAGCCACAGCTAAGTAAGTTCTGCAAATGTTGAAGAACCGGTCAGAGGTCTTTTGCCGTATATGCAAGAAACTGCAGTGATTGCACCATATGGCCCCATCACAGTCAGCGCAGCCTTTCTCAACACGTCAACTTCAGCCTAATCAGGGTTTTGGTGACCCTAGACTGCAGCCAGTCCTCCCAGTCTCTCTTTGATCAGGGCACTGGTCTTCTTTTGTCCAGAAAACAAAACAGTGGAAAAGTTAATTATTCTGTTGATGTCTGTAAGGACAAGTGAACACGCATCAGTTTTGTTCATTCATTCATTTGTGCATATGTGTCCATCTATCCTCAAAAGACATATGAAGTCATGTCTGTCTACATGCGTATATGCTTGTTTAAAAACTCTGCTGGAGAAGCCACAGTCAACCAACTCCATGAAATTGCCCAGTGCCTTAGGGCAAGGAGAAAGATTTTTCCCTCCTGCCTATATTTAGGTCTTCTCACGGAACCAAGATGCGTCAAAGAGGGATGTGAGCTGCATACAACTTTGAGGCTCGCCCTGCTTCACATGGCAGGCTGTATCAGAGACCTCCAGAAACACCTTATAAAGCAAGATACTTGGTTCTCTGGTTGGTTTTTGATCAATGAAATTTGTATTAATGATGAGGGGGACCTTCATGAGACTGCATGGTCTGGAGGGACTGCGGGATAACTCTGGGCTCTCTTGGGAAACAGTCATGTTCGTGGCCTGAGCATCTGAATCTCAGCCAACTAATTACCCCCAAATTTATTTTCTTCTGACACATCCTCACTCTTTGCTCCTGGAGTACATCTCTTCTTCCTTCAATGACATCTTCTGCAAAGAGTCAGAGGAAAGTCCTAAGGCTGCATTTATATTCAAGCTGTTCATGGCACCATGAATATCTCATAAACCTCTGTGGTGAGCTCTTCTTCCCCACTATAGCTTGTTTTTTTAGCTCACCACCCTGCCACAAGGTGTCTGGGTTGTTCTTTGATGAATGTTGGATGTTCATTTATTTATTTTCCTTACAGAGTAGTAAAATACTCTGTTTTAAAATACTTTAAAAAGGACAGGCAACTTATGAACAGGAGGGGTTAGCTGCAATCCTGAGTGTATATGCAAAGAGCTGAATGTAGTTTTAAGTATAACTGTGTTTCATTCTTTACCTTTCTATGTGTGTGTATGTGTGTGTGTGTGTGCGTGTTCTGCAGGGATTAGTCTCGGATTCACAAAACGGATTTTCTCAGAAAAGATTCTCTCTGCATCTTATTCTTTTGATACAACTTCAACATCTTTTTCAGCATAATTTTTTTCTCCTCCTCCTCTCTGTACATTTCTCTGTGTGCGCTTGTGGGTGTGTATAAATATGTACATATATTGTGGTCGGCTGAAAGTAGGAAAATCCATTTTCTTTAACAGTCATATCTCTGAGAAGCAGACTCACAGAAAAGCTTTTAAAAGCTAAATTAAAAGACTTGAACGCACTGGCTTTTCCGGTCAGCTTCTCCTTAATTCTTTTCTCTCTCCCTCTTGCTTTCTTTCTCATTCTTACCCCTGTGCTGAGTTTTCTGTTTAATTAAGGGGAAAGAAAATAGTGACATCAAGTCAAGGACATAATCTCTTTCCAAACTGGCAAAGTTGGAATTTAATCCTCCTGGCATATTCCCATCCAGAAAAAAAGAAAATTCTCTCTTAAGATATGAAGCTAAGACTTAGGTCCTGATGCAGCACCTGTTGAAATCTGTGAAAATCTTTCTTTCTGTGACTGTATGTTTCTTTAGATGCTGAATCCCTTTGCCTTTGAGTACATGAGTGCCCTATTGAAAGCTCTGGAAGCTGAAGATTGACATACACGTCAATCCCACATGGCAGGGGGGTTCCCTGCCCATGGCAGTGGGTTTGAAGCTAGATAATCTTTAAGGTCCCTTTCCAATCTCAGCCATTCTGTGGTTCTGTAGCCAGAGGTGTTCTACTGAGATGTCTGTAGGGCCTTGACACCAGATGGCATGAACTTTGTTGCTGAATCAGTGGGCCATTTCCCTTAAGGAGATCCATAAAAATGCTCTATGATTCAGCTCCCCAGAGAAGAGAGGACTGTGTTCCTGTGTAGTTCTCTGTCTTCAGGGTAAGAGACAGCCTTCTCCATTTACTTACATTTTTTTTTTTTCTTTTTCTTTTCCATTATAACATCCAGTGTTTTGATTTACATTCAAATTTTCTCCATTGTGGGTACAACTCAACATCAGCAACGAGGAGTCTAACGACTTGCATAATTTATCTATAGTAATTTCAGTCTGAACACTATATTCCTGTTTTTAGACACCCATCTTAAGAATGAATGGTTTCCCTGTAGGACCCTGGCTCTTCATTGGTGGCAGAGTGGATCTTGAAAGATATTTCAGATTAGATGTGCATCTTTTAGTTGTCTACAATTAGGCGAGATACTCTTTCGTTTTGAGAGAATAATTTATGCAGATGAGGAACATAACTTCGACCTTGAATTCCATGGAGACAGCTTGGGAGGACATTTGGAGATCTCTTCCCATATTCGATGTGAGGGGGATTCAGACCTTATCATAGGAATGAATGATAGCACCATGAGGCACCTTGTGTCTATAGGAAAACATTTCTCTCTGAAGACTTTAAGGCCATTTTGCATTTCTGAATCATTCGTTATGATGTGTCATGAGAAAGGAAATCAGTGATATAATCTGTCAACTTTATTTACCTCTGTCTTGCTACAAAATGTGGCAACCATTAGGTGCCCATTTACTGTAAATGAAAAATGACTACTGCTGCTATTTGGTGAACTATGGCATGATACTCTGCATGCTTCCTATAGGTGTCAACTATATATAGCATACTGAGGGCTTTGCCCAGATGCATACTGTGAGCTTGTAGAGTGTGTGTTGGATTCAGGTACACAGTGTAGAAGTCTGAACGACAGTGAGTCTATAGAAAACACTTACTTGCACTAAAATGCAGCTATTTCCTCTCTGCAATGTGGCAGCTGAGATCACGCAGCAATCGTTTTCAGGCAGAGAAGTGTGGAACAATGTCTCCAAATGAAATTATAGCTCGAGGAAAGGATTTCTTTGAGGCAGGACGGAATGTAATTACCCAAGTTGGACTTTTGCCAGGACACTGAGGTTTAAAACACTTTCAGCTCTTGTGGAAAGTAACACAGGATCCTTTAATGACTGCAAAGGAATGGGGCTTTGGAATATATTTTATTTTTTTTTTTCTGTTGGAGTATCTCATCCAAAAGGCAGAATAATAAAATGAGAAAGAAGAAACTATCAAAGAAAAAAGCTAATCTTTGTAAAGTGATGGAATATGTAAATCCCACTTTGAAATGGTAATTTATTAACTTCTTTTTAAGATAAAAATGCAATTAGTTCCTTCTTTCATTTCCCCCCATCCCAAAAAATGCACATATATTGTTATCACGTCTTTTGCTCCCGTGTCAAATCTGTATCATTTAATTTTGTTGCAGTGAAACTTGCAGGTGTTATAAAAGGGACTGGTGGGGTTTTTTCCTGCCTTGTTTCACTCCTGACTGTAAATAAAAGAAAATATTGCTAAATTCAGAAATGATTGCTGTCAAAAATCTGCACTTTGTTGAATTTTATAACAGCTATGGGCTATTTTTATATTAGATGCAGTGTCAGTAAAGAGTAATCAAAGAGTGAATGGGACTTTTTATCATTTCCAGTTTATTCACAGAAATACTCTCTTGAGCTCAGATGGAAAAAAAAGAAAATATGATGTGTGATAGAAAAGTAAGCATGCCTTATTTTCCACTTGATCATTTTTGGTAAGGGAATGAATGTAGTGCATCTATATCTATGCATCTCTATACATAGCACACTGATTATTCCTATCTAGTCAATCCAGCATAACTTTTCTGAATACATTGTGGTTTTATCACTGTGTTTTTACGTTTCATCAAGATTATGTGAAGCTGGGTTTGACTGTCTGGTCATCTACATTTGGAAAAATACCTGTAAATTTCAAATAAAATGTAAAAATAAATAAATATTAAATAAACATTAAATCAATCAATTATTGCAGCAGTGGTAGACTTTATTTGGTAACAGTAAAATCTGCAGAGTTCTGTGTCTACTGATTGGATGTTCATGGATGGTGCAGTAGGTGTCCATTGAGATGTATTTTACCCATCAGGAACTTGAATTCACATCTGCCTCTGAAGAGACCTGTCCTGACAAAGCTGTTGAGTAATTTGTTCTACTGCTCTCATACTCCTTCCTGACAGAGTTACTTCACATTTTTTAGGATATTTAAACAGGAAAGTCTACAGGAAAAGAATGAGAGGGAGTCACTTGTATAGAGCTAACATATTTCTTTGGCATGAGGGGGTGGGATTCACCTCCTCTATTTTCAGGTGCCTACAAAGTAAATGTCTCCATCTGGATTATCAATAGAAATTTAGTCCATAGATGAAATTCATCAGATCATTTCATGCTAAAGTACTCTTGCATTTAGAGCAGAGACACATCCCTTCAATTCTCCATATCTCATTTTGAGCTCCTACTCCTCAATGATGCTTGTAATTCTGAAACACGATGCAAAAAAGATATTAATATATCATATGTGGTGATTGAAGTTAAAACTGGAGATGTGTCTCTGGGCTTGGGTGCTGGGCTATTACTGAACTCAGCAGAGAAGGCAGCCTAAAGAGACTGCTTCTCACAGAGTTACGCGATCCCGAATTTGATGAGTAGCTCTCAAGCCTGCTGAGATCTGAATTCAGCATCTGTTTATCTGCACTACCAGCCTACCAAGATGTTGTCTTTGGGAGCATCAAGATTAGCTGATTAGCAGGAGTCCCCTACCCAGAGTTCACACGGAGCTGTTGACTCCCAGCTGTGAGTCCTGGCAGAATCCACTTGCCATCAGTCAGTTGATTCCAGTGGTCAGAAGGAAATAACAACTCACAGAGGTATAAGTAAAGATTTCTTCCCTATGTCATTTTTTGAACCAAAAAAAAACCCTGGATGGCTGGTGTTAGATGCACACTACCTCTCAGAAGGAAACCACCCTAGGTTCAAGTCTACGGACCCTCTATTTCCTCAGTTTTCCACCACAACATGCTGAGTGGAAAACTTGAGCCTTCCAATTCACCCTGCTGCTGGAAATTCGTGATTCTTCTAATCAAATCGTGACAATCGCTGTTTAACAGGCAAGATTTTAAGCTTGCAGCAGGATCTAAACATCCTGTCCCCTTTCGGTGGCGTGACTAAAGCAGAGAGGAGGAGTCGGGAGATGATGTAATGGCGAGCCCTTAAATTAGGAGTGAAGCAATTCCATTTCTAATGGCTCCATTGATATTTTAGTAATTATCTCACCAAGGAGATGGAAGCCTGCTTCTGGAGCAAGTCATTGGTTATCCCTCTGGCTTGGGTGGCGATGAAAGCTTGGGATTTGTGCTCCCCCACCTCACGCATAGCTTTGTTGGTAACCATGCCGTCCGAATGTGTGCGAACAGAGCCCGGCTCCTTACATAACACTCGCAGCAAAGCAGCACCACCAGACTTACCAATTAAAGATTCGTCTTGGTGAGCAGGGATTAAATACTTTTTCATTAGCAAATTTAGATATTCAAAAGCCCTATTATAGGGATCTGCCACCCTCATTGTGAGCGGAACAGCTGTACAACAGGCGATTATAAAGCAAGAAGATGAAGTGACGTTTTGGTTAGGAACTGCATTGTCTCTGTAATCTCAGCCCTACAATCCCATGGAAACAATTATGTTTCATAAGAAGTATTGTTATTTCCTTCTGAGCGGATGGGCTATTTGTTCTGTCTCCCCATAAAGGTTAAAAATAACAATGCATTACTCTTTATGCTTTGTTAAGATAACTTCACACTTCCATCATATTAAAAAAAAAATCACACGGAATATTCATAATATTGTGCTATATTAAGCTCAAGATATGGGAGACAGCAAAATTATTATGTATTTTCATTATTTAACAATTATCACTGTGACAATTTCTGGAACAAAAGTTTGTGAAGAAAAATAAGAAGTGTAATAAACAGTCACCTTCTTTCAAAGGCTGACTCTGTAGAGCTTTAATTCCAATCAGCTATAACAAAACTGATGACAGAAAGGGCGTTCAGCATGCTAATAGCATAGCAACATAGTGGGTGTACTTGCAAATCCATTTGCTTTGAGATGCTTTGATCACTTAGTATTCTACCCAGAAAAAGAAGTGTTTTTATCAAGACAACACCCAGTATACGAAAGATATACGAAAGAAAATCATCTTCCTCACTCTTCAGAAATTCTCCGTTTACCCGGAAGAGTTTGCAATCACCGGCCACTCCTGAAGCCCAGACTTTTGCAAGATTCACAGGCAGCCACCTGCCTTTGCACACCCCAAGGCAGCTTCTTGCTGCAACTGTGGTAACACCTGTTTTCAAACAAATGTTGAGTGTTCCAGGTCACCTGCTACCAGACTGTCCAGAATCCAAATCCTCATATAGTGAGGCTACAAGTAGACGACTGCTATAAAATAGCAGTATGCTACTAAAATATAAACCACAATTTTTTTAAAAAAGTGAAAATAAAAATAATCAATGTCAGGAAATGTTGCTGAGCACTGGAATTTGCTGATAAACAATTTTCACAACAATGCTTTGTGTTGTTTTAGCACTGTCCTTACAATTCCTGGGCACCGGTTGATAGCTGGCACAGCCCCAAAACCATTCCTGACAGGCAGTCTGAATGCAGCAATTTTGCTTTACAGACTAAAAGAGTTTAATTGTATGAACACAGGTCATTGCTAGCCTCGGTGTTGGAAAATGCTCTCAGGCTTCCTTGATTGGCTCATGGAGATGTCGCCCTGTCAGAAAAAAAAATATGGTAACTAATTTAGATGCGTGCGGGACCCCTTAACTACGGCCCTTGGCACAAGGGTATACAAAGTCCTTACAGCTGGAACTGGCACAAACCAGAGACACAAAACACTCCCTGAGTGACCAGGAGGGGCTGAAAGTCCCTGGTGGTGGTAAAAAGTCAATCTTCAGCAATGGATGTTAGAAAGTGCTCTTCCTTCAGGGGTTGCTCCTCTGCAGCTGCCTGCTGGGAGATAAAAGAAAGTGTGGGGGTGTACATATTTCCAGCCCTGAGATTTCATCCAGACTCATTAACTTGGGCTTAGGGATGGTAGCATGGAGGGAAGTCAGAAAATAGCTGACTGGCCTGCAGTGAAGCCAAAATAGATTCTGAGTTCCCCATAAGTGGAATCCCAAATCAGCCAGAAGCAGGACTTCTACAGAAAAGCTTCTGCAGTTTGTTTCAGATGTGACACAGAAGGTTTAATAGGTAGAGATCTCATCAGTTCATCTTATTACTGAAAAAAACACGTTTTAAAGGTCAGTTCAGTTCTTTGTTTGCAACTTTTACAGTGGTACATCTGGTCAGAATACTCATAATGTTCTTTGTTCTAAACAAAGGGAATGAAACTAACAATTAAGAAGAATATAATTAATCATTAAAAATCAGTCTAGATTTGTAGGGTATCAAAAAATATGTCATTGACATTCCATCCTTCACAAAGTATCAGAGTTAGGATGTCTTAATCTCTGGAAATATATCTTTCACTCTATTGTATATATCGGATTGAGGGTAACACATGTCACCTGATTTTATGGGGCTAAACCTAAGCTACCTTTCTAGTTATAAGAGATTTAGTCACAGTCAGTGAGGTTTTGTATTTGATTAAAATATGAGGAACTACTGAGGGAACTCAGGAGACTCTCCCCAGTCTCTACTGATGTACAGAGTAGTCTCCATCTGTTTGCATGAGGATTCTAAGGTGGCTTGAGGTTGTTGATGTGCATGGTGTAGATACAACAGGTAGTCGCTTGAGAAACAGGTAAGGTCCTAAATGTCTGCTTAGATGTCCATGAGATTAATTTTGCAGAGGCTGAAACACCACTTAATTCAGCACCAACTTGACTTTTACATAATGTGAGAATACAAGACATCAGGATGGCCGTACGAGGCACTCCACTAGTCTATCCCTGACTGTGGCTGGTAATAGACATGTAGGGAAAAGTGCATAGAAAGCGAGGCATATTTTGAGTATAATCCTTCCCCAGTATAAAATCTGCCAGCTCATACATGCAAATGGCTCAGAGATGTGTTGAAATAGTGATTTCCCTCAGACCATGGTGTTTAATAGAGTCTAATGAGCTTGTCCTTCACCATGGTTGCTCTTTTGCATCCAGGCATTACTATCACTCCAAAGTAACATCTTCATTCATGCGGTGGTAACAATTACCAGCAGAGCAACAAGTAGGCTTAAGGAGAAGTTCATACGAACGAGAAGCTAAGGTGGATTTGAGACAATATGAGGGTTGATGCCTAAGAGTAGTGAGCAGGATTTGGGATGGATAAACTCTGGATTTTATCTCTCCCCTGTCTTTCTTTCTGCTCCCCAGAAATAACACTTCCCCACAATCTCATTTCTATGTTTGACACCTCTTCTGCTGGCACTGGGGCCTTCTCATCAGCTGCTCAGTTATTTATTAAATAAATAAATAAATAATTCCATTTGTGAAGTCGTTTTCTATGGACAGCGTGATTTGCTGGTCTTTCACTGAGCTGACTTTTGAAATCAGAAACGCACGGCTTTAAGTGCCAGTATTATTGACTGTGTATAGGGTTTGTAGACAGGTGTATGGCTACATGTATAAAAGTGTTTGTTCTTGCTGTCAACTTAAGTTAGGTGTCTAGGAGCAAAAAATGCCTAATGCCTTCACTGTATTTGCTTCTTACCTTGTGCAGTAACATTAAAGAAAACAGTCAATACTTCGGCAAATAGTGGAGAAGATTTGCAGTACATGTAATTTATCCCATTGCAAGAACAAATGGGTTACATCCTTCACTTCGTGAGTTTAAACAGCAGATTACCTTGTGTACTTGGCGTATTTCAGTTCAAAATTATTATTTGAAATTTGTTAACACTAGAAACATTGTCAGGGACTGAGCTGCTATTGTGTTGAGTGCTATACGGGCAAAGAAGGAGAAAAAAAATAGTCTGTGCCAGAAAGATTATTTCCAAATGCATTTTCACTAGTGGAACTCATGTTCCCAGTTATTTTCATCCAATTAGAGGACATAAGCAATGCCATGTAAACTGTGATGATAATCAAAATAAATCTCTGATTTTATCCCAGCTGGTCACATGACTATAAGAGATGTCACTATCAGCAAAACTCTACAGATAGTTACACCACTGCAGCACACAGAGCATGAAAAGGCTCTGAATTATTTATAACAACTGGGTCAGATTCTCAGCGGGAAAAAACTGGCAGAGCTAATTAACTGCTATACTCCAACTGATGATCCACTCCTTATTTGAGGAATAACTCCAAATAACAGAAATTTAAGGAAATCATAAGCTGCTTTGTTTGCTACAGACTTTTTTTGCTATCCAGCTTGCCAGAGGAGTGCATGGCAGGCTGTAAAGAACAAGCCGTCTGTGTGGTTTCTAACCAATATACACACATGAAATTCTGCACTGGAGGAAAATGTGAGGCGTTACATTTGCCTTCCTTACCTCACTACAGAGTAAACCTCAAGTGCTGAAATAAAGGCCATATTTTATAGCAAGTATATTGCTAGGGTCATTAGCTTTCCCATTCGGCTTCATCAGATGTCTACACAGCAGGATGCATTCCAAATTTATTTGATAGCTTGTCAATAAGCAGCTGCCTTTTAATAGCTCTTAACTTCATGGACTTGAAAAGTAAAATGCCTCACATGCACATAAAACCAAGTGGTCCATCACAGAGATCTCAGGGGTTTTTTTTGGAGTACAGGGCAGAGCGGAAAGTACCCTCTGACTGGAGCTTTCACTGTAAGTTTTCTGAACATTTGTTACAAGGAACAGAGATAGAGAGGCTGACTGGGCTGGGAAATACTATAGTGAGAAGATTGGTGAGTCTTGCTAGCTATTGCAATAGGGCAAGAGGGAATCATTTTAAACTAAAAGAGGGTAGATGTAGACTAGACATAAAGAATAATTTTTTTACAATGAAGGGAGTGACACACTGGCACGGGTTGCCCAGAGAGGTGGTAGAAACCCTATCCCTGAACACCTTCAAGATCAGATTGGATTCGGCTCTGAGCAACACGATCTAGTTAAAGATGTTCTTGCTCACTGCAGAGGAGCTGGCCTGGATGAACTTTAAAGGTCCCTTCCATCCCAAAATGTTCTATGATTCTACAGCTAGACTAGGGAGTGAGGCAGGAAGGAGTGGGAGTGGGGTCAAGAATGGGGACTTTAACATGTCCTCTCTTTACATAGAGACAGGAGACAAAACTGCTGAGCTCATCAGTCATCATTCTATTTAGCACCTCTGTTTCAGCAGTCTTAGATCTTAGAACCCACTCTTCAGGGCCACCTCCTGCATATTCTGTAAATGTTCAAGGGTGATGAAGAGGAAATATTTCAAGGAAGGATGAGAAACCATCCACTGTATCTTTCCCTATCGAAGAACAGGAACGGCTGTTCTGCTTGTGGGCATGTACAAGTAGTGCTGGGTTGGGTGGTTGGATAATCACAAGCACATTGTCAGCTAGGAACTCACAAGCAAGGGTCAATACTTATGAGATCAAAACACAAAAACTTGTCAGTTTTTTATAAAAGGGCCAAATGGCTGCAAATCTGTGACAATACAAGAGAACTTTGTAAGATGTACTGCTTGCAGGCACTTTTGAGTATTAAATTGTTTCCCTTTATTGACTCTCCAGTCTCTGAACAATTTCAAGACATGATCTTCTACCCTTATGCAGTAAAGTGTCTCTGGATTGAATTTTTCTCCTCATTTTACCCATAGAAGAATATGAAAGATTGGACAGCCTGTGTCAATAGTACCTACTTCTGTTACAGAAGTGTGGTTTGACTATCAACCAGGAGACTTGAGAGTGAATTAAATTTTCTTTCTTGTGAAAGAGTTCACATTGCTTATATCAAAAAAGACCTATAAACAGTAAAATTAGACATAGGAACACTTTGGTTTTTAAAATAAAATATTTAAGCCAGACATTGCAGAAGGACCTAAATGGTGTTTCAGGTTTTGTTTTTGCTAGGGAAGAGTGTCAGGAAGGGAAGGTTCCTTAGCTACTTGCTACCTACTTCCCTAGCTACTTTCTAGGGAATGGTGTCAGGAAATACAATGCAAATTGTTGGAAGCCAAGGTGTTGATCCCTCTTCCTGGTATGCTGGGAAGAAGAGGGTAGAGAGGGCTGAAAATTGCATTGCTGCCCATTGCTGCACTGTGCAGTGCCCAGACAAACAACACGGCAGTGACTGTTGCTACAGTTTAAAAATATAAATTGATTTCCTCTGCCATACGAGGCATTATGTCTACTGGTTTGAGAATAACATACAAGCATCTTCTCAAAATATACCTTCTGCTAAAAGGGTGTTTTGCTGATTGGTCCGGGGTGGAGGCAGTCCTGCAGAAAAGGACACAGGCACCAACAGAAGGGTCAGCTTATTTTACTATTTCAAAGTATTACAAGAATAAGGCAATGCAAGCTTATTATACTCTAGTTTTAAGAAGCAAGGAGAACAAGCAGAATAATAGAGCTAATCATTACTATATAGAGTTAGTGATAGTTATTAAGAAAGACCCATCACCAATCTCCCTAATATCATCATCCAGATCAGCAGTCACTGGGAAGCCCCTGTTGCAGCGAGGATTCTGGACAATCATCCCGACCATTGGGAAGTCCTATGCAGTACGTCCACTTTTAGGGGAGGGTTGAAGTCACTTCAAGAGGGTCCAGTTTTTATACTAATAAAGAAACAACCTTGCATAACTTCAAATGCAAGAACATCTGGTGTTATCCATTCTGTTGGATTCCTCCCACAGCCTGACTAGGGCTAAAGGAAGAATATAAGGGAGTCTCCCTATCTATTTTGTTCCTTAATCACATATTTCTCACCCAAGCCAGGCCTCTGGTATCACGGTCTTGTAACATACTTCTAAGAAAGCAAGAGGCAGCTCGTTTCCCAGTCTCCCATCTGCCCTTTAGATAAAGAAAGATCACTCTGCTAGTTCCCACTGCACATTTAGTGTTACAGCAAAGCTTTTACAGATTGGCATTAGAACATATATATATATATATATATGCTAAAATAGATTATCGATACATTACACATGTGATTAATACTGTATAGTGCTGGATTGTGATGTTCATCTATAGGTCAACTTCAGTTCAGGGCCTATAGGTTCAGTCCCTATCACTCCAAAGGGTAAACTTCTGCTGTTCTCCCCTTCACACTCCAGCCTGACTGGGCACATGCCATAAATGATGCAGTCACAGCTAATGGTAAATCCATTGACTCAAAAACATATTGTCTCTACTGGACTTCACTACTGCGAGATCAGAGCTGTCATGCAGCTGAGTGGTGTGAAGTAGAGGCAGAAGAGCTTGAGTATGTACCTGATGAGTCAGACCCTTCTAAGGCAGCTGTCTGGATTTTTTGAGGGTTGAATTTTGCTTGCACGTGCCCAGCTGAAGAGCAAATTTGCATTCTTGTGTCTGCAGCATGTTAAGTGCCTTGATGAGGCCTCATAAACACAGAGAGACAGGAAAAAAAAGTAAGAGTGATAAAAAGATTGAAAATCAATATTAGCTTCATCTAAACTATTCTGCTAGTGTTTGAGTACTTTCCAAACTAATTTCTTCAATCACAGATTAAATTAGTCCAATAATTGGCCTCCTAGTTTCCACAAGTTATGTCTTCTAAAATATGGAATGGAATGGGATGGAATGGAATGGAATGGAATGGAATAGAATAGAATAGAATAGAATAGAATAGAATAGAATAGAATAGAATAGAATACAATAGTTCCAGTTGGAAGGGACCTATTACGACCACCTAAGAAAACTGCCTGACTACATCAGGGCTGACCAAAAGTTATTATATCATATTATTAAGGGAATTGTTCAAATGCCTCTTGAAACATTGACAGGCATGGAGCATAACATAATTTTATTTATTGTTATTTTGTTTATACAATATATAGTGTTTATATATGTATTTTTATTATGTATATAGTTTATATGTATAATTTTATTTATCCTGATTTTTATCTGTTGTTCGTTAGGGGCATTCTTCCCCAACCAAAAGCACACTCACTGAAAGACTGTGCTGTAACGTGAGCATACATCTGCATAACCCAGAGATAAACATGTATATGACTTTTCTCCATTGATAGTTTTCTGCTCCCAAGTAGCTTCCTGCTGCTCTGACCGCATGCCTCACAGGGAACACGACTGTTCTTTTTGGGGTGGGGAAATATATGATATAGCAAAGAGTTTTCTGTCCATTCTCTAAACCATGAGTGTTTGTACCATCCTCACACGTGCTGTGAAGAGGTAACGTTTAATTGTGTTACGAGCTCACATTTCACCTAAAAAATATGACATTTCAGCAGCGTCACTTTATTCAGTGTTGCTTCATCCTATTCTGGTATGTAGAAGCTCAGATATATGCAACCAACTTTGTGCTGCAAAGTTGGACTCTTTGGCACATGATGGATCTGGGAAGTCATCTCTCAATTACAGAACTAAGTCCTGAGTTCTAATTCCTTTTCTGCCTGGATATGGTAGGCCAGGCATCCTCTATCCCACTAACTCTGTTCCCTCCCATCTGCAAAGTAAATACAAAGACACTAACTCATGCAAAAGCCGTTTGCAGTCAGCTGGAAGGAAATATATGAGGACAAAACTGTTATTTTTTAAATACAGACCACAGGGGATCTGTGAGACCTTGGCAGATACAGAAGTGAAGAAATAAGCAACATGAGAGTGTGGCTCAGGATACATATAAAAGCAGGAGGGAATTGCCAGGGCTTTGTAAAATGGTATATGATTATTGGTTTGTTCCCCTTAAATAATCACTTAAGATTATACAGCACTTGTTTTTTTTTTTTCAAGATGTCCCTCGTCCCAATTTCATTCTACTTATTCTTTCTTATTATATGGTGAATTTTTATCACCCCTTCAAATTGACACTGAACACTCTTTATCTGAAAGTATAAACTCACTCTTCTATGTGGATTTGTTTGTTGCTGTATTTTATACCTCATCAGCAAATAAAAACTCAGTGAAGCTTCAAAACCAGTTCTCTGCTGTCTCCTTTCCATGCCTCCCCTTTTGTCAGTTCTCACTTTCCACCAGAAGCTAGTAGTTTTCTCATCAGCTGTAATCAGGGTTAATTTAACTCGTACTTCTGATGGGCTCTGATGAAACAGGGGGTAAATCAAGCAAGCAGGGAAAGCCCAAAGTGCATCCATTGCAATTCATAACTGGAATTTATATCACATCCTTCCCTTTTGGGAGGGTGAAACCCAAGCAGGTATCAGATGCCCATCATGAAACAGGGATCAAATCTCTTTGCTTGAAAGCAAGTTGATGACTGTTTCAGCTGAACTGGCTGGAAAACATTCAGAAAAAAACTCATAAAATTTTCATCTAGAAGTGGGTGCTGACCATGTTTTTTTCCTCTATTGCATATTTGTGACACAGGCAACACAGGGAGGCATCACTGAGCTGTGAAGTGGGTTTCTTACAAGGCTCTGCCAAAGGGAAAAGGATCACGTCAATATTTATTAGACTTTCCAGCGTCTTGTTAAGTCGGTAGGAGAGCTGAATCCCAAACAAGATCCAATTAGATTTAGTTTCAAAATGCAGGTCTCTTCTGAACTATCCAACAGGGAAATGCCACTGGCACTGGTTTTGGCTTAGGGAGCTTTTTAACCCTTTATTATATGCCATCATTCCATCAGCCAAGTTTTTATTGATACTGATATAGAGAGCGTTGTTATCCAGAGGTTTGTTGCACAGACACATATAAAGTGTAAAAAAAGACCCAAACCAACAAACCGTCACTAAATTTGGATCATCTTGGCCTACAACAATGCTCATGTTGGAAATCTGCTCTTCCAAACAGGGTTGTCTATTGCTGCACAGGTGTGGATGGTTGTCTTGGTTGCACAGGTCCTTGCAACAGCAACTTCAGCTGGATTGAATGAGATTTGTCTCATTCCAAATGTCTCTCCTTGTGGCAATTTAAGTTCATTTCAGAGAAGCCCATCAGGATTTTCTTTTCTGGTCTTGTAAGGGGCAAAGCAGCTGTCCTGGAGCTGTATTATTGCTGCATGAAACTTGTTTTCTGAAGCACTCTTGGAGCTTTGGGAGCAAATATAAAACACATTAAGCTCCCCAGCTTGCAGCTGAGGTGGAGCAGGGACCAGAACCCAAATGCATTTTCTTTGGAGACCACTGGCAGTTAATTGGAAAAGAAATACTTGCAGAAAAGAAATACTTGCAGAAAAGAAAAGAGACCAAAGCAGCAAGACTCTGCCTTTGGAAGAGTTACCCCCATGGAGATGTTTAGGGGTGAAAAGCTGACACTTTGCTAAAGCACTCTTACTTGGTGTATTAGCAAGAGAACCTGGGCATCCCCTGGGGAAAATAATAATAAAATTAAAAAAAAAAAATCAGACCAGCAGCCATTTCTTCTAATCCTGTCTGTCTTGTCACTGAATCACTTTTATGTGCACGTCAATAGTCAAAGATATTCCACTGAGAATTTCACGCCTAAAAAAATCACTGTCTAAAAATTCATATTTTCATCGAAACTGCCTAGATTGACATCACTAAATCTGTTCTGTTGCCTTGAAGGTTTAGTCCTAAGTCACTTTTGAGAGTATAATTTAGTCATTTCAGCCACATGGACCTTGCATTGCAGACCCGAAATATAACAAATATCCCTCATGTTTACACAATGGGCACTTCATGCTCTTTCACTAAAAGCAGACCAGGGTTCTATATTCAAACTTCTCTTTCTTGATCTTTCATTTACATTACTCTATCAAAACCACTATTACAGTAAGGAGTAAAATCTGTATTTCTTTTGGAATGTTCCCATTTTTCGATTTAAGATAGTTTTCCTTTACCCGAGGAACAAGTATTTAAAACCAAATTGAAAACCATTTATTTGAAGTGTGCATATAGAGACTGGTTTATATTGTTCCCTTTCTGGGAGTACAAATGGAGTATATAATTCACCTGTGAAAAAGATTTCTATGGATAGCTTTTTTCAGCAGTACTTTTGCAAAAATCCACATATTTCACAAGGCGGATCATGATTTTTCACGAAGTGTCAAGATCATACATTCAAGATTTTAGATGTATAAACAAAAAACCCAGGAATCTTCATCTCCTCATGCCCTTCATATTTTCCTTTTCCATCTCTGACCTTTTCTTGACTACAAACTTGATTACTGAAAGAGCTTTATTCAAGTGCATTATTTTCTTCACAATGGCGAAGTCATTACTTAAGAGGAAATTTCCACATAATGTCGTGTTCAGATTGAAGAAGTCACGGTACCACCTTCTCATTTGGACAGTGATTTGTGAGGACAGACAAACAGGGAAAAGTAATATAAGCCTTTGTGGAAGGGAAAAAACTGTGATCCTGGCACCAGTCTAGTAAATCTGAATTCAATATAACAGTTCTAGCTATTGCCTGTGGGAAGCATCAGCTTGAGTTTTAGCTGCTTGACGAAATGAAAACCCAAGTTACCTGCTCTTTATGGTTATTTTAGCCTAAGTTAAGATTTTTTTTTCTCTCTTAATAGCATTTGTGACCTATGAAAATTCAGCTCTGGCATGGCAAAATAAGAGAGAGCAACAACACAGCTTTGCCAGCTCCTCTTCAAAGCTTAGTCATTTTTCTTTCAACCTTCTCCTACTTTTGGCATATTTATTTCCTCTTCAGGATTTTTGTCCTGCCTTTCACTGCTGATTTACCTTAAATATTGCAGAGCTGGGTAACCTCTCTCTCATCCACAGACTGAATCCCCAAGGGCTTGCTACAGCTTGAGATGAACTGACTCCAACGCTCAGAGCACGGACAAAACACATCATTAGTCATTTGAAACCTGGCGAATAAGAACTAGATAAGTCAATATATTATTACAAGACCGACTCAAGGTACCAAGATAGAGCCCTGATGTAAAACCTGGAACAGAATAACAGTAGACCAGATAATGAAGAAGGTAGCTGAGATGCAAAATTCCTCAAGGTCCCAGGGCTAAACAGTAGTGAAACTATACAGAGAAATTTAGCTCCCTGCTTTATCGGATTAAAAATTTGCAAAAAACCCAATATTGAAGTCCACTCACAATATTTTTCTTTTTTTTCTCCAGTTGATGCTAAGGTGCTTAATCAGAATAAGATGCTGCTGTTACCTTGAATGCTTTAAAGATTATCACTCTCATTTACAAGGTGAAAGGAATCTGTCCCAACTAGGTAACATAACTCTGCAAAGCCAGGCTAGAGTCTCCTACCCCACAGAGACTAGAAGTTAGTAAAATCGTTAATTTTGTTTTTCTAATTAGCCATTAGCATGATAAGTTTTCATCTTGGTGATTGCTCCTCTAATCTATAGCACAGTGACACAAGTGGAGGCCAGCTGGATAAGAAAAGACTGAATGGACTTACAGTAGATTATTATTATTATTAATTGCTAATTACTCAGCACCATACATAAACAGAAGTTTTTTAGTAGGTAACAAAGCAATAAGTAGCTCACAGCTCTGAGTTATTGTGGCTCAAGGGGACATAATGTAAAACTATGCTCATCTATTTACCTTTTTTTTTCAGCTACTGTGTGATGGTTCCACATGCCCGAACATCCTTTGGTATCTGGTTCAGCAATACAGTAGCAATCTACTACACTGTCGGCCTCTGGGATTTCTTATTCTGTTGGTATGTCAGGACTGCTCTGGGCTAGGGAGCTGCTGTGCAAAGGTGGTGAAAAACTGCAAGAGCTCCTCAGAGTCCTCCAGATCTGAGAGGAGGGAAAGACACAGAGACAATGATCAGAAGGTTAATTCATGGCAACTACAACATGGTTTCCTTAGTGCTATGTCTCATGTCCTCCACTGACATGTGCAGGTGAAGTACAATCACAGAACTGTTTAGGATGGAAAAGACATTTAAGATCATTGAGTCCAACTGTTGACCTAGAAATGCCAGGTCCACCACTAAACCATGGTCCCTGAACACCACGTCTACACAGCTTTGAAATCCCTTCAGGGATGGTGACTCCATCACTTCCCTGGGCAGCCTGTTCCAATACTTGACAACGATTTTGGTGAAGCATTTTTTTCCCAATATCAAATCTAAACCTTCCCTGGCACAACTTGAAGCCATTTCCTCCTGTCATATATAAGAACTCTGCAGAAAGTGAGTCCAATGGACTTATTATTTTTTTTGACATGCTTTACTGTCTACTAGAAATTTGTAGCATATCCATATACATGTTTAGCTGTGGATGCATTTCTATGCTGCATATGTATATGTGTTACCTGTGCACATAAAAGATTATTGTATGTGTTTCTACTTAGGTGTCATTTAGTCAGTATTGTGTAATGGAGAGAAGTAAGTCTTGAACCCTCATTTTAATTCTCAAGGTAGCTGGATTGTTCTGTGAGCTGTCCTGTAAAAACAGACTGGTGACATTTGTGAAGGAACATGAGGATCTTAATGAAATACCTGAGGTGGTCCCAAGGACCAGAACTTCAGCCACATATGGAGATACCAGCAATGTGTTTTCCAGCTTGGTGACACAGAGCTAGTCACCGTAGTGAAATTCAATAATGTCACGCAGACATTACTTTCCGTCTTGGATTTGTGCCTATTACTCTTTTGGCCCTCATTTCAGGGGGAGTAATTCTTCCTCTGTGCTTTAAAAGAAGTTTTCTTATCCTTCAAAATTCTCCATTGTTCTGCAACTCAAGAAACTTGGCAAAACGTGGCTTGTCAGCACAAATCTTTTGTCTCCAGATAAAAAACAGTTTCTCATCCTTACCTAGTCTCCATCTCTACCTGTTTGTCATTTATTAACTACTCAGTCTAGCAGTTTTCTAGGATTGACACTCAGAAAAAAAAGTATTTGATGTTTGTACAACATCTTAAACAAAGACTTTGTCTCAAGATTAGAATTCTTAGTTAGTGCAGATAATTTGTTTATTTTACATGCAGTAGAAGGGATATAAAAAGATTTGTCTCAAGGCATTTATTGATATTGAAGGTTTTTTTATCATACACTTTTTCACTGTTTCTCCATGACAGACATGTACTGGTAAACTCCAAGTGTTCCAGATAAATGAATTAGCATTACAATGGAGTTACTCTTTCCAGTTCTGCTCTTGCCACCATATTTCTGGATGTGGTGACTTTGTTGTTGGAGATAACGGAAATAACTTGTATTTCCCCCTTCAGCAAGTGTCAGTGAAATAATTCCCTAATTCCAACAGTTCTGAATTATTGGAGGAAAAAATAATGAAGGTTTGTGGCATCCAATAACAAAAATTGGGGTGAAGTGTTAAATATTGTTCTCAAAGCATGTATGGTTTTTTTCAGGCATTTTATTAAGGATTTTTTTCGTTTACATCTCCATCACATAGCCCCCCAAAAGTGCTGTTGTCAGCCCTCCATGAGAAGTGGGTGTCTCCAAGTACCAGGGCAGTATCTCTGGGAAATGACACCTCAGTGGAGAGCTACCCCACCCCTCTTCCACCACAGTCAGACAACTTCTGCTCTGAAGCTTCAACTTTGTTAAACTTTTTACCCCAACCCCTTTTCTTCATAAAAGATATTTTCAGCCAAGTATATCTCTTTTAAAAGCTTTCCGCTGAGCAATGTGGATTTTTGAGTCTGCTTAAAATTCTGTCTTGGGATATCCTTGTTTTCAAATGGTAAGTCTGGAGAGATACAGAGCACAAGAGAAGGATCTGACCCTGGGGGCTTAAGCAGATCGTCAATCAATCTCCTTTCTCTTTTCTTTTATTTTATTTGGCTGCTTTTGCTTTCTGAGTAAATTGAGGTGAAGATTATCTGATCAGAGCACTAAGCCCGCTCTGCTCATGGCACAAAGATTTAAATGTCCACAACCAACCTTCCAGCATAAGGGTCCAGACCCGAAGTAAATGTAATTCTAGCAAGAATTTATTTTTTTTAATTAATATTCAATCGCTTCTTTCTATTTCTTTATTTTCTTGGCTTTTTTTCTCAAAGTGGAAGAACCTTAAAGGTTAAAGTCTTGTGCAGTTGTGACATTCTAGTCAATTTTGTGAGAAACATGATAAGATCACAAAAAGTGTTATTCAGAGGATGAGGTTTCAATCTTGTTTTACTTGTGAGATACAGAGCACCAGAGCACAGTGTTCGGCTCTATTTCCTTTCTTTCACCAGGGGTTTCTTGTAGGTGAGATGACTGCTTAGCTCTTAGATTATATTAAAGGTATCAGCCTGTTTCTGATTGATGTTCAAGGAAGAAAAACATGCAGTTTTTCAGCCCTTTGCGTCAGACTTAAATTCAGAGTCAGCAGTAAGAGAGAGATGTTCAGAAAGCTGGGAAAAGATGCTGCATACCTAATTGCAACATTAACCAGTGAAATATTAGCAAATTTATTGGGCTTTTCCTATTTAAAAAAAAAATTAAAGGAAGCTCATTACGCTCCGTAATCCTGCTTAAATATTCATCATGTTGTTAATGAACCACATCCATTTTTAAAACGTTCAACCTGAGACATGGTCTAACATGATTTGATAATAATATAATTTCTGTATAACCGTAAAAGGGATAAGAACAGTAAAAATAATTGTATCTCTAAACACCTTACCCAGTTTTCTTCTGACTAATGAGCAGCTGTTTTTCATTAGCAGCATCATTTTATCTCCAGCCTATCAACCTGCACAGCTGGGCATATTAGAAATAGCTCAAGTGCATAGTGGAACGTATGTTTCCTAAATTGCAGAAACAAATGAGACTGAGGTATTGGGGCATCTTTTTTTTTTTTTTTTTTTTTTTTTTGAAAAAAGGAAAAGATGGTTTAAGGCTAATTTCTCTCACACTATTCTACACCATTGTGTAATATCTGGAGACTTACATAAATATATATATATTTTTATATATTTATTTATTTTTATATATATTTGTATTTATATATATGTAGGGATACCACTGCTCTGTCTGCTGTAGAAGATACAGAAAAGATAATTTCTATCTTTCAGAGTTTTTGCTAAAAGTTGCAGAAATATAGGGAGCCAAAACCCTTTGCTCAAGCTTATGGAGTAAGTAAGAAGCAGCTAAAGCAGAAATTGTTGCATCTGCCTCTCCCAGGCCTCTAACCTATCCACCTCTCTGTATTAACAAGCAATTCACTTAAAAGAAGACTAATGAGTGAGTCTGGGTTTTGAATGGTGTAAAATAAAACAGGACCTGGTCCAAAGTATTTTTTTGTCATCTTGCAGCTTTCCAGGGACTTACTAGTGATGTTCAGTAGATACCAACAAAGTAAGATTTTTGGTAGTTCTCATAATCTAATTTAGTTCTTGTCTTGGGAAAATATAGAAAAAAAATAGCCTAAGGCCAATTTCAAATGACAAAAGGTCATTCTGAAAGAAGAAGTAGTTAGGAAACCCTACTCGACTCATTGATTTTACTTATATTGTATTTATTTCTCCTTTGCCTTCCTCAGACATTGTAAATGGTGCAGATTATTCCGAGGAAGGCCAAAAGATGCCCATTGGCACACTGACCCAAAAGACAGAATGACCTGTTGAAAGGCCTCCTTGACTTGCTGTCATCCTTCAGTCCAAATTGTCTTCAAAAAATCTTTTTTTTTGCCCCCACAGTTATCCGCTAATTGAAAACTTCAGGTGAAATAGGCTCTGAAAAACATACTACTACAAAAAAATAATAATGCACCTTCACTAACAAACCCTGTCCGGTGTTTCTGCAGTGGATATTACAATGGCAGGAAGGGAACTAGCAAGGATACAAGTTTTCATGGAGAAGTTGCCAGGTAAGAGTGAGGAGTGGATTGCAGTATATGTACTTTATTCGTAGAGATCATTGAAACCCTGTTTGTCGGTTAAAACATCATGAAATCCTATTATATACATGGTCTGAGTAGTTCACTGTAGTTGATTTTGACAGTAGCAAAGGGCATAGTTAAGCTGTAATAACACTAAGACCATGGTAATATGATGTAGGTTTGATTTCTGTAACCAGTAGGAAATACACCCGGGTGTATTAACTGGTGTCTAAGTGATGCTTAGAAAATATGTTAAATAGACAAAATAAGATAGTAAAAGAATGGTCCCTGATGCTTCAGATGTGCCTGGATGACACGATACCTCGTTTTTATCAGGCTGTTAGGAATAAATTGTAAAATTGTTTTAAATTTTAACTATGAAGCTTACCAGTTCCTTTCCGAGGTATATAATGATGATTTTTCTGTAACAAGTACTGTGTGACTGGCAGCAGCACAGGTTGCATTCTTAATCTGCTTTCGCTGGTGTCTTTTTTGTGTCTGCTGATATGAATCCCCAAAATTGTCCATTGTGATAAAGAAAAAAAAAATGTTCAATTACTTTAAAATGTAGTCGCTCTGCCTCAACCCTAGTATAAAATACAACCTGTGAGATACATTTCTTACTGCCTCTTCACCTATGCATGCCTCAGTTTCCCTATTTTTAAATTAGCAACCATCTTCATTTGATACATGGAGCTATTGTGAGTCATTAATGCTTGGAAAGCGTCTACACTTTCAACTCTTCTGAAAAGAATATTTCTTTCACCATGGGAAAAGAAATAATTAAACATCAAGCTCCTCAGTATGGTAGATTAAGTCCATAGTTACTCTCAAATGTGCCCTACTTGGGAATCTGGTTTCTTTTTTTTTGAAATTCATTAAATATTGTCTCAGCAGGACAAAACTTGCTGTGTGGCAGGACCTTGTCTTTGCTAAATTTCATGACCTCTCTGGAAATTTGTTGGATTCCCATCTCAGTCTGTTACTATACACTATGTCCAGAGAAAATATTCATTTCCCTGGAAATGGATGGGCAGCAGTAAATATCCCTCCACTCCCAGAACTTCTAAACTGCACGTGCAGGAGCAGAAAAATATCCCAACGGTAACAATGAAGCATCTATCAAAACGTCGACACTAATATTTAAGGAAATCTTGCACAACTCAACTTGCAACATGTAGATAGATCTATATTAGCTGTTTCAAAGCAGTCTTATCATATCCCAACCCATTTGCTCTGTCCTAGGAACTAAACCAGGATCCAAACAATCCTTGCAGACAGTGATTTAATAACAGATAGTTTGTGCTGAATGAAATGAAATAGTGGGAAAGTCAAACAAAGCCACCTCCTGTCAGAATTGACATAATTCTGCTCTAGAATACAGCTTTAGAAGGGATAATTTGGCCTCCAAATTTCAGATTACGGAAGTAATCCTTTGATTAGAAAGAACTTCTAGGTATACCTAGAGATATTTAAAACAGAGTTGTAGCCAATGCTTATCAGGATGAGGAGTGGCCTGATCCAGACAAGTCCTGAAAACCTCCAAGGGTGCATATCCTACACTCCTTCTTGCAACCTGGTTGACCATTGCCTCTCCTCCTAGAGAAGTTTTGCCTTCCTTATGTCTAGTGCCAACCTTCCAGGCTACCCAGAAAGCCTCCCAACATGCTCCAGTATATGTTTTCATGTGAGAGCACACTATTGGCTCACAGTCAACCTCAAATGCGTTGTCACCTCTGGGTACTTCTTTGCAGGGCTGCTAGAGCAGCAGCTGATTCCCAGCCTGTTCTGGTCTGTGGGTGTACTGGTTTGGGTTGGATAGATTTAATTGTCTTCATAGTAGCTGATAAGGTGCTGTGGCTTAGATTTGTGCTGAAAACAGTGTTGATAACACAGGGATATTTTAATTATTGCTGAACAGTGCTCACACAGAGTCAAAGTCTCTTCTGTTTCTCACTCCACTCCACCAGCGAGGAGGCTGGGTGTGCACAAGAAGTTAGGAGGAGACACAGCTGGAAAAGATGACCCTAACTGATCAAAGGGATGTTCCAGATCATATAGCATCATACTCAGCATATAAAGCTGGGGGAAAGAAGGAGGAAGAGGGCATAACCAGTATTAGGACATTTGTCTTCCCAGGTCACCATGAATGAAGTTATATGATGGAGCTCTATTCTCCTTAAAATGCCTGAATACGTGCCCGTCCATGGAAAGTGGTGAATTAATTCTTTGTCTTGATTTGCTTGCATGTGTGTTTTTTGTTTTACTTATTAAGCTGTCGACCCACGAATTTTTATGCTTTTACCTTTCTAATTCTTTTCGTCATTCCACTGGAGGGGAGAGAATGAGGAGCTGAGTAGGGCTGAGCTCTCTGCTGTGGTTAACCCACACCATGATTTCCAAGCCCAGATCCAGAGCTGTGTATTTGTCCTTTCTGAACCTCAAGAAGTGTCCATTGGAACAATTCTCAAAATTTTCAGTGACTGAAACTCTATTAGTGAATCAGTCACTCCTCCTAGTTTAATATCAATCATAAATTTGTTGAGAGTGGATCTGATGATTTCATCTTGATCAGTTGTAAAAATACTGAACAATATATATGCTCCAGTAACAACTCTCAGAGTGCAATGGTTGTTAATAGATGAGACCTTGTGTAGAGTCAGATGCAAGTAAAGAGAATGCCTTCCCTGTCTCTCCTGCAGAATAAGATACCTTTACTTTTAATCACAGTGTCAAATTACTCTGCAATATTTTTTTCCAGAATAAATATGCTAGTCAACCTCCCTATTAAAAAAAAATAAAATAGACAATCCCTACTTCTCAGTTACATCTCTTGCTGGCTGCTTGTTTATTACAGCTCAGCATGTGAAGTTAGAGTCTCATTATTTATTTAATCATTACTTGATATTCCTATCTTTAAAGACAAAAATATTTGCAGAAGACCTTGAAATAAGTCATGTGCTTGCACTCAGAAGTATGATGTACTTGTCTTCCTGTATACTCCTTGCTCTAGGAAAGCAATCAAAATCACTATACTGAGTTAACTACCAGCTGCCAGCTTTGTTGACCTTGTTTGTTTGGAAATTAAAAGGCAGACCATGGCAGAGCTGAACTGAATAACCTGGTAGTGCAGAGAGACAGGCAGAATAGAGGTGCTCTGCTCATTTACAGAGCATCAGGCGGATTATACCCCACTTAGTCACTGATTTTAGACGGGAGCAGTGTTTGAAATCAGGAGAGAAATGCAGGAAATTTTTTATCTCCATATACCTTGAAATAACAACACAGTTTTGTTTTGTTTTTTTTCTTTTTTTTTTTTTTTTTCCCAAAGGACTCAAGAAGCTAAATTTATGCTGGGCTTTATTAGTATCCACTAGCATCTTTGTAGAGATATATATTTATATTCTGCTGCTCAATGGCAATAGTTAAAGCAACTACCACACAGTAGTAACAGTTTTAAACACAACTCTGTTAAACACTGACATCCAGAAAGACAACACTGGCTCTTGAAAATGGGCAACTGGTGATGTAAAAGGAAGTGATTTAAGGATGTAATTTATCACAGAAAACAGAATTGTAAAGAGCTCCAATAAACTAAACGAGGAATAAGAAGTCTCCTTCTGTATTGTGTGGGAAAGAAGGAGGGGGAAGATACATTGGTTTACATCAGAGAGTCTACATCTTCACTTGAGTGGAAATCCAAATTCTGTGGTGGACCAGGTGATATTTTCAGGTAGAAATGTGTCCATTCTTCCCAGTATCAGTTACCACTTTGTTCTTCTTGTCTCGTATGATTTTCCTTCAGGTATGGCACACTGACCCACATGTTAGTCATCAACTTTTAGAGCTTGTGTCGACTCCAGGTACTGATGCCCTTACAGTTTCAGCCCAGTCTTATCTCATTATTCAGGTCAGTCAGGGTTATTTCCATAATTATTTATCTTGCACAGAGAGTTTCCTGGTCCATCCCTGTCCTAGGAGCTGGCTGCAGTCATCAGTCCCTACAGGGGATTAATTTGACTGAAGTGACAAATGTAAAAACGGTGAGGTAAACCAACTCACACAATTTTACTCTTTCTTCTCCCTTTTTTAAACGTCCCATTTAATTTACTGTGGAGCGACAGGAGTCCTTTATGAAGCAGACCTATAGAGGCCATAATTCCACTGCGCATTGCTGCAAATTGCTTTCTGCCCACCAGTCCTTTCCTCTCTCCGGTCACATTTATCCTATTAAATGTGGAATTCAACACTTGAACTGGAATCTAACTCTCTTTTTGGTCAGAGAGGTCTAAATGTTACAGTTAAGGTGTAATGTAATGCATCCTGTTTTAAAGTTGATGTGCAAAGCGGTTCAGCTGGATTGCACCCTGAAAGGGCTTATTTCCCTCCAATGCTTGATGAAATGAAGCTGGGATGACTAGGTCGAATGTAAATATCTGTATTATATACATAGAAACATTGAATGGTTTGTATTGGAAGGGATCTTAAAGATCATCTAGTGAGGTTATGTAAGGGTTTGATCCTGGCCAGCAGCCAGGTGACCGCACAGCTCCTCTATCACTCCCCCTTCTCTGCTAGACAGGGGCAGAAAATATAACCAAGGGCCCTTGGTTTGAGATAAGGACGGGGAGATCACCCACACTTACTGTTCCAGGCAAAATAGGCTTGATTTTGGAGAAATTAGTTAAATCTATTAGAGAACAAATCAGAGAAGAGTAATGAGAGATAAAAACTTTTAAAAAAAATTTATAACACCTTCCCCCGACCCCTCCCTTCCTCCTGGATTTAGTATCAATCCCAATTTATCCACCTTCTACCCCAGAGCAGCACAGGGGGAGAGGGAATGGGGACTGTGGTCAGTTCTGTAATGTCATCTCCATCACTTCTTCCTCCGAGGGAGGACTCTTCACTCTTCCCCTGGGCCATTGCAGGGTCCCTCTCATGGGAGACGATCTTCACACACTTTTCTCCGAAGTGAGCCCTCTCACAAGAGACAGTTCATCACAAACTGCCCCAACATGTCTCTCCATGGTGTGCAATCCTTCAGGGGAAACTGCTCCAGCACGAGTCCCCCTTGGTATCACAGAGTCCCCTCAGCCAACCTGCTCCAGCGTGGGCTTCTCTCTCTCCATGGACTACAGGCTCTGACAACAACCTGTTCCAACACGGGCTTCCCATGGGACTACAGGCCCTTTCAGGCATCCACCCGCTCCAGCCTGGGGTCCTTCATGGGCTACAGGTGGACATCTACACCCCGTCACCTCCATGGGCTGCAAGGTTACATTCTACCTCATCATGGTCTTCCCCATGGCCCAGGGGACTCTCTGCTCTGTGCCTGGAGCATATCCTTCCCCCTCCTACACTGACCTTGGTGTCTTCACATATTCTCACTCCTCTGTCTCTCTGTCAGTTGTGTGGTGCAGTTCTTTTTTACCTGTTTCTTAAATATGTTTTCACAGAGGCATTTCCATCCTGTTATCACTGATAGGCTCAGCCTTGGCAAGTGACGGGTCTGTCTTGGGAGCTGGCCGGCATTGGCTCTATCAGACTTAGGATAAACTTCTGGTAGCTTCTTACAGAAACCACCCTGCAGCCCCCCTGCTGCTGAAATCTGCCCAGGCAAACCAAACACAGGTTACACGACAGTTTAACTTGTAGTATCAGCTTTTCCCATTCAAGGTATCCCCCCTTTATGTTTGCTTTTCTCCAGATTACTTGGGTTAGTGGCAACTGAGGACATTTGCCACCATCTGAAGAGTTATCAGCTGGCAAGGTCAAGAGGTTGGTGATGGTACTCCAAGATGTCAGGTGCCATTTGGAGAAAACAAAACTGTCCCATTTTGCTTAAGTGAAGAAGGGGAAGATGGCTCATACCTAAAGACAGAGGGAGGGAAATGAAGCAGTGCATCACTGAATAAAATATTTCTGAAATAGTAGTTTCTCCTAAAACTCTCTGAATGATGGTTTCCAACTGAGATTCAGAATACTGGCTAAATCCTCTTTATAACTCCCACGCTCATTTTTTCTTTCAGATGAGTAAAAACTTCAGTATGGGAAAAACTCAGTGATGAAAAATTACAAATATACTGAATATGCAGTACTTTGATGTAAACATCTTCGTGGTAGAAGGCCAGGTGTTATATTAAATAGTGTTTTAAACTAATTCCCATGGAAGTATTCCTTCTAGAAATCTGGCAAATCTTTGATTTTACAGAAATTTGTGAATTCCGGGGTATTATATGTTTGCAACAACTGCATTCAAATGCAAACAGAACTTGGGTTAGAGATGTTGAATTGCCTCCTACCTGATAATTTTATATGGAGGCTAACTTTCCTCTGGCCTCTCAAGGTCCTTACAATAGCTGAGTACAAGACTTCAGACTTCACTGCTGGTAGGTTTTGATCAATGATATTTAATTGGAGGTGATGACTGCTCAGTCTTGGCTGGAAGCAGCGATCATATACATATATGAAGGCTGAAACTGTCAATTAATCTACTCATTATTAGAGATAATTCTGTCCATTTGCTTTCCCAGTGTATGTATTTTATAGCTATACTTAGCAGAAGAACGATTGCCTAGAGCAGCAATATGAATGCTCCATAAAAGGTCTTTCTAAATGGATTGTATTAAAAAGCAGACTTATTTATGATCACTTCTTATGTCATGTTGCCTGCATGGCTTGCTTCGCTTCACAGAAATTCAGTTTTCTTGGGGGAAAGATTATATTTTTAAAAGCTTTTTAAAGGTATTCAGAATTAGGGCAGATTTTCCTTTACTGGTTTTAAGGAAATTTCTTCTGACGAGTGTGTAAAAAACCCCATTCATTACCAGACTATCCACTGTCACAAAAGTGCATGAATGGGGCAGTGAATGTATACATGCTGCGAGTTTGAGGGCTAAGCCCATACCAAAAGTCATCCTGTGATGTTAGAAAAAATTACAGGAAAAGATCGGAGAACAACTGTGCAGTTTTCAGGCAGCCTGACATGGGAAGTCCGAGGTATGAACCAGCTAACATTTTCCATCAGCGTTTACTAGTGCATGAGCTGTTACACCCTGAGGAAGCGTGTGAGATTAGCTGGGAGGTGGCAGAACGGGACAGAAATAGAACAAGGGCTCAAACTCACAATCAACATTTTTAATGGTGTGTTAAATTCTCACACCTCTGCTAATCTCAGTAATCAACTGTGCAGGCAGTCACAACGCTGTGCGAAGGCAGAAAGATCCATTTTAGCTTAAAGCCCCTCCATTAGCTCCCAGTTAACTTTGGAGGATATCTGCTAAACAATGAGAGTTTGATAGTGGAATTTAAGTAGCTTATTTTATTTTTTTTTGTTTCCCCCTCTCTGCCGTGTCAGTGATTCAAAGCCGAGACTGGTAGAGGAGGGGGAAGAGTGCAAAAGAAAGCTAAGCACCATGAGACTATCTCTTGAAAGACTTGAAATGCTGCAGTAAGTAGGGGTGTTTTCAATGACCTCTTATTTGCTCTCACTGGTTTTTGGTCCCTAATCACTTGTCAGTGACCAAAAAGACCAAGATTCAGCAGGCACCATGGATCTGATTGCAACATCAGCTGAGAAGCTGGAACTGATTGCGAGGTCATCAGGAAAGCCTGGATGGAGATTGACCTGCCACCGACATGAAGTTCTCTGACCTGCAGACTGTGGAAATCATTTGGAGGGAGGTCACATTTTTGAAGAGGAGAAGTAACCAGTTTTTTTTGAAGTTGGAGAGGTAACCAGTGGAATCTCTCTTTGTCAGTTCTGCTTTGCACTTGTCCGTATGGTTCCCCATCACAGCTGGCCAGAATGTAAGATCAGTGATACCCAGCCAGTGACATCCAAAGGGAGTCCACAGCAGCCAAACTCAGCCAGCCAATAAATCAAGAGGTTCAAGTACCTCCCCACACATGTAAATAAAGGGGAAAAATGTGTGCTGAGAGAAAAACTTTCCTTTCCTGTTAAATACAATTTGACAATGAAGTTATCTAAATAAGGTGATTTCCAGGCTTCTTCATTTATTTAAAAAAAATGAGCTGGGTTTTTCGGTTTTTTTGTGGGGTTTGAGTTTTGTTTTTCATTTGGATTTTTTGGGGGCTTGTTTGGGGGTTTTTTTTGGAATTGGAAATGTCTGACAAGCACCAGTCTTGCTAGGTTCCGAAGTCAGTCACTTGGATGGAGATCCAGGCCTTTGAAAGAGCTGTTTTTCCTCAGAAGTTCTTAATTTCATTTCACAAACCGATGCACAGACTCTGCAGCTGTGCAGATTGTGCGGGAAGGTGAAGCACTTACTGAACCAGGGGAGGAACTGCTCTTGCTGCTGCACAGGTGCATAATGTTGTCTACCTTATTCTGAGATATGCTCGTGAAGGCTTGCACATGCTTTTTAACTAAAAGCTCAGATGGGTGGAACTTGTCTGCTTTTAGCAGCATTTTAGCAGGTTTGAAAAAAAAAATCAGTTTTACTGTTGCAACTGAAGTGACAGATGGTAGAAGAGCAGGAGGGTTAGCAGGAAGAATATTGTAGGAGTCTGTGCAGATATAAATACTTAGCTAATAAATAAGTGGAGATAATAATGCTTGTGAATGTAGAAAAACAAAACAAAAAAATAAAGCAAGCTTGTTAAAATCTCTCTTCTTTTTTAATAATAATTATGGTTAAATCTAGCAGAGCTCTTTTTGTCAGTATATTTGACGGAGGAATCACTATGTGTTGCCATGGTGTTAGGTTTTCTTTTTCAGGGCAGAACCATGCATTTAAAAAAGAAACCTTTACCTTGTTGCTATGCAAGCACTACGTTGTGTTGTTATATCCCCAGAGAGCCGCAGAACAATATTGCAAGAAAGTCAATACCCTGGTAAGATAAACGCTCCCTTTCTTTGGCCTTTCATTCAAATGCAGTGCTGCAGTAATACCTAAGTCTGACGAATCCTCTGGAGGTCAGACCACAGAATTTCCAGCGTTCATGTCATTTATGTAAAACATCTCCCACTGATAAACTTGCAGCTGTATTTAAGACCCAATCTCCAACCTTGTGATGGAATGGGTCACTCCCAAGCAACAAACATTAGTTCACGTGTGTTGGGATTTTGTTCCAAGGGGCTGGGAAGCATCCTTTGCTTAAAAAAAAAAAAAAAAAATCACTAAAAATTAAAATTAATGCTACCAGCTAACTTACATATGAGAGATTTACTTGTGTGACTCACGCTTTGGAGGCTGAAGTTCCTAGGATGGAGGGTCACTGGCTGAAGAGGGACCGTTTAAGCAAATGAAGCTGAACCCAATCCTCGTTTGAACTCTGCTGAATTATTGCACCTTTAAGTCTGTTCAGATGAGAAAAATATTTAACCTACAGATTAGTTCAAATTCTTAATTATCAAAAATGTAGTCCAGCACTGTACAGTATCCATGCTGAGAAATCAGTTTAGCACAGATACAAAATAAAAATTCCACACATAATCATAGGATAGTGCTTCCAGCATCCTTTTATAACTGGAATTCAATGGAAACTGGAGTGTTTCCTCCTTTTCCCCTTTATAACATGAAGGGCTATGTCATACCACATTTGTGATAATACAGCATTATGCTATATGATACTGTATCTGCCAGGGTAACATGTCACAAAACGTGTCACCAATTAGCACAGACACTAATTACATTTTTCCTCTTGCTTTGCATAGGGACAATAACCAGGCCATGAAGAGAAATATTCCACACTGGTTTAGGAGTTAGTGAAAGCAATGAATGAGATTGGCTCCAGAGCCAATCTCCTTTGATTTACTTCATTAACCAATGAACTAATTAGATTCCTTCCTTCTAAAACCATTTTCTAAGAGTCTTATTTTGGCCATTGCAAAGTCTGTCACGATTTTTTTCAGAGCCTTTTTAACCCATTTAATAATGGATTAACATTGAAATGGTTGAAAAGAATAATCAGTGTCTAAATAGGAAAAATTGAGGAAAAAACTCATCAGTCCAAAAACTTTGAAGCTTATGTTTCATCCAACTCTTTTTACTTTTTCCTGCAGGGCAAATGTTTTCACTGTGAAGTGTTTATTTCTTTTTCAGTTCCTCTGACATGTCTACCCAGACATGTCATCAGAGTTGTTGGGCTGCTGATCTGTGTTTAAGAGAGAGTTGAGGTTAAGTAAGAGAGAGTTGAGGTTGCTCAGCCTGGAGAAGAGATGGCTCCAGGGAGGCATTACAGTGGCCTTCCAGTACTTAAAGGAAAAGTACAGGAAAGTTGTGGAGGAACCCTTGATGAGGAACTGTAGTGACAGGGCAAGTGGTGACTATTCCAAATTTAAAGAGGTTAAATTAAGATTAGGTGTTAGGAAGAAATTCTTTCTTGTGAAGGTAGAGAGACAGTGGACCAAGATGCCCAGATAAGTGGTAGAAAGTCCCTCCCTGGAGGTGTTTAAGGCCAGGTTGGATGGGGCTTCGAGCAAGCTGGTCTAGTGGAAGGCGTTCCTGCACGTGGCAGAAGGGTTGGAACTAAGTAATCTTTAAGGTCCCTTCAAACCAAAACCATTTAACGATTCTATGCTGCTCTCTGTTCAGCAAGACAGCTGTGAAGATGACAGAATGTATAACAATCCAAATAAAAACAGAAGACGATGTCTATTATTGAAGGTGGTTAACAGGTAGAAAGTTCTAACCATCATCTAGCTCCCTGATTCTCAAATGTATTGATTTGTGTAGTATTTATTTAATTGGAGAATTTACCATACATAACAGCCTTTTTTTTTTCTTTTTTTTTTTTCTTTTTCCTAGGGAGTTTTGGAGTTATTTTTTGCATTTGAATTAAATTACCTGTCTGCAGATAAAGAACACTAGAACATGACTAGCTTGTTGTATGCTGTGCATTGCAGTCCAAGGAAGAAAACTAGCTTTTGTATGCATTTTTACAGCCATCCAGGTATTAATCTCTCTAATAATTTCTGCACACCCTTCCTGAAATTTATTGGAAGAGTCATTCTATTGCCTCGCTTCTCATCCTACATGAAGTCTGTTTTGAGCAGATTTCTTTCCTTAAAGACTGGAAAATACATAAAGTCTTGGATATCTTCCCAAATTTAAATCATCAGTTCATATAGACTGTGAAATAAAATTTCGATCTTTCATCAAAGATACCTATAAATTCAAGAGCGAATGTCATAGTCTTGATTCTCAAAACTTACTGGAAGATGAACAATTGTCACTGCTTTCTAAATTCATTTCTTTCTCCAGGACCAGCTCTTTTGGCTGCTGTTTCTGTTGTGGCACATTCTCTATTTCTCCTATATCATTGATCTGATACAGGCTTGATTAAATAGTAGGACATCAATAAGAGAACAAAACCCATGACTCTGAACCTCAGTGCTACATCTAATTTAACACTGTGTCATCGAAAACAAACCTCTCTGGACATGGTCTAGCAACGTTTCTATGTAAAGGAAAACCAGCCCAATACATATGGCATTTCTGAGCATGGTGAACACATGGAGGATGGGGTCAGCAATTTTCTTCTCCTAAGTGCTTGGGTGACTTCATCAAGAGTTTTTCTCATTGAATTTAAAACACCACCAGCAACTTCTGAGCAGTACCTGGCCCGTCTGAACCTCAGTTCTACTCCACTATGACAAGTCCAGCAACAACTGCTTTCTTCATCAGAGTAAAATATGAAGTTTTTTTCTACAATCTAGAGGATTTATTTGTTTCTAAGTCAAGTAGATCAACTCTGAATCTATGTTAAACTACCAAGAAATGGTCAGGAATTTGGCAGTATAACATAAAATACATCATGGAGGAACTGCATGCAGAAATAGTAATTTAATTTCTAGGTGCTAACTGCAGTATTGCAGTATCCATCCCATAGTTAAGTCAGTGGTTATGAAGCATCCAGTGGCGTATTTCAGTTTAGCCAAAAGTCTTGAATTGGTCCCCTGAGTTCATATATAAATAGATGTAATTATGATACAATGAAATAAATTGTAATAAGAAAACTACTGTTGAAGTACTCTTAGAGATTCTTTGAAGACCAATTTAGTTGTATTGTACTATAAAGTTTTCTTTTGTGGAACACTAGCACTTCTAATGATTGTAGCTCAGCAAAAGTCAAGGTTTCACGGCATTTTCTCTAAGGTTGCCAGAAGTGTCATTCAAAAAATACAGGCAGCAGACTGCTCAGGGTTACACTATACCCAAGGAAAAGTTTGCCACTTCCTGAAGGGCAAAGCACTTGTGTTACACACGTGTGATGTGTCAGAAATGATATACCACCCAGGTAAACCTCTCAGTGATCCTAGGTCTGTTATTGTACGTCTTGATGGCGAAACGATCTCACTGTGTCTCAGCACACACCTACCAATGCCAGTGGATTCTCCACTGTTTAAATTGATTCTATCAGGTGATGTGTTGTTTGTTGGTTTAGGTTTGTTTGTTTTTTTTTTTTTAAATCAGTCTTCTCACAGAACTGAAGTGTGTTTAGCAGAATTAAAAAGAAAACAAACAAAACCCGCATACAAAACCAAAAAAAAGCTACACAGCATCTAACAGGTTTACCTGTGGGACAACTGGAACAAAATGCTTCTGATACTCTTGCGTTGTGTGTATTTTTGTGCTGTGGGTAGTAAAACCTAATGATAATAATCAATGTGTTGTAAGGAATTCCTTACACATTAATGAATGGCTTGAATGTTTACACTACTTCGATCTGATAATTTAAAGCTAAGACCTTATTACCAAAGTTGGATTTCTAAAAGTACTCAAAACCTGAGGAATGACTTTTATCCCTCAGCCCCCAAGCAAAAGAACTCCGGACTCTCTGAAGCCCTGTTTTGTTCTTTATTGCGTTCAGGAAATTTTTTCTCCCTGCAATTCGGAAAGATGTTACTCGATAGAAATGGAATTATGCTTTGGGGAACAAATTTTAGTTCCATAGCTCTATTTAGATGTTTCTGTGACCATTAAAATGCTAGAAGGGGCACAATGATCAATAGCACTGCACGAGAATCGTTGTGCCACAGTATCAGTATCAGAGATAAGGAGAACTTCCTACAGTCTGTACTATCAAACATAGTGAACTTTAATGTCCCACCACTTAGTCGTACAAAACCTTCCTTATGCCAACTCTTAAGAGACCACATAGATCCTGCTTTTAGTGTTGTCACATGTGCAACCATCTGGCATCAGGACGAGTGCCAAAACATGACTTGCATATTTGCTGGATTGGGGGACAGACATGTTTGACTGTGAGCTGAGCCGATTTTTTTTTGTGATATGTGCAAATATTGCTTCTCCCCACAGCTTGGAGAACCCAAGCTTTCACAGAGCTTGTTAACTCTGTCCTCATCCCCTGCATTCTGCCCTGCTCTGAGCCGTAAAATGTCTTTATGTTTGGCAGGTCAGTAAAACACAGAGCATCATCCTGTTTATTTTATAGCTAACTTCATTAGCAACAAACAGCAAGGACTGAAATACAGGGCTGTAAAAACCCAGCTTAGGTTTGTAATGTAAAGTAATTCAACTAATTAGTCCACTTAAACTTTTTAATGTGGTCTCTTGGTTTCCAAAGCGCTAAAATGCTTTTTAATGGCTGTTCCGCAGATTTTCATTGGATTGGCATCCCAGCTTTAGTCATGGAAGAACAAACCATATCTTAATATCTCTGTTTGTTATGCCAGAATTTCAACTGGTACGTGTTGATGTGACACCCACGGAGCCAGATGAAATGTGTCACTTTTCACCAGCTGAACCTTGTGCTCTTCATTAACAAGTCTAGAAGAGCTCCACTATAGTACTAGTTCACACTCTATACTTTTTTTGTCTAACAATAGAAAAAATGAACTAAAGAAATAGGTTCAGAACTTTCTAGAAAATTGCCTTGTACTTGTGTTGTGCAGCTCTTCTGAACGTACTTAACAGATCTGAAACTTCTATTATTAGACTTAGTACTCCCATGCGTGTGCTGGGATTTCTGGATTTATTCTAATCCAACATGCCTTCTTGGTCATTCACATTAATAGCTGACCCATGACTTCTGATCAAGTGATAATCATAGGCAAATGGATAAAAAATTTCAATCTGTGCTGGAAAATGAGGTCACACATATGAAAATGTGAGTATCTGCTAGTTTCTGTTGCAGCCATGCAGACAAATATTATTTGGAGATAATTCTAGTAAACTACAGAAATAATTGAAAAAATCAATCCAAAATCTCAAACTTTGGGTCATTTCCCTCCGATTGGCTAAATTATATTTTTCCCTAAAATCCTACATACATTTCCATTTAGGCAGATTAAGGATTTGTAAACTTCCTTTTCTTTAATAGAGCTTAATTTACATATCAAGGTCCTTAGAATTTAGTCTCAGGCTAGAAATTTCATGAGACCATTTTCACTACTCATGTGTTTTCTGGCCAGGAACAACAATCATATGATTTCAGTTGCTGTTTAGAATAGATTTTAGAAATGTTCTTTTATATTTATGGAATAAGAAAAAAAAATTCCTTTTAGAATATGTAACTCAATTAGACCATGCATGCTAAACATGCTGAGGATAACTTTCATATTAATTCAACTAGAAACATATCTTTTTTTGGTTTTCTCCTAAGTTTGTTTGAAAGAATTGATAATGAATTGAAGGATATGTCTGGACATAATATTGGTCCTTTGACAATTTTTTTTCCCTACATAATGTTTCAATAAAATTGAATTTCTTACACTGTGTACTCAAAACCGGCCAGAAAAACATTTCCATTCCATAGGGGAAGGAAAAAAAGCAACAACACAAAGGCATTTCAAAACATTTGATTTTTAATCAGGTTAAAGCTTGTGGCAATTGTGTGCAAAGCTTGATAAGAAATGTTAATGTACCCTAGACAACTTTCAAAGAAAGAGAACTACGTATCTCCTAATCAGATAGACATTTAATATATCTGGAAAACACAAGTGCTCAAAACATCCTTCATAGCTAGTATGTGTAACTTTTAGACAAAAGTTTGCAAACTGTTTGCATGGAATCCTTGTCACCTAATTTCGTCTACCGAGAAGGTAACTCTCTAGGTTAAACCAAACTCTCACTACAGAGGACAATGTTATTGTTGCCACCATGACAATTTGAAAATATAAGCAAGAAAGACTGTAAGGAGAAATAATAATTTTATTATTTATTTTATGGAGTTGGAGAAACTTAAACACATCTTCCACTTGCCCACAGTTCTCTTCATCTCTGAAACCAAAGATGGAGAAAGAAATAAATGCACTTATAGTGAATGATTCACCCCTTCCAAAGATAGATAGGATGACTCAGTCTCTGTAGGTGCCTATTCATCTCTATTGACCATAGAAGGACTCTGGTTGACAGGCTAACAGTAAACACTTAAGTTTAAGACAGAAAAAAATAGATGACATGCACTTTAGCTTGCAGTTATAATGCTCTCTCATACGAACCTTCTCCCTTTCGTTCTTTGCATGAATTCAGGTGCAACTTCTGAGTGCAATATTTAAAATTCATTTCTTTAGATAATGACAATCCATACATTTCCCTCTGAACTTCAGTCGGAAATACCTTAGTGTTCAGAATCATTGATTTATCTGTTCTCAGAGAGGAAGAGCAGTATTTTTTGTTACGTCATGCTAGTGACAAGTTGTGGACTTGGCAGTGCTAGGTTAGCTGTTGGACTCGATCTTAATGGACTTTTCAAACGTAAACATTTTTATGGTTCCGTGACTCTCTAAACAGTTCAGAGCTCTTCTGAGAAACAAATCTGAGAAGCTTCAGAAATTACAGCAACTCATGCTACTATCTGGTTGATATCAGCTGACAGTAAAATGACAACGTAGCTCTTGCTACAGAATGTTTTGCTGAACATGTTCTCTTGATCTCTCTGAGGTTCTCAGTATATTATCTCATATTTTCCAGATGACATAAGGATATAAATACCTTTTCTTCTTCATCTCCAGCTGTACCGGTTGCAAAACCGAGTACTTGCTGGAAAATAATCCTAAATCATTTTGGCAGAGAGGAGTAATTTTTCAAACAAGGTGAATAAATACATCACCATGGATGAAAAGCCACCCTAGGTAAAGAACTTTCTAGTATGTGGAAGTGGAAGTAAAGACACCCAAGACCAAGGGATATGGGCAGAGGTATTGTCAGAAATAGTATCAGTTGTTCATTTAGCTGGGTTAGAGGCAGAGACTAATCCCTTCTCTCTTTTTATGGTGATGTTGGGCCTTTTGAAAAGAATAAAGACAAGAGGAAGAGTAAGACCATCCACTAGGAAACCCAAGTAAGAACAACATAACTCTCAAAAGAGACAAAAAGCATTATGCACTCATGTTTCCCAGAGGCATCTTTAACAGCTGGCTCAGGAACAGACCAGATGCATTTTTTTTAGAGGCAGACTAGGCTGAACTGACTCAGTAAAGACTGGATATTGAAATCCAGCTCTTGAATCATAGACATCTCTGTCTTGTCTCAGTCAGGTTGTTTTTATTTTCCAACATTTATGACCATTTCTCCCTCTAATCAGTTCAATCCCCAGCTGCTGGCTGAGCATTGACAACAACATCCTCTAAAGTTTCAGAAGTTCTTTCTGAAAATGCTTGATGTCTGCCTCTATTTCCCTTCCAAGTATTTTTGCCTGAGCTGGACATCCACAACAGAGACAAAACCAGAAGCCTAGAGAGACTACATCACTCTGTATGAGACTGAAGACAGGATTACATTTTGCATGGATTCTGCTGGAGGGGAGAAAAGCCAAAGCAGAGCAGTCAAAAGTTTCTCTTTCTCCTCATCTTTCATGAAAGTCAAATGTCTTCACTCTTCCAAGCATGGTTACTGGTGTGCATTCACTCCAACTGATTAAGTGCAGAACCCTTAACTAATGTACCTGCTGAGAGAAGCCAAATGCTGCAGAGCATTACGTGGTTCACTGGAGAGTCGAGCCTGGCGTTCGCTGCCCATTGTGGGCTCATTTGTAATTTGCTTAATTTTGTGAATGCTGTGGATAACTGCCCGGGTAATTGCTAGGGGTGCACGTATATTAGAGGTTGGCATGTTTAAGGAAGAGAAATCTGTGAACAATTAGTTAACTTTGGTCGTGACTCCATTCTAATTAGATAATTTGCAATTAGTGATGAGGTACCCTGACTGTTGTTCTTTTCCCATGTTTTCCACACTCTTTCCAGCTAGCTGCTGAGCTGTGCTTTGCTTCTTGTGCAGATTTCCCTGAAATTCACAATGTGTGCTTGGCTAAGTGTTGCAGTGGCAAGTAAATCTATCGGGAAGGTATGCAAATGGCGAGCTGCAGAGCACACTGTGAGCAGAATGGCTTTGTGACTCCAGCTCTGGCCAAGGACTCAGCAGGGTATTGCTCCTAGCCTTGTTTCCTATCTGCTTTGTGATTATTGGCACATGAATTAATCACTTTAGGCTTTCTTCTGTACCCAAAGAGTAGATCGTAAAGCATATATTTTTTCCTAGGCTGTCTTCAGTGCCTTCATCTTTTTTTCATCCTCTTTTAAGTAGATGCTGAACTTCTCTTTCTAGTATCCAGAATAAAGGCACTGTCCTCCTACTGCCATCCAAATCATGGTGTAATCTTTTTTACACTCCTCACAATCACCAAATACATCCTCTTTCTCCCAGCCACACCATGTGCTCCCTCAGGAGCAGCTGTGGCCTTCTTGTACCTACTCTCGCGGGCCCCATTCTTTAAAATAGGGACAGGGTTTATTCTTTTGTCCCATTCATGACCTTTTCCATAAAACACAACATTCTGACATTGCAAGATCTTTTTTTTTCTATATACAATGACCAAGCACAGATGAAATTCCTGAATGTAGGTGAAAACGTCTCGTAAAATATCTCATCTCAGGTTTCATTTAGATAAAATTAGAGTTTGGGAGGCTGATCCTGTGGTGGAGAAACTTACCCTTCTCCTAGTACACTCATTTAAGACCCATTTTCTCTTTTAGTACTATGAGAATATAAGGTGATACCTGAGCAAAATAGATAAAAAAAAAACAAACATACAAAGGATAAGTATTCTGGGCTTGTTGCCCTTCAAAATGACTTTCAGATTTGAACAAATACATGAAGAATCAATACCTGCAATCAAGTTACAAATGACCAGTCTTGGATTCTCTCTGTCAACCTTTTAGAGAGTCTCTACAAGTATTTTAATTCATATCTGGACAGAAAATCCAGCTGTACTCGTTAGCAACTGCAGAGTCCTTACTCAGATATGTGCTTCTTATAGTTCATTAAAGCCGAGGGCAAAGACTCCACCCGCAGAGAAAGTCCGATTAGCAGAATTTGTTGATCTGTCCTTCATCCCTTCATCAACAAGATGAAGGCACGGCTCGGATGTGTTTTGGGACCTGGTGAAATGTCAACCCTATTCATATCTTTGATCCTGGACATCAAAGTCCTCCAGGGAATTAGCCCAGTCCATCTGAGGACTTGTTTCCTGTATGTTTTCCAAAGACTTGAGAGACACATCATCTGTGTGGGAGGAAGAGGGTTGTGAATGAGACTCTCAGGGGCATTTCAAGGCACAAAGTTTGGTGTGAAACTTTTTGTTAGAGCACAAATATCACCAGTTCCTAATGAAAAGCTTGGTAACATGATACAAAATAATTACCTATAGAGGGAAAAAAGAAACATGAAGATCTCACTCCAATATTTTATGAAATGTTCAGCACCATCTTGAATAACATTTCTACATACATATTTAAAAACATTAGTTAAATACATGCTCTACTTGACTAAATACAGAGTTGTGCCTGCTCTTAGGGCTACTTTCCTGCTTCCAGGGAATGTTGTCTTCTGACCCTGCCAGACCATTCCTCGATACATGAATTTTCTGTCACACAGATGTGCAAGAGATACATAATCCTTGAAATCAGTAGGTGTTCAGGGATAAAATAGATGATTAAAATCCAGAGATATAAGAAAATTGTGAACTGGGAAATACTGACACTGACTTGGAGTGACACATGTTGCTACTTCAACTTCTCAGTGTCCCAAGTGTCTAGAGCCGCTTATACCTGGTAGAGGTTAGGGTCAAGGTGATTCGTTTCGATCGCAAAGGTGAAATTAAGATACAAACGGTGTCAGATGTCACAAAAGTAAAACCCTTTATTGACTAACAACCACTGGAGAGCAATAGGAAAGAAAGATAAGGAAAAGGAAAAGCGAAGCAGTAAAATGTTTAGAATAGCAAGAAGTATAGTTACCACCACAGATCCAGCGACGTCTCGTAGGTCCGCCTGTTTCGATTCGGTGGGGAAGATCTCCAAAGAACAGCTGTTCATGGTGGCATTTTATAGTGTTCCAAGAGCCGCTTTGCTTATCCTCCGCCTGTTCAGCGCATGCGGGTGAGGGTCGTCAGGAGCGATCTTCACCCCCCCCCCAGCGTCGCCTCTGTCAGCGGGGCATGCCTAGGTGTCCGGAGGGCCCATTTTTTGCAGATGTAGGATGACTTAACGGTTTGTGTACCTTCGCGCTTGCACACCGTTGAGCTTTTGCGCTTGCAGGGCAGCTGCCTTATCTGCAGTTACATCGGTGAGCTCACACACCGGTGGGCTTGCAAGACAACAGCTGTATTGGCAGTTGAGGCAGGCCCAGAAGTTGTTGTTCAGAACTTCGAGCCCCCTGGCTTATCAGGGCTGGGCCCTGAAGTCATCTTTATCAATAGTCAAGTCAAGTCGTGGGGCTTATCAGGGCTGAGCTCTGAAGTTGTTGTTTTAGAACTTATCAGAGGTCCCAGTTTGTAACGGCAGCCTTGTCGTTTAGGTTTTAACACAGTCTCTTCTTCACAGAGTCTTTTAGCAAGGATGAAACAAATATTTCTTCATGGGGCATTTTAGCAAGTTTTAACACCAGCAAGGTTGAGGCAAAAGTTCTTAAAACAGTCTCTTACACCAAGGTACAACTCTGACAGGGGCTGGTGATCCCAATGTCATGAGTAGAGCCTACTGCACATTATCAAAGAGGTGTTCTGTTCCTCAGATCTGACCCCCAGGCAGACAAGCAAGCGGGAAAGAAAATAATTTTATTTAGAGACATCTGTTTTGAGATATTAACTAGTAAATAATGCATAAGTCGAGATGATGTTTTTGGCACCATAGCACTGCACAGCTGAATAAAAAAATAAGAGAACCATGAAGTAAAACCAAATGTTACACTCGATCCGTTTCTTGGCAGCTAAAGTTAATAAGTTTGGGAGACTATAAGCAAATGGGAAACAGGCTTTTGTTAGCTTGTTTGTTTGTTTGTTTCCCCGAAGCTGTCATTTCTCTAAAGCATTGAATGGTCATTTCCACAAAGCGACGTGAGGGTCCTGTCTTATCTGACCAGTAGGTCAGGCATATCATGGTATGACTAATAGGAAGAAATCTTCCAGTCTTCCACCCTTCCTTCTTTTCATGCAATGCAGTTATTTCTAAGTGGTTTCAGGTGCCATCAGGTATTCCAGGAAAAACTCCTCCAGTTTCGAAATACTGTACTCTAGCTTGTGGCAGTTCAGGCTCCCCAGTAACTCATCTGTGCAACCACTGAGTTGGAAGAAGGGTTGGTAGGCAGCTAGAAGCAATCCTATCCTCACCTTGCTCTAGCAGGAATTCTTTGCTAGGACTGAGTTTTCATCTCCATCTGTGTTGAAGTCACCAGTTGGCCCAAATGGACATAGAGCTGAATTACAAAGCAGTTTTTCTAGTCTGGAACACTGAAAACTCTTCCATGTGTTCTAATGAGTTTGGAACTGGATCAAAATCTGTGGGAATTGTGTTACAGGCTTGCGTAGAACCCAGATTTGGTTGGCTTCATGCATTTGAAGGCCAGTTTGCAAATTTGCTCATGTAAGGACTTCCTACTATTTGGGTTTCACTCGAAAGACTTCATCAGCCTCTCTGAAGAACACACTGTCACTATCCCTGTCCCATCATACAGTCAGGGATTGCCTTTGTGGCTGGTATAGAGCCTTCTTCAGTTATAAATCCACTTATGGGTTTCTTTTCTCCTCACTGCCATTGGGTCTTAACAGCTAAAGCACAACTTGTTTATCTTCTGTATTGCAGTGGCACCCACAGAACTACTCAGAGTCAGGGCTATCGACCTACTCATGACCGTGTTTCTTATTCCCAGTTTCTGTCTCTGACAGCTCTTTTGGATGCCACAGCAATACAAATGGTAACGTAATAAGAGTGGGTGAGTTTTTCTTCCTGGCAAAATGACAACTCAACCAGAGGTCAGCAAAGTAAGACCAGCGGCTGAGTGTGCATTTCTAAAAACAAATGGAAAAAGTTGACTTCCCCAGGTTATGTCAAAGTCACAGATAGGACAAAGCATGGTTCAAGCACTGTGATTCACAGACCACTCACGGTCATGATGTGTGTTCTGTGAGTGTTTCACCGGATATGATAGAGTAGAAACATTAACAAGTTCATTAACTGAACCTTTCGTGTCAAAAATTCTGACTGGTCCAGCAGGAATTTTGAGCATTAATGGTGCTGGTCCAAAAAGATAGAAAACTACTTTTTAAACTATTACTTAATGCTGCTTGTCATCTCTGTAACATTTTCTAAAGCTGGCCTGAATGCATTTTGTTTGTATATCTATAATCTAATATAGCTTGTAAAGAGAGAAAAGAACTATTCGTATCACAGGTATTTCTAAAGTGAGCATCCCCCTCCCACCCTAGAAAAGAGCATTCAGTAAAATTAGTCTTTTTAGATTTAGTCACTAGTGAAAATGAAGAACATCCCAAAGTCTAACTCCAGTTCAGACACCATAGTCATGCTGAAAGATTTTTCTGTGATGCTTGTCTTGTCTTTGCAAACACTCATCTTTTACTACATTGTATCAGTACTTACAAAATCTCATGGGCCCTAAAGTATGCAAAAAGGGATTAAATGCATTTAGAAGAGATCTGAGGGAAATTTTGCATTTTACATAGGTTTAATATGCTCCTCTGTGTTTAGTATCTCTCACCCACTACCAGCCCATGAAGGGTCTACTAGACTTAGTAAATCTCTTTCATTCACTTACTTAGCAGAAAGTGCTTAATAGACACCACTGGAATTTTGTAAAGTGCTCTTGCTCTGATGCTGATTAATAGGAAACCATGTAAAATATATAAACGATTTCTGGTCTTAGATTAATGTTCTGTCTTACTTAATTCTAGGGGTTAGAGGGAGGCTCAGGTTATTTTCTTATACTTGTTTTAGTCATATTTATTTTTTAATGGAGCTTCCCATTAAAAGTGAAATAGGAGCATATTAAAGGATGAAGATGAGAACATAGCCATTATTTCTAAAGGATAAAATGTTGTAAGTCTGTAGAAGACAGTCTGTCTCAAGTTGTCTTAATTAAACAGAAGTCTGAGAAGTGCTTTTCCTACCCAGTTTTAGGTGTAGGGAAGGAGATGTAAAACAATCTAAGAAACTTAATGTTAACATGAGTATCTCCTAGGTCTGAGTGAAGGCTGACTAGCTAGGAATTTCCTACCAGGAGCTACAATTTAAACTAAGGTATTTAAACATTGTTTCTTTAATATTTTACTTGTTTTTAAATTTAACTGAAATATTTTTAGAATTATTTGGCATCATCTGCTTTTTCTGTTAGTGGTGCTTGAGGGCACTTACCTGAGTAATTTATTGCAATTGTTTACTGAATCTTAGTTGAGAGGTAGAAAATGTCACTAGCAGATATCTGTTCCAAACTCAGCTTAGACCTGTATAGATTCAGAATTTTTATTGCACATCAACTCTTTAACTGAAACAAAACTGGGAATCACAGGAGGAATGTATTCAAAGCTTAAAGCTGAGACTATAATTGTCACCAAACAACAATTCTCTTGTTTGTAGTCTCAGCAAATAGGTGAAATCCTAATTGTAATTGGAAATTGTACTGAATTTTTGACACCTTTGTCCAGAACAGGATCAAACAATTTGGTAGAGCATAAATGGGAGATTTGAGTAGTGTTGCACAAGGGAATTAATGTGAGATTTATTTCTCCAGGATATACAATCATAATTTTCTTTGAAGAAGGTAGAAGGGGAGAATTATTTAGGATCGACTGTAACACCTGGCAGGCAATGTTTTAGTTAAGGTACCTTGTAATCCTCTCTTTGAGCAAACAGGCAAACAAGGTTTGCCAATTTCCTTTCTGGTGAGCTGTCAGGTCCTATCATGGATGGCCAATCAGTTTATTTCTGAGGAGAGGATGGGAGAAGATAGAGGAAAGAAGAGGATGTTGCAGCTCATAGAATCATGGAATCATAGAATGTTAGGAGTCGGAAGGGGCCTCTAGAGATCATCTAGTTCAACCCCCCTGCCAGAGCAGGATCCCCTAGGGCAGGCACACAGGAACATGTCCAGGCGGGTTTTGAAGGGTTCCAGAGAAGAAGACTCCACATCCTCTCTGGGCAGCCTGTGCCAGGGCTCCGTCACCCTCACAGGGAAGAAGTTTCTCTTCAAGTTGAGGCAGAACTTCCTATGTTCTAACTTAAACCCATTATTTCTTGTTCTATTACTTGGCACCACTGTGGAGAGACTGGCACATTCCTCTTGACTCCTCCTCCTCAGGTATACATTACTAAGGTCCCCTCTCAACCTTCTCTTTTCAAGACTAAACAGCCCCAGTTCTTTCAGTCTTTCTTCATATGAGAGAAGTTCAAGACCCCTTGATCCTCCTCGTAGCTCTCCGTTGGACTCTCTCCAGTAGGTTCCTGTCTCTGTGGAACTGGGGACTCGAAAATTGAACACAATATTCCAGGTGTGGCAGAGTAGAGGGGGAGGATAACCTCCCTAGACCTGCTGGACACAGTTTTCTTAATGCCCTCCAGGATCACATTGGCCCTCTTGGCCACAAGGGCAGGTTGCTGTCCCATGGACAACTCACTGTCCACTGGGACTCCAAGGTCTTTCTCCATGGGGCTGCTTTCCAGCAGGACGTCCCCTAATCTATACTGGTGCCTGGTGTTACTCCCCAGATGCAGGACTCTACACTTGTCCTTACTGAACTTCATAGGGTTCCCCTTTGCCCAGCTCTTCAGCCTGCCCAGATCTCGTTGGGTGGCAGCACAACCTACCTATGTGTCAGCCACCCCTCCCAGTTTTGTATAAAGCTGCTATAATCCATATCAATTTGGAAGGATTTCAGCCAATAGGAGGATAATACTCATATGGCTGCAGCATATAAAGGTTCCCCTTTAAGTAGACAACAACTCTTAACTAGTTATTTAAAGTTCCCCAGTGATCACACAGGATGGACTGGTAGATGAATCCAGGTGGTGATTCATCCCAATCTAAGACAGATATCTAAGATAAGCGGGATGAATCATCCAGCAGATATATCATGTCTCTCCAGTGCTACAAAAGGACCAAAACAAGTAGATAGACATCTAATTCAGACCACTGAATTTACTTGAAACGAGTCTGTGTCCTAATCTGTATTTAGGAGCTCAGGAATAATAGTTTCTTGAACTGACTGAGTAAGAAGGTTTTATAGAGGAACTGTAGGTTTACCTAGTCTTTCTTATTACCGTCCAGCCTTTAACTTTGTTAATGGGAAGGTTAGGACATCCTTTTCCAGGTTTTCATTTTTGAATATAAAACGTATGCAATGGAACAAGAGAAACCTTACTGTATTAAACCACACTCTATTATTCAGCAGCCAATGCTTAATTACTCACAAAAAAAGAGTGTGAAAAGGTTTCCCCAGTTGAAGAGGTGAGCTACAAATTTCCAGTGAGCAATGACAGTGAGACATCCTACATCCTTTCACTTTGTTCAGGCAACATCAATAAATGCACAGTCACCTTTTCTCTTCTATGCACTAACAGAGCTTTTTATATAGGGTAAATTCCATATGTTTACCTAGAGGTAGTTGCAGTATACAATAAACTTGGCAAAGAAAAAAACAATCGAAATTCATCTTTCAGTTTGACCCCAGAAGTCTGGGCATAAGGAAAACTTCTTCACCACTTCAAGGACTATTCGTGAAATTTGAAGTTTGAGATCTAATCAATTTTTCTGTCACTTCCAGTTACTTACATGTTTCTTTGTATTCTGCCATAATATCATATTAAAAATGAGCCTTTTTGCTGCAAAGACTTTCCTGGCAACTAATGAAACAAGCTATTGGAAAGTTATCTTGATGTTGGTCATAAAATTCCCCTTTATTTATTTTCCTTCTTCATTATTTGCTACAGAGTGAAGAATTATCCTGAGCCAGCAATTAATTCAATAGCCTTACTCCCTCTTCTGTTCTTGCATTACTCACACGAGCTCCTTTATTAGTGATTTATGTTCACAATGCACCTGAGCTTGCACTTATTTTGATAGTCACTATCTAGATGAAGTTACTGGTCTGTGTCATTGCACATTATCAGTCACCCAAAAAGAAGACAGCCCAGCTCCTCAGGTATTCTACCCGAGTGCAAAAATAATTAGTGCAAATAAAGCTATATGGGGTGAATTTCACTCTCAGGCTCTATCCTTTCCTTTAATATTCATAACAATACTTTTTCTTTCAACTCTGTAAAATATATTTTAGTGGACTCTTTATATTAATGGCAATATTATGTATCTTTTTTTGATATTTTAATTCTTGATATCTTAAGACTGGACATCCTATTCCAGTGACCCCAAAGATATTCTTCAGATGACAGGATTTCCTGCTTAATCTTTAAAATCTCTCCACTTTTGGCAGGCAGGATCACGGAACGTATATATTTGTATATAGATTCCTCTGCACTGCAGTCGTTCTGTTGCCCGTAAACAGAGACACAAACCAACAGAGTGTCAGTTTATGCGGTGCTTTATTCAGGGCCCGGGAAACCTGCGGACTAGCGTCCAAAGTCAGGATTCCGAAGACCCTCATTCTCTGTTCAGTTTTTATACCTTTTACAATTTGGCTTACATGCAGAATTCTACATCTTTGTTTTCTTAATGTAATTACATCTAGTCTCATATTTCATACATATAACAATTGGTAATCACCCCCCAAACTTATAAATTTTCATGCTTGTCTAACCTAAGGATAATGGTTAACTAATTCCCATCACCAGAACCCCTTTTTATACAATACGCCTTTCTTATTCCTAAGCAACTGTTTCGTTATTTCTGCTAGTTCTGTTTGTCCTATATGCACTACCGATTCCTTTAATCATTGTTCCTTCTTCTTCAGCATACTCCTTCTTGTTTCCCAAGACTTGTTATTCTCATAAGGCCTACCTGGCCAGTCAAAGCCTTAACCTAACTACTTCTACAATTTTAATTCTACTTTATTTGCAACAGTTCTAATTCCACTGACTATTTTTACTGCTGAATGGTTTCATCGTAGGAACCTATACACTTTGCTAGCTAAGGTGTTACTGGCCATAAGGTGCTAATCTGACCCTTGAGTTAGTCCTCCTGCATATTCCACGTGCTTGGTTTACACACAACACGCTGATCTCACAAAGTCCAACATACAGAATTTAAACTGCAAACAGAAATTAATCATGAGCTTCAGATGATACAACAAACTGTTCAGGAAATTTTGAAGCCTTTACTTCAATGTACTTTTACTTTTTATCTTGTCTAGCCTTAGGGTTCCTTCCTCTTTTGTTTCCTTTCCAGTCAGCAGAGATAGACTTGGATAATTCCCATGGGCAACTGAAGCTATCCGAGATGCGAATCACTCTGAAGTGTAGAATCTTCTCCTTTGAATTTAGATGGAGCATAAACCACTATCTTTTCTTACTAGGTGATTTAGTTAGGTACTAAAAGTTAAACAGGATTAACCTATGAACAATATTCTGTGTGCAAATAGTTTTCCAAGCACAGGTCGTTGAACAAAGACCCACATTATATATGTAATTTAAGTATGTGATCACTGTTAGATCCATTTTGATTTTAAAAATATTTTGACAAATTCGTGCACCCGAAGAACCAGTGTCTAACTCGTGTAATTTGGTTGTAAAATGTCAGTGAACTACATCAGTTCCGAGTTGTGCTTGGACTAAAGTATCAACTCCATGGACTGCACAAGTTCTACTTGCCGAGGTTGTCTTACGCCTAACATTAAAGAATAACAATTCCTACAAAAATCTGCATTTCTAGATTATGGTTTTGACTTCATGCCACCTTGTCAACTGGTGTAGTTGTCAACTGGTGTAGTGTGATAGCTCTAATTCTAACTGACTTGTGAATTTATAATAAATTATATCAAGCAAAAAAAATAACTCAGTAGCCACTGAGATTCCAGTGACTTAAGATTCATTTGGAAGCCCAATGACAGTTCTAGATGCTGCAAATGATGGCATAGACATAATGCAGTCCCCTTGTCTCCAAGCTTTTCAAAGAAAGAAGTTTAAAGTTTTCTTTTATCTTCCTCCTTTCGTTTTTCTGGTATTTTTTCCTTGACAGCCTTCACTGTGAAGGCGTCATTTTGTGATGTTTTGACTACCACTGTCATATCCTGTGATCCTTGTACCTCCTCTTCCAACACTATCTCTCCCAGAGAGATTGTATCTACTTATAAAGCAACACTCTGTTTATAAAAATCGTTCAAGTAGATTAAATCAGTGACCTCTAGATCAATACATGTATCATCAATACATGTATCATTTAGTAATACTTTTACCTCTACTTTATCTTTTTTTGTTGTTGTTGTTGTCCTCATGTATTAGCATATAAGTGCAAATACTTTACTACTTACCGTGTTCTGAAAGCACATGAAAAAGATAAGTGCATTTTGTACATTGACATTTGAAATACAGGTCATTTTATCTAAGCTGAGAAAACACTTCCTTTCTTTCTTTTCCATCTTTAGTTTAAAGCCTGTTGAATCTATTAGCCTTTACAATTTTGCATAAAAGATTTTGGTATTGCTGCTGTTTAAATAGAAACCATTTAATCATCGACTCTATTAGGAGACTAACAAGAACTTGCTATTTAATTTATTTGCAGATTTTTGCTCTTGCTAAGTGTTTTTGGTGTAGCGTTCAGGCACTAAATTACTAACAAAGGTGTTCAGTAAGACCTGGGGGAACAAATGACACTTTGAGGTAATTTGAATGCCATTTTTTAATACTTTTAAGTTGTGTGGAGGAGGGAGGAACTAAGCTGCGGGATTTAGGGGATTTACCCACTCCTGAAAGTGTCATTGTTGGACTGTATGGCCTTAGTTAAATTACTAGAACCAACGTTTTCTGATTTGCATGACTAAATCAAGGTCTCTAAAAGGGGCTTTGTTTTTCAGGGATTCAAAAGCTGCAGCTCTTACTTCAGTTAAAAAGTAAGCAAGCCTGAAAAAATGTGTGACTTCCAGTAGAAGAGACTAATGACGTACGTAATTCATATGTCTCTGTGTGTGCCTATAATGCATAAAGGCTGTGCACTAGGAGAGGTAATTGTTTCACAAAACCTTAGAACATATGAGATATGCTACAATTTGCTTATAAATATATCCAATGTTGAAAATATTTCTCTTACTTAAAATTCAATCTCTAATTCATCTGAACTTCTTCAGTTTGAAAATTGATGAAAAACTGTTTTCACCTGCTATTTTTCCTTCTCAGAACTAATTGAGTCCAGGATTCTTGAAGATGTTCTTATAGACCAAACAGGAGTGTAGTTTCCCATGAATTTCTTACCCAGTAGTACCAGATAGATATTTCTGTAGTGATTTCCATGCCAAAGGGATATGTTTTAGAATAAACCAACATCTTAGTATCAGAAGGTATCTGTGCTAAACTTAAAATGTGTTTCAGATTCAGCTGGCAAATTTCAGACTAACACAAACGTACTCCATCCTTGTTTTTCTGGTGTGCACACCTTGCTCTGCTTTCCCAGACAAAAATGATTCCATTATGTTACAGTTTTTACAGCTCTGAACCCTTCAAAGACATCTGGTAAATCATAATCTCTACAACAGCAAAATCAGGCTGCATTTCTATATAAAGCATAAAATACACTCTAGGTACAGAAACTCATTAGACAGAGCTTTAACATTAGCTTTAAATTTAGATTTAGATAGAGAAATTCAACTTGGAATGTAGATGAATGGGGTACCGAGGATCTTAGACTTGTAACAGGAATATCTTAGTACTATTATTTGTATTCCGGACCCTAAAATAGTTGAAGGATTGGCTGGAGGTATTGTTAGGCTTGTCTGAGTGAAAAATAGAGGAACACAGATAATAGGAGGTGTCTCAGAGTTTCAGGAAATAGCATGAATAGAGGCCTCTGGGGTGCTCGATCAGTGTATTTACTGTATAGCCATAAGCCCACTCATTAAAAGGCCATTAAGCAAATTAGAAAGTGGGTAACCACTCCTCACAACCTGTTGTTTATTTGCAGGTCAATGTAGGCTAATAGAGCTTTTTGTTCTTCACAAACACTTCTCATGACATAAACAGATTCCAGTAAAAATCTAGTTCATCTATTACAATTTCAGGCTCACTGGAAGAGATAAATAGGACATTAAACATGTACAGAAGTTTAAATTGGCAAAATCCCATCTGTTCCGATCCTTCCTCTAGAAATGCAGAAGCCCACAATCCATCAGTCTTGTGGCACCAGCCAAGCAATTAAGGCTGCTGACACAGTCCTTTCAGAGTGACGTGTTTGTGCTGAATGAAAAAGTGAATTTCTGTATGCAGTGCACACTCTGTGGAAAGGGGGCAAAATGACACAGGCTTTTTTCATCCCTTTTCTATCTCAATAGAGCATTGAAATGGCCGTTGGGAAGTGAGGATGATAATTTGGCTTGCCCCAAAAGCCAAAATTACCCAGTCTTAAAACTGAATCCAACTCTATTACAAGAATAAATACTTTTCTATAGAAATATAAGGCAAAGTGGTTAATATTCCTGACATCACAAACCACACACTAAGATTGTTATATAAGTGAAAACCACATGGCAGGTGTCATGTATGAGGGAGAACTCATGTCTGAAACAGCTATAGAAATATTTTAACATGGGCTATGACAGTGATTTGCTGTAAACCCAGCAGTCCTCTGTGGGTTTATGCAAGATTTGAGCATGCAGTTACATCTCAAGAAAATCAATCATGGCCACAGCAGCAGATTCTTGATGGCTTAGTTTTTCTGGCAGCTGGGAACTGGGAGTAACAATCAGCACCTTGCCAGCACATGAAGCAGCCTCAGGAGCTGGACTTGAATAGCTCAAGTGCTAATATATTTGATTCCAGTCAGGGCACAAGTAATGTCACATAGAATTATGATTTCGCAATTTGGGAACCTCTATATAGCTTTCTGTAAAAGTTTTGCCATACTCAATTAAATAATCTTTTCCTAAGAACAGGATTATTGAATACTACTCCTAATGCATCTCTGCTAAGAAATAAGTGATATCAAGATAATCTGATTTGATTTACGCATTTAGTTCCTAATAGTCTTTTGAGGGAGGACTTAAAATCTACTGGGTCACCTCTGTAGTTTGCAGATGATGAATTGTCAAACATAGTTAAATTAGAAGTCTTTAGATAGAAATATACAGAATCGGAAGCTACACTCCAGCAGAGGGAGATGAAGGAATAGGGGTTAAGAATTAGGTGTTAGGACAAAAGAGGATGATCCCTAAAGGTCCCTTCCGACCCCCAACATTCTATGATTCTATATCCTGGAGGCAGAGACAAACTCACAGACAGAGAAGGACTGATGAAGGGAAAGAATCTGGAAGAGTAAGATGTGCTTGATGTAGCTGATGGTAAAACGGACTTACAGAATCAGAACCATAGCATTATTAAGGTTCAAAAAGACCTCTAAGATCAAGTCCAACCACCAATTCAGTACTACCATGACCACTAAATAATGTCCTGAAGTACCATGTCTACACATTTTTTTTAAACATCTCCAGGGATGGTGACTCCACCACTTCCCTGGGCAGCCTGTTCTAATGCACCATTATAGTAGCATTTCTTCAGTAAAGATAGAAATTAGCTATTTCATTGGCTCCAGGGAAAGATGATTTTGCTGGGGAGGAAAGTACTTCAGAATTTCTGATGCCTCCTGCAGTGTTTAGAATAACTGGAAAAGATTAAGCAGAAACTGGAAAAGATTAAGCTCTAATCATATCCACTTATTTTGTTGGGTTTTCTTTAGTTACGAAAATAAATTTTATAGTAGCTTTATTGCAAAGGAATTTCGAGTGTTCAGTAGTTATGAAATACCTGAAATATTATTGCTTCTGTAGTAAAAAAATTAGTTTCCCTTCTGAATCCGTATTATACCTTTGTTAGAGACACAGTCATGATCCTGGTTCAGTATCTCCATGGTTTTCTAGTACAAAATGTATGGGTGGAGCAGAGTGACTTCTGACTTTTTCAATATCTTTTATCCTTACATATAAGAATGATAATTCTACTGTTAGGATCTTTTCTCCTCCAGATGACCCAACTATTTTACAGTTCAGCCAAGAGGGAAACAGTTCCTATTTACAACTCACCAAGGGAGAAGTTGAAATCTCGTTGGTCAGGACTACTCTGGGCCACTTTTGAATTGTCTTTGAACTTTATGATCATGACAACAATGACAAAATGGAAAAGTGATGAGTAAATCACTCTGCCCCTTAAAGCAGAAAATGTTTGACTCCCTGTAGAGGTGAGAGAGTGAATGGGAGAGAATGATAGACATGTTATTAAAACCATTTAAGAATAATACTAATTTTGTTAACTTGGCCCTATAACTAATACCGAAATAGCCATAATCCTTATTAAGTGGCCCATTTAAGTTAGATGTGTTTTTCCTTCTTTCATAGTGTGAAGTGAAATTGCCATCCCTGTGAAAAGTGGAAGATATGAGTATTTCATTCATGCCCTGACATTGGGCGTGGTGATACCTCTAGTGAGCAGAAGGTGGAATACCCTTGAAGAGTTATTGAAAACTGTCTACATCTGAAAAAAGAACCCTAAGCTACCTTTATTGCCAGTGGAGAGCTGGGACTTAAATCAGTTGGGTAAGCGCTGGTGTTTAGCAATATTTGAAACATTTTAATGTGCCCGTGACATTCAACCGATAGGACACCAGACCTTTTAGACTGACAAATGAACTCCAACAGTGACATACCAGGGCATCTCCAATGGCACTGGATGCTTTTGTTTAGCTACCTTAAAAGAGTCTGTAGCCAGCAGGACTAATAGATTGTAGTGTGTAATTCAAGTCTTCCTAATGTAGGTCTGCATACTGAATCAGAGGAATTGTACCCTAAACTCCTGCCATTCTGTTGTCTCAATGTCCTTCAGCTACAGCAGAATACCACATAACTTGGTTTAGTGTAGATACCTACACTGTAGGCATCTGAATTTATTGGGAACGAATTCTGCTTAAACTGAACTCAGGCAGCTTGCATACGTCCTTCTGAAGAATGGACAAATGGAAAGCTCAGCTCTAACACCATCATCCTGGCTCAGACTTGCTTGTATTGGACTCCTTTGTTTTTGCTATTGCCTGTTATCCTTGCTGGATATCTTATGATTGATATGGAAAAGTGTAACCATTGCTGTGATTAACTTGTCCGATTCTAGGGGTTTGGCTCAACAGTATTAGTTTTTCTGCCAGCCCCAAGCAAATATTATAAAAGACGTGCTGGAAACGATGCCATATCCCATAAAATACTGAGCTTCTGCTTCATACAAAGCACATCTGAATTGAAAATATTGGTCTTCTTAGATAGACACTATATTTCTTCTACCTTGCCACAAGCAGGCTCAGAGAGATAATGACCCTGGCCTTAGAAGACCACATTATTCACCTTGAACGGTAACAAGTGATGCTGTTTCAGTGTGCTAACTGTACTGCTTTCAAGGCCTAAATTACCTAGGAAACATAGATGGATGAGCAAATGGTCTTCAGTGTGAATTGATTCTCCCTCCTGGAGCTTTGCATGTTTGTGTTTGTGGATACCCAAGTCTCCCTCCTTCCTACTGATTAATGAAGAAAACCCTTTTTCCCCTCCTCATGATAGCACAGTTCACCTAAGAACAGAAAGATGGATACCCAATGTAAGATGAATGCAATGCTAAAAGGAAAAGCTTTCTGATTATTTTGTGGAAGAAGAGAGAAATGATAGAGTGTGTCAGAGTACCTATTCTATTCCCTGGAGAGAGTATATAAAACATTCACACTCCCTTGCGTTTTTTGAATGCATATTTCAAGTCTTTTTTGATGTTCCCACATGCTTACAAAACCTGGAGCAAGCACGAACATGAAGTTACGTTAAAAAGTGTTGAAGAGCAAGTCTGGAAGGAGGTGCAAATAAGAGGAGGTCCATTTCCTGCTTGACCATCCTCTCCTACGGATGTACCTAAGGTCAAGGACATAGATTTTATTTTTTTTTGAAAAGCTGCAGTTAGAGGAAGTGCTGGAGGACTCTTTTTCATGCACAGAGGACAACATCAAGACACTGACTACTCAGAGAACTGAGACTCTCATTTGGCACACATTGGATAGCAGATAGTGTGACGTCTGTCTCAAAAATATGCTTGGCTCCATGCTTACCTAGCAGAGATAAATTGCCCCTCCGGTCAGGTTCTGGCATGTTCATTTTTTCTACCAATACCTTGTCTACTTGTAAAGCATGAAGAGATAAGTATTCTATTGGTATATCCTTCTCTTTACCTTACAATGCTTACTATTTCTGGATAAGATTTTAATGCAAGTTTCATTTTTTGAGTCTTCTTACAAAGTAAAAAAAATCTTTTTTAAGACCTAGTTTGGTTTTACAAAAGGAAATAATAAACTCTAAACATTCATTTGAAGATTATCCATCCACAAGCAGAATGTGGTCACAACATTACAGAACCATCACGTAGAGCCTTTTCAGTTGAAATACTGAAATCCTTCTAACTAAGCATCTTCTTGCTGTCAATAAATAAATAGATAAGTGTCTGAAGCTCCTCAGAAGAGGGACTTGCAATAATTATTTTCTCCATCAAATAACTGTTTGTTGCCTTCTGACAGAGTCATCTGAAAAATAAAGTGTGGAAATGTCCTCACAGCTTTGGAAGCCGTTGCTCTTCCAAGGAGGGAGGAACAAAGTCACATGACCAATGCTACCCAATGCTATCTGTGGCTACTGAAGTACGTTCATACACCTCACAAGAGCTTTAGACACACTAGTACAGAATCACAGAATGACAGAATATTAGGGGTTGGAGGAGACCTCAAAAGATTATCTAGTCCAACCCCCTGCCAGAGCAGGATCACCTACAGTAGGTCACACAGGAACGCGTCCAGGTGGGTTTTGAATGTCTCCAGAGAAGGAGACTCCACAACCTCCCTGGGCAGCCTGTGCCAGGGCTCTGTCACTCTCACAGGGAAAAAATTTTTTCTAATATTTTTGTGGAACCTCCTGTGTTCCAGCTTGTACCCATTGCCCCTTGTCCTGTCACTGGAGGTCACTGAAAAGAGCCTGGGTCCATCTTCCTGACACTTCCCTTTGACATGTTTATAAACGTGAATGAGGTCACCCCTCAGCCTCCTCTTCTCCAAGCTAAGGAGCCCCAGCTCCTTCAGCCTTTCCTCATAAGGAAGATGTTCCACTCCCTTAATCATCCTCATGACTCTAGCAGGAGACTTCATGGCTGTATCTTCACCATCCTGAAAGACTCATTTCCAAAGTAGTCATCAATCCTGGGAGCTCACTCTTGCGACACCACTTCCAAAATGCATTATATCCAGGGTGCACTGTTAGCTTTAGAATAGTGGAGTCAGCTATTCACTTCTCTTCTTCTTAAGTGAAAATATGTAAGAAAGTATCTTCCATAATAACACTTAATTTTGGCAGCTGTCCAGAAAGCTCTAAGACTGCAAGGCAGGGTCTACATACCATGAAAGCAGAACTACGCATGCCAGCACTGTCAATCCTCTTAAGATACTCATAATTCCCAGCAGTTACGCCCAACTTCTCACCCAGCTGACTCTTGGCAATTTTCTCCTGCAGCACTAGTTAAATGCCCAGACTATTCAGAGGTTGGTTTCACTGTTTATCTCAATGGACTTTTCATCACATTTATTGCAATTGTCTCCTTTGGATTTCCTCCGAAAATAATGAGGCTAAAATTGAAAATACTGTGAGAGCTCTGGTTATCAGAACATTCCTCTTATCTAACAGCTCTTGGGTCAGTTATATGACTAGAAAATCTGACATGTGTTGAAAACTCAGTGCATTTATTTATAACTGTGGGCACCCATACAAATCCCCTGGCTCCAATTGTGTTCAGATAAACAGCCTGAGGCTGCATTATTTCATTCTTAAAGACATGGCTTGCTGTTCAAACACAGCCAGAAAAACAAGTTTTGCTGCTCGATTTACCTTCTTATACTGCTGGAAACATTTTAGTAGGGGTCATATGTTGATTACATTGACTATTAATCTGGATTAAAAGGGTCAGAAGAAAAGAGAGGTCTGGAGAGCAGTCTGGGTGCACACTGAAAAGACTTAGGTGAAATGTCTTTACTTGCTGACTTTCTGTAGAGAAGCAAAGCAGCCCAGCCCACATTACACTAGCCTCATAGTAATAACGATTCAGCATTCTGCTCCTTCCACTGCAGGAGAAATACCTTTTTTTTTTTTGTGTGTGGGTGAGCCTGAGCTGAAGACAGCTAGCTAATTAATGAAAAGGCACTGTTGACTACAAAGGACTTTAAATGAAGAGAATGTGTTTTCCTGTCTCTACGACTGTATCTATATCCCTTGAAAGAACAGCCTCGGAGGAAAGTTTAAATACTCTTAACATGTCACGCTTCTTACCACATCCTCCTAACAAGGCAGTTGCTCAGGAGTCACGTTGACACACTCTAGGTTGATGCTTTCTTATGGCCTGTGATTTCAAGCTTGCTTTCTCCAAGAGGGAAGACTTTCTCAAGGACTGCAGGTGTGGTAGAAACAGATCCAGTAGAAATATGAATTCTTGAAGGTTCAAAAAGAACAGTCAAACATTAGCTGTGATATCTTGCGTGGTCATTATGCTGAGTCCTGCTTCTGCTTCTTAGTATTCTCCAGATGCATGTTTGTTCACACCTGTCTAACACCAAGAGTAGAGCAAAATCCATTTTCTTTTTTTTCTCCAGAATTTCAACATGGCAAAGTTTGATTTCTTAAAAGATGAAAAAAAACACATTTTTTTCCCATGAGATAAAAAACTGTTACTTAGCATCATCAGCTATGTTTCATTAGTGCAAAGCATATTTCATTCAATATTTTCTGAACAATAGAAATACTACACACAAAGTTGATGTTAAGACACTCATTTAAAGGGAAATTAAAAGGAGTGTTTTTGCTTTACTGCAAAGAAAACCTTCTGACTTTGTCAAAACTAAAAGATGAAGTAATGATGGTTCATTTTATCATTTTCATGTTAAAAATGCCACTGGAACAGCGCACATTACTTTGAAATGTTTAGATCAAATTGCACTTTCTGCTGAAAAATTGTCTTGTCAATTTTATTCGTGGCTGAGTTTCCTGCTCCTTTTCATCATTTTGACCTATGTGTGTAGAGTTCCTAAGCCATCCTTCCCACATAAAGCTATCCAGCTTTGGGGTACGGATTTCGGTGGGGAAGAAGAATAGTTTTTAATGCTGTTACTCATATAGCAGAACAGCTTCAATTTCATGATGTGAGAAAAGGTTTGCACAGCAGTCATTCCCATTAAATTCTGACCCAGGCCAGCTATATCAACTCAGATACTTTATTTATACTGTCCAGATATGGACCGGGAACTCAGTCTCAAGAGCGATCTGCAAGTAACTTCATTTATACCCACTTCAGCCATATTTAAAATATGGGGCAATTTCAGAGAGATTTAACAGAGAAGCAGAAGCCAGAAACATTATATTCTTAAATACTTTTTGAAAATAGCCTAATAGAAGAGAAAGATGTGTTAATGTCCCTGCTAAGGGAGAAATTTCCCCATAAACTGAACTCTTAGCAGACATCAAGGGATCCCTTCAGGATCCGCAAGTCCAGAAGAAACCTTTAACACTTTTTTGGTTTATGAATCATTTACCGAAAAGCATAAGTCGAAAGAATTCCCCAGATACTTCTATGTATACAACAGACAGATTCAGTAATCCTGAGAGTTAGGAATGTCATATTTGTTTTTCCATAGCTGCATAAGAGCATAATTAAAATTGAACTGTAAAGTTAAACAATCACAGAATCACGGAATGTCAGGGGTTGGAAGGGACCTCTAGAGATCATCTAGTCCAGCCCCCCTGCCAGAGCAGGATCACCTACAGCAGGTCACACAGGAACACGTCCAGGCAGGTTTTGAATGTCTCCAGAGAAGGAGACTCCACAACCTCCCTGGGCAGCCTGTGCCAGGGCTCTGTCACCCTCACAGGGAAAAAGTTTTTTCTAATATTTTTATGGAACGTCCTATGTTCCAGATCCTTGTTCTGTCAATGGATGCCACTGAAAAGAGCCTGGCACCATCCTCCTGACACTCCCCCTTGACATATTTATAAACATGAATGAGGTCACCCCCTCAGCCTCCTCTTCTCCAAGCTAAAGAGCCCCAGCTCCTTCAGCCTTTCCTCATCAGGGAGATGTTCCACTCCCTTCATCTTCTTTGTGACTCCGTGCTTCTCCACAGATGCTTGAGGGCCGGTTTAGCTCAGTGGGTTGAGCGTGGTGTTTGAAACACCGAAGGTCGCGGGTTCGATTCCCATTCGGTTCTCACGTGTTGCCTGACCTAGTTGAGAGGTGGTGTCCCTGCCCACAACAGGGAGGTTGGATTAAAATGATCTCTAAGGTCCCTTCCAGCCCAGGCCATTCTATGATGATTCTATGATTCTCCATTAAATAATAATGTATATGTAAAATTTCCTGGAAAGTTTTGATACTGCAGACAACATTCAGAAGTCCAATAGCAAGGTTAGGAAAGCCTCAGCACTATCAAATAATCTCCAGAACATTCCCAATATTTACAACTCTTTCAGACTCACCAGGATGACAGTTCCTCTAATGAAATATTGCTGTGAGCAGCACGGCTCTATGTGCATGATGAGCCTGATGCATCCTCATTGTGAATGACTTGAAGGCACATAAACAGATCACCAATACTTTGCCCAGGCAAAAAAGGGTGAACTATGGTGACTTAAAAAATAATCACACTGATTGCAACTTGAAGGGTAGAGAGCGGTCATGAGTATTGAGACCATCTACATGAAGACTGATGAGAAAAAGACTGCTGAAGGTGAGAAATATTTGGCTACTGGAGCTAATGTATTTTGTCCCCAAAAAGTAGGCTACAAAGCTTAACAGATCATTTCTAGATTTTCTAGAATACTTTGAGAATGATGAGGAATGACACTAAAACACACGAGTGGGTGAGAAAACATGACATAAATGACTAATTTTAGACACCTATTGTATACAGCAGATACACCCATACTCACAGGAAATCCCGTTGCAGAATTTGCAACAATAAAAATCAACGGGCTTTTCTGCATGTAGTTGAACGTATTTCCTTTTTTTTGCCATGCAAGTTTGTAGCTAACTTTGACATAAATTCCTAAGTGATCAGGTAATAGACTTGAAATAAATAAAAGAATTCCACACAGTTTTAGATCAAATGAATAATTTACGTAGATTTGCACAAAATGCATGATTCAGTCATGTAATACATCATCAGAAGCTTTTATGGAAGGCAAATGTATACAAAGACTCAAAAATAGTTAGGACAGATTCGCAAAGAAAAGGCATATTGGCAGTTGTGAATTATGGTCATCCAGATACGGTCAACTCCCTGGGCACGTCTAAATTTCTGGTTTGCACACAGGGTTATATTAATCTATACTTACCTTGTTTCTGATACTATTTCCATCATCACCAGTTACATACCCCTTTCAGAGATTGGGTACCAAGTAAAAAGGACTGCTGACTGATCCAGTTGAGCAGTTCTCACACAGTTTTATTTGCAAATGTAATCCTTGGAATTAAGAGAAAGAAACATTTTTATGAACAGAGGCAGCATGACAACACTACAACTAATTGTGAAATGTTTTCCACTAAAAAGCTGAAAATTAAGAGCTCTGTTGTTTGCTTTCTAGCAACTAAATGTTCACATTTCAGTTGGAAGCTAATTAAAGGCAAGAAAAATCAATCAAATGAGCTGGTGAAAGAGTTGTTTCCAAAAAAACCCCATCCATTTTTCCAAAATAAATTGTGTTTTCTTGCATAAAATAAGAAAACTCAACTCAAACTAAATGGACTAGCACATACAATTTTTCATGTGTATACCTGAATGAAGTAATAACTTTTCACTTCACACCTCTCTCTAAATGAACATTGAGAAAACAAGCATAAATGAAATTGTCACAACAGGGAGGTGATTAGAGAAAGCTAGCATGGCGTCACAAAGGACAAATCGTGCCTGACTAATCTGGTGGTCTTCTGCAGTGGAATGACTGTGTTGGTGGATAAAGGAAGAGCAACTGATTCCATCTACCTAGTCTTCTGTAAGGCCTCTGACACAGTCCCACACAACATACCTGTCGCTAAACTGGAGAATTGCGGCTCTGATAGATGGACTATCCAATAGGTAAGGAATTGGCTGAATGGCCACATTCAGCTGGAACAGATGTTCTGTGAAGAAAAGTTGAAAGAATTGGTCTTGAGACCAGGAGAAGAGAAGGCTCCAGGGAGACTTTATTACGTGTTTTAAATACAGAAAGGACGTTTACAAGAAAGACGGAGACTTTTTACCAGCACCTCTAGTAACGGGACAAGATGTAACAGTTCCAAACTAAAAGGGGATTTATTTAGATTATATATAAGGAAGAAATTTTTTATGATGAGAGTAATGGGACAGTGGAAGAGGTTGCCCAGAGAAGCTGTGGAAGCTCCCTCTCATGAAGTGTTCAAGGTCAGACTGGACTGGGTTTTGAGCAACCTGGTCTGGTGGAAGGTGTCCCTGCCCATGGCAAGGGGATTGAAACTAGATGATCTTTGAACATTCTTTAATTCTATGTGGAAGAGTTTCTTTTTGTGGGGGAGGTGACTTCATGTATTAAATGAAAGTTTTCATAGATGAAATCATATCAGTGATTGCTGGTTTGTAGCCATTCATCAATAATTTTTGATGAAATTATAGAATCATAGAATGACCTAGGCTGGAAGGGACCTTAGAGATCATTTAATCCAACCTCTCTGTCATGGGCAGGGATGCCTCTCAACTAGATCAGGCAACACATGAGGACCGAACCTCATAAAAGATGACAGATACGTCAGTTAAAATGTCCCAAAGCAAAAGCTATTCAAACATGTGACTAAGTCCTTACATTTCTTAACTCCTACTTAATATGTCCATATTGTATAACTCAACAGTAAGTAAAAACCTGGCTTTCAGATCTCACTTAACCCTTGCATTTTAAAATTCAGTGAAGGAGCGAAAGAAGCACTAATAATAAAGACTGCAGAGATTATGAAAATTAATAAATGATGTATTTAATTATTATTAAAAAAATATCTACTGTCCTGCACAGAGAGATGCGTGATTAAACAAACCAATTTTTCCTGTCGGAAGACAGAGTAATGATGGTGATCATTGACTCTACTTGGGAAAAATTTCTTCAAATACTCTAAGTGGGGAGACTCGATTCTGAGAATTGACAGTAATGAGGAAGGATTCCAAAGCATAAGATAAGCCTGATGAGATTCAGCTGCAACTGCGTGAGTGCAACAAAACAATTTGCACAGTGTGTGTATTTGCTTGTGAGACCTCCAAGGGCTGCCTACCTGTCTTCTGCATTTACTCCAGTAAATTCCCCTTTCAGAGACCGAGTATTGAGCAAAAGGCACTGCTGACTGTTGTTGGGGATGCAGGGAAGGGAGTAGATCTTTTAATTGCAAACAACAATAATCTTGAAAGAAAGACTGCAACATATTTATTTTCTAGGTGGCTGGAAGAAAACCAGAAAATATTTTTTTAACAGTCTCTTACTTTCCAAAAACTGGTTTGGGATAATACCTAATGATGTATGAGCAAAGAATCACAAGAAGTATGACTGTTCTGGACTGATGCTGAGATGGAGTTTGACAGTGAATATGAGATGGGTAAGATTAAGAGACACAATGAAGGGGATTCAAGGCTAAAATGACTCTGGATGAAGTTGCATAACTCAGAGGTCTCAGAGATCACATCAGTCAGGAACATCTAACCACCTCATCTTGGTAACCAGAAACATTATTTTTTGTATGCTTTACACAATTATGATGAATGTAATTCTACAATGACAACAGCAGGAATTATTCTTTTATTCGCTTATTTTCTCTCTCTCAAGTCTTCACCTTATCATTCTCTCCACCTGATATTCAGCTCTAATCTGTCCTTCCTGATTTAACATGCCTCAGCATCCCAATTCCTTGAAAATATTTTTCAAAGAGAGGCAATTTTCACATCTCAAAGCATGCTGAAACATGAATCTGGACCTCTGTGCACAATGCCAGTTTCACTCCAAGATGAATTAATATTTTTTACACAGTGGATGAACATGGGCAACATGCCTAAACAGGCTATGCTTAGTGCACTGAAGCTGTTGAAGCCTATTTTCTACTTGATTTGGGTTGTAGATTCTTGGTTATCCAATAACGCACAAGAGCTGATTAAGTCTTTTTTTGATGTTTAGGATGTTCATAAAGCCCCTTCCATGTTTGGATTCTCTAATTAAGGATGGCCTGATATCGCATATTTCTCTGAACAGGAGAATTGATAGGAACTCTTTTCTCTCTTGTCACTTTTTCCCGTAGCTTTTGAAGAACTTATCTTTGTGATTTTGCTCCCAAATATGTCTGACCAAAGTTGACAATTGTGGGAGAAAATCGGTCAAGAAGATTGAAAATGCAGAATTAAGGATACTTTCCTAGCCTTATTGATGGAATTTCTTGGTTTGTGGAGGTCTATGTTCAAAAACCTTTTTCTTCACAGAGTAGATACATGAGCTGATGCACGAGTAAGACATAGAAGAAGAAAGTTAATAAAGCTGTATTCCTTAAAATGGTCCCATTAAAATCAATGACCTGGGAGCAACTAGTAGTGAAACCTTAATAACTACCAACTACTACACACCTAACCATCTGAAAAAAAAAAAAGGGAACAATCTTTCTTTTGGATTTGGATGCATTCCCACTACACTTTAAGAAATAAAGTAAGATGCCCAAGTTGGTTGTGATATCTGTCAGGCACCTCCAGAGGATAATTCACATCAACTGGGCTAAAACACCTGCTCTAACTGTTTGTCTTTCTCCTTTGAGTATTTGGGAAACCTCGCTAACTAATTTAGGTTAAGCACACCAAAATTAGTTGGTCAAAGTTAGGTGAGATCACTCTCCTAGTCTATGTTTTATAACGAGCCCCCTTGTATTTATGCACAGGAATGCACATTCTTCAGGGCAATAAATTCAAAACAGGTACTAAGAACAACAATTTATCAGCCTGTTATCTGAGACTTGGAAGGAGCGCACATTACTATTTGTGTCTGAGTTCCCCTGAGGAAAAATTTTATACACAATTTATTTCATACAGGGAGAAGTAGTGTCCTGACACAGCTCGAGGGGGTGACAAGGATCATAATATATAAATAATACAATCTATAAAGATGAAATATTTAAGGGGATTAAAAATGCAATAAAGTTCCAGAAACAGCCATTTCTTTTTGCATGAGAAGGGAATTTCACTTTCATCTTTTTATATATAGGTTAAACATGAAGCCTGAATCCCTGCTCAGTTACTGTGGCTTTAGTTCTTCTGTTGAGCAAAGTCCTCAAGCATGTGGCCAATTTCAAGAACCTGTGTGACGTCTCCCATTGAAAGCAACATTTGTGCTTTTTTTACTGCATGTGACCCTGCAGTAAGACAGGTCTAAAAGGCAGTTCAAGAGGTCACATAGTCCAGCACTTTTCAGTCTGTGGACTGCAGCTTCTGTGAATTTTGTTAATTGGGAGGAAAACAAGCATGAGTAGTTTAAACACTCCTGCATAAAATGAAAGAAGAAAACAGAACGAAAGCAAAGGGTTTAAAAGCAATGGATGAATGTTTAGTTATAAGCACGTACATATTTTGTTGGATTAATAGACCACTTTGGCAACATAGCGTAAGAAAAACTGTTTTTCACTCTCTAAAACAGATAATTCAACAGCATCACTGAGCTGTTCCACATCTTGAAATAATATCATGCACCTTACAGGCAATATTCCCTGGTACTTAACCTTCCTCACCAATCGAAAGATTTTATTTTAGGTCTTACTAAACTTTTGTTATCATGTCTTTTCTCTCAATTTTCCACACTTTTAGCAAATCAATTTCAGCTCTTTCAATATTCCCTTAAAGGCCATGTGTGTCGACTGTCAACCTCTGATCACTCTTACTGTTATCTTCTGGATCATTTCTAGTGGATTTATATTTTTATTGAAATTCAGTGCCCAGAAGTGAATGCAGGTGGTCAACTGACTGCTTTCCAAGCTGAACTGAAGGACTAGTTCTGATGTTCTGCCTTACTTGGGAGAGCATGACATTGATTCCTGTCAAGCTTTTGATCCACTCTAATCCCCAAATCCTTCACTGACACGCTGCTGCCCAGAGTGCCACTTCTTATATCCCCTAAGCTACAAAACAATGGAAAAGTTTCACTATCATGATCAGTTCTAGAGTAGCTAGAATCCAGTATCTAGTCCGGTGTAACATGTCTGTTGGTCTCAGTGGTCACCCTGGAAAGACTTAACTATCTTAAAGAGTAGTATTACTCTTTCCTACAACATGTATATTAAATGGGAAGGTTGATTTACTTTCTTGAGGACTCCGTATTCATTAATTGTGAGGATTCCAGATGATACAGTTGGACTAGGGACCTAAAGTTTTGGTGGTTCAGATAAAGGGACATTATGTCCAAACTCAGCTATATTGTTCTGTTCTTCCCCTTACTGAATTACATACCCTTTTTCTTACACCACCAAGGTGATTTTGAATTCTAATGTTGGTCTCCAAAGTATTTCTAGGTTGTCATCATGCATTAGCTTAGTAAGTATGCTCCATTTTTAGCTAGCTAACAGAAAAAATATGCAATGTTAACTGACAGACCCAGCAGAGGACTGCAGCATACACCCTGTTGTTTTGACAAAGAATCATTGCCAGCTCTTCCTACTCTTCAGCAGTTCTATCAAAGCTTCCGAAGGGAAGGCAACACTTCTTTGAGTTGATCACACAAGAAACAAAAGTTAACCACCCAGGATATGCCTGAGAAATGCCTTTGCCCTCTCTTCCCTGAGTCTCATTGTAGCTGACTCTTGTTGTGCAGGGGAGGGTGGATATTTTAAATATAATGCCCTGGATTTAAGCAATCTGTAAACAATGATATTTCTTTAATGAGTAAAATAATAACCTCAGCACTGTCAAACATACATATTTTAGACCAACTATATAAAAATAAATGTCATTTTAGTTGTACAAGGGTCTTCTGTAATACTTAATCATGGCTTCCATGGCAGTTCTGCCACCACAAGGGTTACAGAACTGGGTTCATCAACAGCGGTTACAGGGTGGAGTTGTCCTATTATTCATTTTTAGATAGTCAGTAAATTACACAGAAGAGATGAATGCCCCATTTTACGAGGCAGTAACACCCTGGATTTTCACAGAGAACAAGTCACTTTGTCTGGATTTCAGGCAATACATCAAGGCCTAGTTGTTTGGCTATTATTTATAATATTTTACGGATACTGCTGAATAATTCAAAACTGTGATTAATGAAACCCACTTCAGAACCTCTCCATAGTGTCAAAGCAAATTGGCAAGGGTCTGTTTGAGTAGAGAAAGTTATTGTATGAGAGATGTCCACCCTAATTTCTTCTTCCTAAATCACTAGAACAATTATAAAAATCCAAATTTCCTTTCATGTTTCTTGTCCTAATGGCACTTGATCCAACAACACTGAAAGAGATAAGAAGTCTAATGAAGGGACTGGTCGGACACTTACTGGGACATATAGCTGAAGGACTTAATTTTATTTGACTTTGCTGTAAGCTACTTTTGCTGTGGAAGTGCAAGTCATATTGCTTTCAGTGGTACACCAGAGGTCTGTATCTTTTCTTCAGATTTCCTCAAATCTCTTTGTAAGTGGGATAATTGCAGCTATTCTTTTATAGTTAGACTTTCTATTGTGGAGAAAAAGACAAAATTCCTCACCTCAATGAACTAGGTTAATTTATGTATTCTATTGAAGGTTTTGTTGCACTGTTAAAACAATTATTCATGGTCAAAACTCTCTAGCCACTATCACAACCACACGTGTCAAGGATAAATCTGACAAAGTCAAAATACTGTCTCTGTTTAGAAGAGACATTATCACACAGACTAACATTGGTGTTTATAATGTTTTTTATTTCTTGTCTTGATGTTATCTTTTAATTACGTTACACATTCTCCACCTGAATTGAGATCAACTTGCTATTTGTTTATTATTACTGTCATTCCACGTGAAAATGGTTTGTTCCAATGCAGAATCACAACTGACATTGACTGACTGCCTATCATTTGGACAGAAAATTAAAGGTTAAGCTTGAGAGTTTGATTTTCATCTAGCAAAGAATAACCTCTCTATTAAGACAATTTAACTTCTATTCTTTATTATGGTAAAGTATACTTTCTAAAGTATAGAAAATATGAAAGATAAAAGATAAAGTATGAAATAAATTGTCTTTCATATCCTTATAGACAACTTTTATCTCAGACTTCATCTGCCTAGAAACACCCAGGAAAAGGAAAATCACTAATGACGTAACACTAATGTGCAAGTTTGAAAAGCTCAATAAATGCAAAATAAAATTTGTCCCAAAATCTAAACACACACATGTACAGGGCACACAAATTCTAATAAGCTTGTAGAAACCATGGTCAATCCATTTTGCCCCAGATAATAGCAATACCTGACTTAAAAAAACCCAAACCTCAAACAACTATGGATGATGGAAGAACAACCTCTAGTTTACTCTTTGAAGCTTACTCCTTGAAACTTAGCAAGCTGGGACTTTTCTGTCAATGTAGTGATTTTTGCTTGGATATATTTTATATTCAGATACTCTTTTGACAGCCCAAGTAAACATTCTTTTCAATGTCCAGTTCATCTGAAGATGTCTTAGATCCTCAGATATGAACAGATTTTTTTTTTTTATCTGCAGGAAATATTGCTTTATAGACATTTTCCAAATCCATCACTTTTTTTTTTTTTAGTGAACACTTCTGATGGAGAAAACCATCAAGATAAAGACTATTGCAATGAGTGAAAATACAAGAATTAGTTATGTAGTAATTCCCTTCCCTCTTGCTTGAAATCTTGTTTCCCGTGTAAAAGAAATATTCCCTTAATTTGCTGCTTTTATGCTCCATCCATGATGTTAAAAATGTGGAAGAGAACAGAGATGGGAAATGAGAATGGGTTCAGGTACATCCTGCTACATAGGTCTTTCTCATTATTCTCAATAAAATTGCCAGATCAAGTATGTAACTTGGACAATTTGAAAAACTTCATTATTTTTGTCCCTGTTTTGACGAATAACTAAACAAATAGTCTCAACGCACTATTCTGCAGTAAAGTGTATGATTCTTCCCTGACCACTGCAGTAGAAATTCTTAAACAGCCAGATAACAAGTGATGACATTCCCCTTGCAATGTGGAACAACCTGGAGAATTAACTGCTAGGATGCAGGATGCCCAGACAAGCTCTGGAAAATCCAGTCTGTGTTCTGGAGCATTGCAGTCACTTCGTCATTTAACTTGGATAAATAGACAAAGACATTCCTGCTTCAAGTAAAAGAAGTAGTTTGTTAAGAATCTTTGCCACAGTTCCTTAGAATTAGATCAAGAATCTCTCTCATATGATACATCCTCAGTATAATTTCCAAAATATTATAGCAGGGGTTAAAAAAATGCAGATTTTTGTGAGTTACATATGTATATATAGTTGGTAGATTATATAATTACATATAAAATGCATATGTATTACATGTAAGTATACATATACATGGAATAATTTTATCACATTAATTTGTTGCATAATTAGATATGCACTACATTATATACATATTTTTTCTATGTATGCATATACATTATATATATAATTTTAAAAAATCATGGTATAATTTTATTGGTATCTTGCTTATTAAATTCTGAACAACTTTCCTTGGGGCATTTCAAGATTGTGTTTATTTAAGCATATATGGAAATAAATTATATTAATACAGATCTTAAATTCCAGCATGCATTTTTCCTCTAACCAGGCTTAATATAGTCATCAGTGCAGTGAAGCCCATGGCACTGAATTTTGCAAACAGATTTTAAGTCTTTAACAAGGGTAATTACAGCTAGTTGTTCC